>VBSM01003018.1:7524178-7538940 GCA_008086735.1 Cheirogaleus medius
AGCCGGAGTTGGGGCCTCTGGCGCAGACAGCCCGGAGCCAAGTTGCAGGGGACCATGGGTGAAAGTTTCTATGCAGGCTGTCTCTGGAAAATCCTGGCTCTTTCACAGTTCGGCCCTGCCCTGGCGAACTCTGTTCTCTGGGCGCACAGCGCAAGGGGCTTGTGTAGCGAGAGACTGTCCAATATCAAGCTGGGGGTGCAGGTACACCCGCCCACTTCCCCCTACCATTGCCGTAGGATCAGAACTGCACACAAGCTCTGACCTTTTCTCGGCTCCACCCCAAGTCGGAGATGGGACCTTTGGCACAGAGAGCCCAGAACCAAGTTGCAGGAGGCCTTGGGTGAAAATTTTTCTGTCCAGACTGTCTCTAGAAAATCCTGTCTCTTTCACAGCTCGGCCCTGCCCTGGCGAACTCTGCTCTCTGGGTGCAGAGAGCAAGGGGGTTGTGTGGCGAGAGCCTGCCCGATATCAAGGTGATGGGACAGGCACCTCTGCCTAATTCCCCCAACCGTTTTCCTAGGAGCAGAACAGCACACAAAGGGCAGGTATGGACTCCGCCCTTCTCTTGGCTCCACCCCTAGCTGGAGTTGGGGCCTCTGGCGCAGACAGCCCGGAGCCAAGTTGCAGGCGAGTGTGGGTGAAAGTTTCTATCCAGGCTGTCTCTGGAAAATCCTGTCTCTTTCACAGTTCGGCCCTGCCCTGGTGAACTGTGCTCTCTGGGCGCAGAGTGCAAGGGGCTTGTGTAGCGAGAGACTGTCCAATATCAAGCTGGGGGGGCAGGTACACCCACCTACTTCCCCCTACCGTTGCTGTAGGAGCAGAACTGCACACAAACTCTCACCTTTTCTTGGCTCCACCCCAAGGCGGAGATGGGACCTTTGGCGCAGAGAACCCAGAACCAAGTTGCAGGAGACCTTGGGTGAAAATTTTTCTGTCCGGACTGTCTCTAGAAAATTCTGTCTCTTTCTCAGCTCAGCCCTGCCCTGGCGAACTCTGCTCTCTGGGTGCAGAGAGCAAGGGGGTTGTGTGGCAAGAGCCTGCCCGATATCAAGGTGACGGGACAGGCACCTCTGCCTAATTCCCCCAACCGTTTTCCTAGGAGCAGAGCAGCACACAAGGGGCAGGTATGGACTCCGCCCTTCTCTTGGCTCCACCCCTAGCTGGAGTTGGGGCCTCTGGCACAGACAGCCCGGAGCCAAGTTGCAGGGGACCGTGGGTGAAAGTTTCTTTCCAGGCTGTTTCTGGAAAATCCTGTCTCTTTCACAGTTCGGCCCTGCCCTGGCGAACTCTGCTCTCTGGGCGCACAGCGCAAGGGGCTTGTGTAAGGAGGGATCCGACCGTCCGATATCAGACTGGGAGGCAGCAGTGCCTCTCGTCACTCCCTCCCTGCGTTTGACCACACGGAGTCCAAGTCAGACTGCAGGGATGGGGAGAGGGGAGCAGTGTTGGAGGTGCAGAGGGACTTACTCCAACTTGTGGTGTCCCAAGGGATCAAGGAACCTCACTTTGCACACTGTATCTACCCAGCGACAGCCAAAACCTCGACCTTGTCCAAGGTCCAAGCCTCCTTTCGTGTACACTCCCCTCACCCTAGACCTGGACCTGCAGCGAGACGCCGGAGTGGGCTCTTGCTCCTGCCGGGCGGGGGAGCGATCACTGGGTTCAGACCCTCCCCCACCTGAAGCTGCCTCCGCTGTGCACTGAGGAGAGTTTAAAATGTTCCTTGCTCTAGTCTCCTCTCCATACAACTTTGGCGCTACCCCTTCCCCTCAAGTTCGAGCACTTCCAGGCCTAACGTGTGTAGGAGAGGGCGGCTCTCAGCACCAGGTATGGCTGGTGCCGTTGCCGGCCGGCAGTGGCTCAGACCATGGCTCACTCCCTCCCTGTTGTATATTTCTGATTCCACGGGAAAGAATATCCGATTCACCTTTGGTTTCAGCTGTAGATTGTCCTGTCCCTCCGGTTCCTGGTGAATGTCTGCAGGCTTGCAGAGCTGGTCCTGTGGACGTGAAGATCGCTCACATGTGGTTTTCAGCCTTCTTCACTTTCGACACTAGGAGCAGAGAGCCAGGAGGACACCCCTACTCCGCCATTTTTTCCTCTATTTGATTTAATTCTCACAGAAACCCTATGGCAAACATTTGATTATTAGCCCCATTTTACAAGTGAGGGGAATAAGGTAGAGAAATGAAGCCATTTGCTTAACATCACACAGCTATTAAAAGATGGATTCAGAATTTAAATAGAGTCTAGCTCTAGAATCAGTGTTCTTAACCTCATGCTTTGAGTTAAAAGGAGACTTTAATGTTCATGGACAAGTTTATATTTTGATCAACCAGGTGACTATAATCAAATATAAGGGATCAACTCTCTGCCAGGTTGTGTGGTGGCCTAGCATATTGAGCTGAGCACACCTATTGTATCCTGACTCTCTCTTATTTATTATAAAAGTGTCTAAGTATTAAACCTCAACCAAAGATAGACTTTGCACCCCATCTCTACTTTCAGTTACTGGGATTATAACCCATTAACCACTCAAAGGGTAAGGTACAGAGACCATTAATTGGGTAAATGGTGAAAATTCATTGCAGTATTTAGAGCATAAAATTGTGTCACAGAAATTTCCAGAAATGTCCTTTGGGGCATCCCCCTCCATGATCCAGCTCTTTCCTACTACACTGATCTCAACTCAAAGCACTCTCCTCACTCACTCCATGACAGCCAACCTGGCCTTGTTGGTGCTCCTCAAATGTACAAAGCACACTCCTACTCAGGGCCTTTGCATTCCTCTTTTCTGCTAGAAATCCATAGTTCATTTGCTTATGCCTTTCATATCACTGCACAAATATCTTATAACCATCACCCTATTCTGTTATCTTCATAATATTTAGCACTGCGTAAAGTTACCTTGTGTAATTGTTTACAAATTATCCATTTTTTAAAGTTGTCTGTTTACTGTGTGACTCCCTTGAAAGATTCTAGTGAACAAAATCTTAGTCTGTCATATTCAGTATTAGATTCTCAATTTCTAGAAGAGTGTCTGAAACATAATAGTTCTCCAATAAATATTTATTGATTAAATGAATGCATAAACTGTTGGGTAATTAAATTTTATATCACTTCCAACTTGACTATAAACTGCATGAAGAGAGAAACTTTATTGTTCACTACTGTATCTCCATCTCATAGAATAGTGTATGGAACATAGCAAGCACTCAATAAATATCTAATGAATGAATATATCTCCTTTTATTTAATAGCATTATAAGGGACAGGCAGGGACTCAGTCCCAGGGAAACTACTGAGCCAAATCATGAAAAGTGTTTGATGAAAATCAAAACCAGGTCCCATGTCCTGCAAAATAGGGACCATCTTCAAATACAGTAAGACAAGAGTACTGCCTAGTTATGTATATGATGTGCTATTAGAATGTCAAACCCATGAGGGCAGGGAGTGCATTTTTGCTCACAATTGTATTCCTTGTGCTCAAAGAATATTTGTTAATTGAACGAACAAAGGATACTTATTTGATGTCAGTCTCTCCCACTACAGATATACAGAATAGTAGTTCAGGTATATGGAAAACATTTTTACTACTACCTAATTTTCCATCTCCAGGAAATCCTAAGGTTCCCAAGATCAGTGTACCTTAGGGTGAGATTGATGGATCAAATAATATGCATCTTTTCAACTTTACTGGAAATGGTGAAATTACTACCAAACTGTTTATATATATTTATGTTTCCATTGACAGTGTATAAAATATCCCATTTATAGCCCCTGGTATTGTCTGATTTTTAAATTTGTGCCCAATAAGGAATATTTTCTCTTTTGTGGCATCTTTTTTTGAGTAGCCTGTTGAATATACAAGATATATGCACTTTTTCAAACTTACATATTTAAAGGGTGACATACTATACATACTGTTCTAAGACTTGTATTTCCTTATCAGAAAATACAAAACTGCTTCATTATTTAACAGCTTTAATATTTTATGGATGTACCGTAACTTAACCATTATTTTTAATGGTAGCTCTTTACGAATTTTACATATTAATATTTTTTTCAGCTATTTGTGTTTCAAATAAAATTTCTCAAGTTGTCATTGGTATTTACACTTTGTTTATGGTAGTGTTTCCAAATATTTTTTATTACAGCATAAGCTGGGTTTAGAATTGTTTCCTTTATATTTTATCTTTTTTTCTCTCATTTGTAATGCATACTTTTCACATCCTGTAGTCACTGAGGCAGTCTTCTATATTGTATTCTAAAAATGCTGCAGTCTTGATTTTCACATTCAGTCTACCTGGGTTTATTTTTGACCTAGTGTGATGTACAATCTAATTTTATTTTTTCCATATAGATGACCAATTTTCCACAATAAATTATTCTTTCTTCCACACATTTGAATTGCCATCTAATTCACACTAGTAAGTTTTTATATATAAGTAGACCAACCTCTAGGCTTTCTATTCTGCTCTACTTTCCTATTTGTAAACAAAAATACCACTCTGTCTTAATTACCGTGTTTTTTTGATACTTTTCATGTGTGATAGGGCAAATTCCCATACCTTATTGTTTTTCAAAGTTGTATTAGCAATTGTTGTAGATCAATGGCAGATAAATGTTATTGTGGATATTGAACTATAATTTTCCATTGTTTAAACATACCAATTTTACAGTCTTTGCCATATTGCTTCTCAAAATTGATTTGATTTGTAATAAATGGATATCCTTAATACTGATTTTTTATCTGCATTTCTTACCATAATATTTTTGCAGGCTTATATTTAATGGGGGGGTTCCTTTCTCATTTTCTCCCTCTCATTCTCTGTCTCTCACATACACACACACACATGCACACACACAAAATTTATCTCTGATAACATCCCTTTGTTTGCATACTTGCATCTACACAAACTCTAAGGTATCACTCAGACTTGAGTATTTCTTTTTTATTTTGAATTATTTGTATAAATTTATGGGGTACAACTGTAGGGTTCTTTTTTACATGGATAGATTGTGTATTGGTAAATTAAGAACTTTTAGGGTGTCCATCACCCAAATAATATACAGTACCCCTTAAGTAATTTCTCATCATCCACCTCCTCCTACCCCACCCTTCTGAGTCTCTATTTCAAATCATTCCACGCTCTATGTCTATGTTTATACATTGTTTAGCTCCCACTTATAAGGGAAAACATGGTATTTATATTTCCGTGTTTGACTTGTTTCACAGAAGATAATGGACTCTAGTTCCATCCATATTGCTGCAAAGGACATGATTTCATTCTTTTTATGGCTGAATAGTATTCCATTATGTATGGCATTTATTAATCATTGTTCAGAGAGAATCACGAAACCATCAAGTGAATAACATCAATTTCTGATCATAAGGTCCTCTCTTTAAACTTTTGACTCTCAAGTACCTGAGTTTCTTGAAATTTCATAGTCTCAAACATTTTATCAACTAAAGAAGATAGGAAGTGATGGCTCAGCATCTGGTTTCTAGAAATGAAACTTTATTCTGGTTACCTGTCTTTAATGCAAGATTCTAAGTTCCTAATACTACACAGCAGCACAAGTCCCAGTTATAACTGTCTGTTTACAGAGAGCCCAGCACAGCTATACATTTAGCCCACTTTTACACTCTGGTTTTCTGTTGTTCTTTTGGTTCATAGAGAAATTATTTTGCTTTTTAATTTGCTATCTTTTTTTTTTCTTTCTATTTTAAATTTCAGCATAATAAGCGGGTACAAATGTTAAGTTTACATGCATTGCTCTTGCCTTCCCAATCTCCTTGAGACAGAGCTTCAAGCATGTCCATCCCCCAGATAATGCACGTCACACTTACAATGTATATATATACCCCTCCCCTCCTCTCCTGCCGAACACCCAATAAATGCTTTTTTTTAAACATTTTGGTTAGATTTTATAACTTTGCCTTTACCTAACAAGGGTTAGAGGAATGCCCTTCCCATCCACACTGTTTGCCGCATATGTGGGTGTACGCCCTGATCCCATGAATCTCTCGTGAACACCAACACCCTTTGAGCACCATATTGATATTGGTCTGTACCAATTTGATGGCGAGTACATGTGAAGCCCATTTTTCTGATCTTTTGTCACCTCACTTTGGATAATGGGCTTAAGCTCAATCCAAGATAATATAAGCAGTGCTAGCTAACTGTCATTTCTTAGAATTGAGTAATATTCCATTGTGAAAACATATCAAATTTTAATAATTCAGTCATGAATTGACGGACACTTGGGTTCTTTCCACCTTCTTGCAATAGTGAATTGTGCTGCCATAAACATTCTGGGGCAGATGTCTTTATAATAGAATGCCCTATGCTCTTTTGGTTAGATGCCTAACAATGCTATTGCTGGGTCAAATGGTATTTCTATTGTGAGCGCTTTGAGGTATCTCCAAGTCCTTTTCTACAAAGCTGGAACTAATTTTCAGTCCCACCAGCAGTGTAAGAGTGTTCTTGTCTCTCCACATCCTCACCAGCATTTGTTGTTTTGGGATTTTTTGATACATGCCATTCTCGCTGGGGTTAGGTGGTATCTCATTGTGGTTCTGATTTGCAATTCTATAATGATTAGAGATGTTGAGCATTCTTTTATATGTTTGCAGGCCATTATTCTGCCTTCTTTGGAGAAGTTTCTGTTCATTTCCATTGCCCATTTCTTAATGGGGTTGTTTTATTTTTTTCTTGTTAATCCTTTTAAGTTCTAGATAGATTCTTGTTATTAGACCTTTATCAGAAGTGTAGAGAGCAAATATTTTCTCCCACTCTGTGGGTTGTCTATTTGCTCTGATGATAGTTTCCTTGGCTGTGTAGAAACTTTTTAATTTGATCAGATCCCATTTGTTTATTTTGCTGCAGTGATTGCCTTGGGGGTCTTCCTCAAAAATTCTTTGCCTAGGCCAATGTCTGATAGGGTTTTCCCAACATCTTCTTCTAGGATTATTAAGGCTTCATGCCTTAGGTTTAAATCTGTTGTCCATCTTGAGTGAATTTTTGTGAGAGGTGAGAGGTAGGGATCCTGGTTCAATCTTCTGCATGTAGCTAACCAGTTTTCCCAGCACCATTTATTGACGAGAAATTCTCTTCCCCATTTTATATTTTTTTCTGGTTTATCAAAGATTAGGTTACCATATACTGATGGCTTCATCTCTGGTATCTCAGATCTATTCCAGATATCGATGCTTCTGTTTTTGTGCCATTAACAGGCTGCTTAAACTATTATTGCTTTATAGTACAGTTTGAGGTCAGGATGACTGATGTCTCCCAGTTTGTTATTTTTACTTAAAATTGCTTTGGCTATACGAGGTTTTTTTCTGGTTCCATACAAAGTGAAGAATTATTTTTTCTAGTTCTGTAAAGAATGCTGGTGGTATTTTGATGGGGATTGCATTAATTCTGTAGATCACTTTCGGTAATATTGACATTTTAACAATATTGATTCTACCAATTCATGAACAAGGTAGATTTTTCCATGTGTTTAAATCATCTGCAATTTTTTTTAGTGTTTCATAGTTCTCCGTGTATAAATCTTTTATATCTTTTGTTAAGTATACTCCTATTTCAAATATCAATGTTTCTGTTCTTGTGCAATTCCCAGCCTGATTTAATCATTATTGTTTTATAGTACAGCTTGAAGTCAGGAAGACTGATGCGTCCCAGTTTGTTCTTTTATTTTTTTTTAATTTTTCTTTTTTTTATTTTATTTCATTATATTATGGGGGTACAGATATAGTTAGGGTTACATATATTCCCCCTGCCACCTCTCCCCCCTCGCTGTGCCAGATCTCTTGTGCATGTGGTGTGCACCACACTCATTATATAAGTATATACCCTTCCCGTTCTCCCCCCAACCTGCGTCTCCCTAAGAAGGGTTAGAGGTATTCCCTTCTCCCCACAATGCTTGCCATATCCTGAGCATGTGGGTCTCCCCCTGTGAATCCCTGGTGAGTACTACCACCACTTGTTTGTTCTTTTTACTTAAGATTGCTTTGGCTCTACACATTTTTTTCTGGTTCCATACAAAGATACGAAAGACTTATACAAGGAGAACTACGAAACAGACACAAAAAAAGAAATTGGATAAGATGGAAAGAGATGGAAAAATCTACCTTGTTCATGGATTGGTAGAATTAATATCATTAAAATGTCAGTATTACCTAAAGTCGTCTACAGAATTAATGCAATCCCCATCCAGGTACCACTATCATTCTTTGCAGATCTAAAAAAAAATAATTCTTTGCTTTTTATGGAACCTGAATTTGCTATGTTTTCATTTTTCTTTCCCTTATGATATTTTATCTGTCATTGCCATATCCTTGAGGCATAGGAGGTGAGTTGAAGTACAGACTTGTGCCATCTTGAGCAAACCTTGTATGCCTTTGTGATGGTTTCAAATACTAATTTTCATATCGACTTTTGCTACTTTTGTTTCTCTGTTTTCTTTTGAAATGTGAAAATTGACATGCATTGAAAGAATATTTGGAAGAAGTTAAGTAAGTAAGCTTTTCAATTTCCCTAAGTCATTTGGTTTATTTTTTATGGTTTATTTTTAAATCTAAATTTTCTCAACCTTCTATTAAATGACTGAGTCAAGCAGCACAAGCAAGTCAGTAGCATGACCTTAATTTTGTCAATGTGCATCCTACACTTACCCTTTCTCTCTCTCTCTCTCTCTCTCTCTCTCTCTCTCTCTCTCTCTCTCCCTTTTCTGTATTAGAGAAAGCCAGATGATCCTGGGCTGTTATAATCTCCATCAAGATACAGGCATTCATATTATTATAGATTGCTGATTGGTGAGTTTTAGAATCACCGACTATATATTACCACCATGGATTTCAGAGATATGTGTGGGTAACCCATAATGCAATCTAACAATTTCAGGTAGAACGCAGCATTTGTCTTCAATCCCAAATCTATAGTAGTTGTAAAAGGACTTCTCTGTGTGACCACGAGGTGATAGAGACAACATGTGACCCTGATAGCATTTGAATTGAAGCTTTAAATTAAATTAAAGGCTTGAGGACAATTAGACACTTCACAACAGCTCACTACTTTAAATGTGAATACTGGGGATTTTCACCTCAAATTATTTCTAGAAAGAATAAACTGAAATAATTTGAGAACACAATGGGGAGGTAATGTCTTGGTGCCATGATTTTCACAGGTTTTGCAATGCACATTGAAAAAATAATATTTCTTTGCTCTTAATGGAATTATAAATTAAGCTTACTTATATCATTAATAGCAGCAAATTGGAACCTTTCAAGATTTCATTTTTTATAAAGGAGAATGAAGTCCAAATCAGTCACACAGGCTTTATTTTTGCCCACACATTCGCCATAAATTGACAAACATTAAATAGTTTCCATGGCTTCAATAGAAATTATTCTAAATACATTAGCTTCTGAATGCAGGATTGAAAAATTAAAGTAGACGTAAAATTGTTTCAGTTATAAAAGATCCTGAAATATATTCTAATTATCACCTAAATACTTACACACACAGGAATACACTTTGAAAAATGTACCCTTTGAAAATTGTTCATGTTCAAGGTTAAAGAGTTTAAACTACTTGGATCATGCACTCTGGGTATGGTTTCAGATACATTTTTAAAAGATGATGATGATAATAATGATAGTGATATATTAAATTAATGGGAGAATGTGTGATCATTTAGAATACATGATTTTATGTCTTCTAGAGAAATATATAGCATGTTTAATTCATTTAGTATATCACAATATTTTTGTTTCTCTCTGATTATAAAAATAATACATGCTTATTATTGAATGTCAAAAAATGGAGAGTTTTTAAAAAAATAAAATTAAAATCTCATTACTCCAGATAACTGCTCAACAGTTTCTTTTATTTCCTTCCAGTCTTTTTCCAGTTTTTGTTTTTATTTGAAAAACAAAATAGGAATCATAGTTAATATGCTTTATATATTGCACTGTACTTTGTGCTTTTCACTTGAAAGATTTATGACCACTATTATTTTTATCATCAATGTTATTTTTAAAACATTATTTTTAAATGTTTCGTAATAACCCACCCAAACCTTATGAAAAATATTATTCAATATTTTCATGATTAGCTTTAGGAACTTTGAGACATTAAGGCTCATTTCTTTGGGGGTTATTATAAATAAAGCCAAGTTTAACATCTCTGTGCATAAGTTTAAACCTTGCCAATAAAAATCTTTAACTAGTTGTCACAACGTCATTTAATGATGCTTCTTGTCCCCACTGATATATGATACCATTTCAGCCCCAGTCTAATGTACTCAAATATTTGTATCTTTAAAAAGTATCCTGTGATGACACTTCTCTCTTCAGCTATTGCTCTATTGACCTTCAAAACCCTTTTTAAAATGAACTGTCCCTGCTCTCTACAGTGTGTTACCTCCCATGTACTAGTAAAGCATTCCAATCATATTTTGCTTTCACTGCCATACTGAAACCTCTCCAACTAAGGTTGCTAATCAAACCAGTGTCAGTAATGCAATGTCAACCTTCAGAAATTGTATTTCTTAATGTCTCAGTGAAGGTCAATCTAACTGACACCTAATTCCTTAAAGGACTCTTTGCCCTTTGCCTGTATAATATCATACTCTCTTGGTTTCTCCCATTTGCCTTTTATTTCTCATTGCCATTTTCAGTTTATCCAATCTACCTTACCTTTAAATTTTGGAATTAATCAAGGCTATTGTCCTAAGTGGCCTTCTCTTTTCCACCTACACATTTTCCCTATTTCACTTTGCAAACATGTTCTCATTGTTCAAGGCAAATTTAAATTTCATGTTTCATTTGACTTGATTCCACCACATTTTTCTGACTTTATCAAATCTTTTAGATATAACTAATATATCAATTCCTTGCCAACTGAGATCTTGATACTCAATACCCACCTCTAGTTTAGCACTCATTACACTGTATTTTAATTATATTTTATGTTTCTCTTCTCTGTAATTGATTTTATGACTGGAAGAAACTATATTTTGTTCACTTTTGCATCTTCTACAGTACTTCCAACAGTCCAGGACCTTAGTAAATGTCATTAAGTGCTTATTGAAAGAATGAGTAAATCATAGCTGCTTTCTTAGAGCAAATGTAGTTCCATGGAGGAAGAATCCAATCAAATCAACTCATTAACTATGAGATGTATTGTAAGGATACATGAGAATTTCACAAAATATAAGAAGATTTATAACATGGACTCATGGGAATTTGGAATTTAAACAATCTCTGTGTGTGTGTATGTGTGTGCATGTGTGCATGTGCGTGTGTTGCTCCATTCTCCTGCTTCTCTCACAGACTAGGCTTCTCTACTTAATTCTCAGAAAGCACAAGTGGTTGATCAGGGATACTACAGAAAGGGAGGCTCAGCCCATGAATCTAAATGACTCTCAAACTTAATTCCCCACTAATGACTGACCCAGTCACTGGGTCCCAATTGCAGTTGCCAGTAAAGAGAACTTGAGTGATCTAACAAGAATCTGATGGTCAAGTGTCCATTCCTGTTCCATTCATCTGAGACCAGGGTTAATATAATTAAATGATACATGTGTAGACTTGCCCTTATAAGCCATGGAGTGGAAATATTTTTTATGGTAATGGTGTGGGTTGGATGGTCACATGGGCATTTTTAGGACAAACAATGCCATTATTGCCTTTTAAGGTTTTAAAGCCATAATAATTTTCACTAATTCAGAACTGTGGTCCATGCAGCTGTGTGCTCTACAGACAATTCCTGTCATGATTCTTGATGATTTAATACCCACATAGAAAAGTCTTCCAACATCTGGGGCTCTCAATTCCTTAACCTCCTCTCTTCCAGTGATCATGTCTTCCAGTCTGCTTTAGTCACACGCTGCCATGATCATATCTGACATCTACCAACAACTGCAAACCCTCCATAATCTCAATTGCAAGCATTCCACTCTCTGATCACCACTTCCTATCTTTCTCACTCAATTCCTCTAGAACTATGATTCCAACATCCTTTGACACCACCAGGATCATAAATCCTACTATCTTGTCAATGTTTCTCATTTATTTGATATATTTTCTTCCCTCCTTATCTCTCTTAAACTTGGTTTTGAATTATATCACTTTTTGCACACATTCTCAATACCCTTGCACCTATCACTTTATTATATATTCTTGGCAAAATTAAAACCTGCATTAAATCCAACTTTCACGATTCAACAGAAGAACCAATAATCCTTGACAGTTTATCCATTCTTCATTCATAAAATCTTTTATAAAGATGAATTTTGCTCCTTAAAAGTTTATTTTCTCCATCAATACTAATAATAGCTACTTTAGTCTATCATCTAATTTTGCCAGTATTACTTCAACAGCCTCCTCACTGTCTACTTTCTTATTTTATTTGGTCCCTCCTCTTATCCAGTCTCCACAAAAATATCAGAGTTGTCTGAAATTCAAATATAGCCATTTCACTTCATCCCTTAAAAATATTTAGTAGCTTCTCATTCCCATTGAATAAATCCAAACTTTTAAAAGTGGAGTACACATTTTCCAATCCTCATTACCTAAAGCTTCCTGACTTATACTTTATACTACTGCATCATGGAAGTGCTTGTAGGTATACCATATGACAGTAAACAACCATAATTATTGTGTGAAATTTTGGTAGATACCAACATACTCTCTAGTATTGCATGATTTTCCTCATGTTTCTGTTTCTTTGCATGGAATTCCTTCTTTGTAACTCTGTACGTAGGGATACCAGGAAGATAAAGCAGATACTGTTTAGGAATATCTGGTTCCTACTCTCGTTTCTTCAAGTCCCCCACCGCACTCTCACCACAAACTGAAAGAGAATATATCTTTCCTGATGTAAGACCATACTCACATGCCCTGAAATTATATAAGGTATATTGTATTCATCAGTTTATCTGCAATAGGATAACTAGCTTTGGGTATGAAAGAGCAGTGGTAAAGAAATTCTCCGCAACACCTTTTATTATGCGAACATAACTCTTATTCCAAAACCTGGAAAGGATACAACAAAAAAAGAAAACTGCAGACCAATATCCCTTATGAATATACATGCAAAAACTTTCAACAAAATCCTAGCTAACCGAATTTAGACGCTTATAAAAAAAATAATGCATCATGACTAAGTGGGCTTCATCCCAGGGATGCAGGGATGGTTCAACATACATAAATCTATAAATGTAATTCACCACATAAACAGAAGCAAAAACAAAGTCCACATGATTCTTTCAATAGATGCAGAAAAAGGCTTTGACAAAATTCAACACCCTTTCATGATAAGAACACTTAATAAAATAGGCATAGGGGGACATACCTAAAAATGATACAAGCCATACACCACAGACCCATAGCCAGCATCATACTGAATGGGGAAAAATTGAAAGTATTCCAACTTAGAACTGGAACCAGGCAAGGCTACCCACTATCTCCACTTCGATTCAACATAGTGCTGGAAGTCCTGGCTATAAAAATCAGACATGAAAGAGGAATTAAAGGTATCTGAATTGGGGCAGAAGTAATCAAAATGTCACTGTTTGCTGATGATATGATATTATATTTAGAAAACCCCAAGGATTCAACCAAGAAACGCCTGGAATTCATAAATGAATTTAGTAAAGTCTCAGGATACAAAATCAACACACAGAAATCAGAGGCATTCATATATGCCAACAACAATCAAATTGAGAACCAAATCAAAGACTCAATATCATTCACAATAGTAAAAAAGAAAATAAAGTACCAAGGAATATACTTAAACAAGGAGGTAAAAGACCTCTACAGGGAGAACTATGAAACACTGAGGAAGGAAATAGCAGAGGATATAAACAGATGGAAATTCATACCTTGCTTGTTGGTTGGCAGACTCAACATCGTTAAAATGTCTATACTACCCAAACTGAGCTACAGATTCAATGCAATACCTATTAAAATCCCAACATCATTCTTCACAGATATGGAAAAAATAATTTTACACTTCGTTTGGAACCAGAGAAGACCCTGCATATCACAAGCAATTCTAGGAAATAAAAAACAAAATGGTATTAATATGCCAGATATCAAGCTATACTACAAAGCTGTAGTAATTAAATCAATCTGGTATTGGCACAAGAATAGGATTATTGACCAGTGGAATAGATCTGAGAACCCAGATATAAAACCATCCTCATATAGCTATCTAATGTTTGACAAAGCAGAAAAAACGTACACTGGGGAAAAGAATCTCTTTTCAATAAATGGTGCTAGGAAAACTGGACAGCCACTTGTAGAAGGCTGAAGCAGGATCCACACATTTAACATATCACAAAAATCAACTTACGCTGGATAACAGACTTAAACATAAGGTATGAAACTATTAGAATTCTAGAGGAAAATGTTCGAAACACTCTCCTAGACATCAGCCTAGGCAAAGAATTTATGAAGAAGACACCAAAGGCAATCACAGCAGCAGCAAGAATAAATAAATGGGACATGATCAGACTAAAAAGCTACTGCACAGCCAAAGAAATAGTCATGAAAGTAAAAAGACAGCCTACAGAATGGGAGAAAATCTTCGCATCCTACACATCTGATAAGGGGCTGATAACTAGAATCTACTTAGAACTCATGAAAATCAGCAAGAAAAAAACACCCCTATAAAAAGTGGGCAAAGGAAATGAACAGAAACTTTTCTAAACAAGACAGAATAATGGCTAACAAACATATGAAA
>VBSM01003018.1:7547391-7563741 GCA_008086735.1 Cheirogaleus medius
TTGTTTTTTCCTTTTTTGAGAGTCCCGCGCTGAACCTCTGTGGATTCTCGATGTGGTCCTTGTAGCGGGGAGATCCCTTCGCGTGTAGGAGACCAAGATCTATGTCTCCTTCTCTGGGAGCAGGAATCCTGGGGGTTACCTTTACTCCGCCATTTTTCTCCTCCTCACCATTGTTTCTTAAAGCCGAATAGTACTCCATGGTATACATATACCACATTTTGTTGATCCACTCATGTATTGTTGGGCACCTGGGTTGTTTCCACAACTTTGCAATTGTGAACTGTGCTGCTATAAACATTCAAGTGCAGGTGTCTTTTTCATAGAGTGATTTTTGTTCTTTTGGGTATATGCCCAGTAATGGGATTGCTGGATCAAATGGTAGATCCACTTGTATCGCTTTAAGGTATCTCCATATTGCTTTCCACAGAGGCTGAACTAGTTTGCAGTCCCACCAGCAATGTAGGAGTGTTCTTACCTCCTTCTTTGCTTATTTTCCTGAATTCTAAATAAATTCTGGGTATCAGCCATTTATCGGATGTGTAGCTTGTGAAAATGTTCTCCCATTTTGTATGTTGTCTGTTTGCTCTTTTGATAGTTTCTTTGGCTGTGTAGAAGCTTTTTAATTTGATCAGTTCCCATTTATTTATTTGCATTGATGCTGTGATTGCCTTTGGGAACTTCTTCATAAATTCTTTGTCTAGGCCAATGTCTAGGAGTATTTCCAGCGTTTTCCTCTAGAATTCTAATAGTTTCACACCTACAGTTCAAGTCTCTTACCCAGCATGAGTTGATTTTTGTGAGATGTGAAAGGTGTAGATCCTGTTTTAGTCTTCTACATGTGGCTCTCCAGTTTTCCAGGGTCCATTTATTGTACAAGGATTCTTTTCCCCAGAGTATGTTTTTGTCTTCCTTGTCAAAGTTTAGATGGCTATATGACTATGGTTTTATATCTGGGCTCTGTGTTCTGTTTCACTGATCAATGTCCCTGTTTCTGTGTCAGTGACAATCTGTTTAATTAATATAGCCTTGCAGTATAGATTGATGTCTGGTAAATTGATGCCTCCCATTTTGTTTGTATTGCTTAGGATTTCTTTTGTTATACAGGGTCTTCTCTGGTTCCATACGAAGCATAAAATTATTTTTTCTATATCTGTGAAAAATGTTGATGGCATTTTAATAGGGATTGCATTGACTCTGTATATCACTTTGGTTAGTATAGTCATGTTAACAATGTTGATTCTGTTGACCCACGAGCATGGTATGGTCTTCTACCTGTTTACATCCTCTGCTATTTCCTTCCTAAGTGTTACATAGTTATACCTGTAGAGGTCTTTTATCTCCTTAGTTAAATATATTCCTGGGTACATTATTTTCTTTGTTTCTATTATGAAGGGATTTGAGTCTTTGATTTGGTTCTCACTTTGACTGTTGTTGGCGTATATGAATGATTCTGATTTGTGTGTATTGATTTTGTATCCCGAGACATAACTGAATTCATTTATCCATTCAAGGAGTCTCTTGCTTGATTAATTGGTGTTTTCTAGCTATAATATCATATCATCAGCAAAGAGTGAGAGTTTGATCTCTTCTACTCCCATTTGGACGCCCTTAATTCCACTCTCTTGTAGATGGTTTCCTACCGGAATTTTACCACACCTACAAAGAAGATCTGGTGCTTATCCTGCAGAAATTATTCCACAGCATAGAGAAGGATGGAATACTCCCCAACACATTTTACTAAGCCAACAAAACCCTGATACCAAAAGCAGGAAAGGATGCAACAAAAAAAGAAAACTACTGACCAATTTCCCTTATGAATATAGATACAAAAATTCTCAAGAAAATTCTAGCTAATCAAATCCATTTGCTTATCAAGAAAATAATACATCACAACCAAGTCAGCTTCATCCCAGTGATGCAGGCATGGTTCAATATACGCAAATCTATAAAGGTAATTCACCATGTAAACAGAAGCAAAAACAAAGACCATAGGTTCTTCTCAATAGACGCAAAAAAGCATTTGACAAAATTCATCTCCCTTTTATGATAAGAATGCTTAACAAAATAGGCACACACGGGGCTTACCTAAAAATGATGCAAGCCATATATGACAAACCCACAGCCAACATTGTACTGAATGGGGAAAAATTGAAACCATTCCCACTTAGAACTGGAACATGGCAATGTTACCCGCTATATCTACTTCTATTCAACATGGTGCTGGAATTTCTTGTTAGAGCACACTTCTTTAGTCTATAAAACTGGACATAGCAAGTACATCTCCCAGGTATTTTACCCTTCATTTCAATGGAGCAGCTAAAACCTGGTGACAGAAACATGGACTTTAGAGTCCAGAAAATGTGATTTGAATACCACTTTTGCTACTTACTTGTTGATTGATTCTTAGTGTTTGAAGTTACTGAATCAAAGAATAGAACGTTAATAGTAACCCCTCCCAAGATTGCTAGAAGGATGTACACAAAGTACCTGGCATAATTCCTGTCACATAGTTTGAATTCAATAAAAATAAACATAATAGTAATCTTTATCAACAATAATGGTATGGTGATGGGGTGGAAGTGTACTTTCCTTCCCTGAGGAAAACGTATGAATTACTTGCCATTTTGTTTCTTTTTTTAGGATTTAATTTTAAGGCAATCACACAGGAGTTTAGTTTCTCAATACATGAAGTGTTTCTGAGCTTCAAGTCTTGAAATAGCTTCAAAATTTGAAAATCTTACCCTTCTGAGATAGGAACTGGAATACTTCTAAGTGTGCAAACAGTTTAGTCAGCTCAGGCATGAAGGACTAATTTTGTAATTGTATTTTTAAATTGCCTTCATTTTAAATTAGTGAATGCCAATAAAATTATTTAAACACAATGAAAATCAAAATAAAACACCACAGTTACAAGATACCTATTTGTTAGACTACCATACTGGGAATTGCTAACCACTGTTTTAATTACAGCTCTTTCTGACTATGAGAGACATATTTTTTTAAAGAATTTATAACTTAAGACCTACATTTATAATTTATAGTTTAAAACATTTTCTAATTTTTTTAAGAACTCAGGAGGATCCACACCTTTCACCTCTCACAAAAATCAACTGACATTGTATAACAGACTTAAAGGTAAGAAACTATAAGAATTCTAGGGGAAAATGTTGGAAATGCTCTTCTAGAGATTTGCCTAGGCAAAGAATTTATGATGAAGACCCCAAAGGCAATCAAAGCAAAAACAAAAATAAATAAATGGGACCTGATCAAATTAAAAAACTTCTGCACCGCCAAGGAAACTATCACGAGAGCAAACAGACAACCTATAGAATGGTAAGATAAAATCAAAAATCCCTATCAAAAAGTGGGCAAAGGACATGAACAAAAACTTTTCAAAATAAAACATAATAATGGCCAATAAACATATGAAAAAATGCTCAACATCTCTAATCATCAGGGGAATGCAAATCAAAACCACATGAGATATCACTTATCTCCAGTAAGAATGGCCTTTACCAAAATGTCTCAAACCAATAAATGTTGGCATGGATGCAGAGATATAGGAACACTCATACACTGCTGGTGGGACTCCAAACTAGTGCAACCTCTGTGGAAAGCAATATGGAGATACCTTAAAGAGATACAAGTAAATCTACCAAATGATTCAGCAATCCCATTACTGGGTATCTGCTCAAAAGAACAAAAGACATTCTATAAAAAAGACAACTGCACTCGAATGTTTATAGTAGCACAATTCACAATTGCAAAGATGTGGAAACAACCCAAGTGCCCATCAATACATGAGTGGATTAATAAAATGTGGTATATGTATAGTATTGAGTATTATTCCGCTCTAAGAAACAATGGTGATATAGAACCTCTTGTATTTTCCTGGATAGAGCTGGAACCTATTCTACTAGGTGAAGTATCTCAAGAATGGATAAATAAGCACCACGTGTACTAACCGTCAAATTGGTTTCATTGATCAACACCTAAGTGCACATATAGGAATAACATTTATCAGGCATCAGGCAGATGGGAGGGGGGAGGAAAAGATGGGAATATACAAACATAATGTGTATGTTTTGCACAGTCTTGGAGATGGACACCCTTGAATCTCTGACTGAAGAGGGTGAAGAGCAATATAGGAAGCCTAAACATTTGTACCCCCATAATATGCTGAAATAAAACAAAATAAAAAAAAATAAAATAAAATATTGATTCTCCATAGATTCTCCAAAATGGAATTGATGGGTAAAAAGTGACAGTTTTTAAATTTTGATAGATTTTTGCTACATTATCTTTTGCTTAATTTATATACCCAATATAAATCCTGAGACTATGTGTAGTAAAGTAATTTTAGATGAATTTGCACTTAATTTATAATGCCCTTATAAATACTAGTAGCTTTTAAAAATAAAAGTTTAGTTTGATCAAAAAAAAGAATTTAGATTGTACATAGGGAAATTTGTATTATATCTTTTTCCAAAGGTATGTAAAGAACATGACTTTCTCTGTGGCTGGCCTTTACTTGAAAAATAAAACTGGATAAAATAAGAACAAAACCATATTTCACTTTTGAACACAGTGATAAAGATGCAAGAGCAGGAAAAAGAGGTTAAGAACATCCAGGTCATTGAAGAGCTTGGTGTTGTGGCCAATTCCTTGTCATTGGAGTCTGACCTGAGTATGAACACTTAGTATAGAGCCTTGCACAAGTTACTGCTTCAAAAGTTAACACTTGCAAATGTTCTCTGCTTCCGTTGCCTCCATTGATAAATTAGGACAATGTTTACATTTTAAGAGTGCTGTAAGTATTAAATGAAATAAGATAATAACTAACATAGTCTCCAACCCATACAAGGTGCTCTCAGTGAATATCACTCCTTTACCACCTTTTTTCTATTTATGACAGTCATTACTTACAAGCAGGTGGACCAAATTTATTTGTAAATTTAGGCTATATTAACTGAACAAGAAAAGAGCACAAATAGTCAAGTCATTTAAGTAATCAATTCTGAAAAATAAATAATTATTTTCCAAAATAAAATAAAATGAAAAAACAATTATCTAATTCCCTTTTCCAATTTCTCAAGTTGGCATAGTATAGATCAAATTCACATGCAGAGTTCATACATTTTATCTATGTAATACCTAATTAACAACTATATATAAAACCACAGACAATTTTCAGTGTTTAGATCTAGATATACTATAAAGTAATTGTTTAAGAATAGTTAAATTATTGGAAGTATTTCACAATGACTTAAGGCAGACAGTGCTTAGTTGCCAGACTGAGCTTCTTAGCTATTAAGACATTTATTACTGATAGATTTTGCAAGGGATATGTTCTTGAAAAAAACACAGATAACTTAAAAATGAGTATCAAAAACAATTTTCTCATGAGAAAGAAATGACAAAAGACATGTGAATGTCATCTTTGTGTAGCAAACTGTAGCAGCCAACTCTCTAGTGCTGACAAAAGGAAAGCTGAGATGCTGAGATTCCTCAATGTTCACACCCTACTCTACAACCAGGGCAAGAGAGACCATTCTATGAAGTGAAAAAGAGACCAAAAGCTCCAACTAAGTATATTTGTGGAACAAAAGGGTCCCCAGTTTGTCTGACTTCACTTCTAAATGCTCAGATTAAGGTACTGTCTGAAAGTAGCCTCAGAGAAGATCTTCTTTGACTTTTTCCACATCAGAGGTAGCTGGATCAATTTAATGGAACCAAATTATATTTTACTGAAATGCTACAAGGCCAAATCACAATCATTTAACAATAAAAAAAATTTGTAGTGCAGATGAATGAAAATACACCACCAGCTCAAGGCTTAAATTGTTAAAACTTAGCTGAAGAAGTTGGGCCAATTGCTGCCATTCACTAATAAACTCTATCTGTGTTGCCTTTTATTGTTCTGATTGTTTTCTGAGGACAAAATTATTCTGAACAGCAACTCAAGTATGATAATTAAAATATAACGCCTATAAGTTAACCTTTTGTAAGAAAAAATGTCTAGAAAAATATTATGTATTGAGTAACTAATCTGTGTTATGCCCTGCACTGAGGATGCTTTGAAGGATTGTCTCAGTCATAATCTTAGTAATCTTCCAAATTTGAGGAACTGTTCAGCTGATAACACTTTCCCTTTCTCTTATAATCTGTGCTGTTCACAAAGTGCTTCTACATGCAATTCACTCTGCCTTTCCAAGAAGCAAGTAAGGAAACTAACGGTTTAGAGATTTTCCCAAATTAATATAGCTATGAAGTGGAAGAGAGATTCCAACCCAGTTTATTCTGACTCCAAAATATTTGCTTTTTCCAGTGTACCATATGGTGAATATTTGTTCCTTGAACAATGGTTTGCTAATATTAAATTAAAAACAGTATGCTTCAAGATATATAACTATTACAATATGAAATATGATAAGAGGTTTCTAAGAAGCATTTCCTTTAGATTTTACTACTTTGGCTTGCAAATGTAGTTCAAATGAATTGTGCAATAATTACAAATGCATTCAATTGTCCTTGAATTGTTTCTGTTGGTGAAGACTCAACAATGCCTTTCATGAAAGAGAAAGCAGTGATCAAGAAGAATTATCAGGGTTCCTAATTTCTTTTTTGTTTCCTTATGAATGCTCTCACATTTTTGTAGAAATGTTAACTTTAAGAAAACATGTTGCTTTTCATTCTTCTTGTCCTCCAACTCTCACAGCCAGCACCCACAAATAATGTCCTTAAACTTTTGGACACAAAAAATTAACAGTAAGATTGTGAACAGTAATGTTGTAACGGAATCTACAAGAAAGAATCAAAGTAGCCTGTCATGTTTAACTGGCACTACATGTTATTTTAGTGAGTGCAACTCACCCATTGTTTTGAAGTGTAAGAAAGTAAAATTCCTTTTTCTACCAGTATGAAGCTGAGGACTTGTAATCACTGATTGATGAAATTTGTTTTAAGGCTTAACAATTCCCTACATCTCTTTGATTTAAATCTATGAACTTTAGCAAAATCCTAATATAATTCAGGGGATAAAGCTATAATTAGGAGCCATGATATTAAAAGG
The DNA here is from genome assembly GCA_008086735.1 of Cheirogaleus medius. Classification (NCBI taxonomy): domain Eukaryota; kingdom Metazoa; phylum Chordata; class Mammalia; order Primates; family Cheirogaleidae; genus Cheirogaleus; species Cheirogaleus medius. The sequence continues at coordinate 7,554,464 of VBSM01003018.1, forward strand.
GACATGAACATAAATATTTCAAACGAAGACAGACAAACATATGAAAAAATGCTCAACATCTCTAATCATTAGAGAAATGCAAATCAAAACCAAAGTGAGATATCACTTAACTCCAGTGACAATGGATTTTAATAAAAAGTCCCAAAACAATAAATGTTGGCATAGATGCACAGAGATAGGAACACTCACACACTGCTTGTGGGACTGCAAACTAGTACAACCTCTGTGGAAAGCAACATGGAGATTCCTCAAAGAGATACAAGTAGGACTACCATTTGATCCAGCAATCCCATTACTGGACATCTACACAAAGGAAAAAAATTCTATAAAAAAGACATCTGCACTCGAATGTTTATATCAGCACAATTCACAATTACAAAGATGTGGAAACAACCCATGTGTCCATCAATCCATGATTGGATTAATGAAATGTGGTATATGGATACCATGGTTTTCTATTCAGCCACAAAAATCAATGGTAGTCTATCACCCCTTGTATTATCCTGGATAGAGCTGGAACCCATTCTACTAAGTGAAGTATCCCAAGAATCGAAAACCAAGCACCACATGTACTCACCATTAAACTGGTATTAACTGATCAACTCTTAAATGCACACATAGTAATAATATTTATCAGGTGTTGGGCATATGGGACGGGGGTGGAGGGGCTGGGTATATTCACACCTAATGGTTGTGGTGCACACCATCTGGGGGATGGACATGCTTGAAGATCTGACTCAGGCAGGGCAAAGGCAATATATGTAATCAAAATGTTTGCACCCCCATAATATGCTGAAATTTTTAAAATAAAATTAAAATAAAATAAAAAGAGCAGTCATAGGCCAGATGTGGTGATTCATGCCTGTACTCCCAGAATGTTGGGCCGCTGAGGCAGGAGTATCATTTAAGCCCAGGAGTTTGAGGACAGACCGGGCAACATAGTGAGACTCTTCTCTTCAAAAAGAGAAAAGAATAAGAAAATTAAGCCAGGTGTGGTAGCATGCTTCTGTAGTCCCAGCTACTCAGGAGGCTGAGGCAGGAGGACCACTTGAGACCAGGAATTTGAGGTTATAGTGAGGTATGATTGCACCACTGTACGCCAACCTGGATGACAGAGTGAGACCCTGTCAGAAAAAAAAAATAATAGATAAATAAAGCCAGGGATAGAAAGGGAAAGATATTTGTGGGAGAAAAAGGAGAAAAAGAGAAAGGGAAGCAAAAGCATACATCATCTGTTCATTCTATTTTTGATCCCTACAGATGCATGAAGATCAGGTCTAATTCCACCCTACCCCTCTCAGATGAACCCTGCTATCTTGTTTTCATCTCTGCCCACACCTTTGCACTTACTAATTCTTAGGGTTGACATCATCTCCTACTGTGTTTTACCAGTGAGTACACTGGTGAACAGTCTGGGGAAAAGGAACTTCTGCCTGGTCATGGAATTGGCTCATGACAAAGTTAGGATTATAATCCATCTGTTTCAATTCTCAGTCTTTCTACTGTCAAACATTTCAAAATAAATGAAATAACACAAATGATTGTGTATGGGACATTTTTGAAAGATATAAACATGAAGAACCTACCCCAGAAGGATTTTAACCAGAACTAAAAATGGGAAAGATTTTTCCATGCATAAAATGATTCACTCCAACTGCCAGTCTAGTTTCTCTTAAAACATGAGTTAGAATATAACCTTGTTAACACTTTATCTTAATATTAATATTTTACTTATTTGGTAGATATTTTAGTCATGGGAGCAGCTTTCTAATGAACTTTATAATATCTTAGTATATATATATATATATATATATATATATAATTTCTTTGGTTGCAAAGAAATTGGGGCACCCTAGCTCATCTACTTTCGGCACATTGACCATCAAGTCATTCCTGTATCATTTTGCCATGTCTGGAAACAACATCACAATAAAAGTGCCAAGGAAATAACATAAAATGTCTTCAGGCCTCCCCCTCATGTCTCTGACTTCCCAGCTGTTCCCGATCCTCTGACTTTACATCTGGATTCTTCCTTGCCATTGTGCTCCATTTTGAGGTTAGCCTACCTCAGGTGAGTTTACACCATTAATGACCTTGCAATGTGACACTGTAGAATGTTGTCTCTGAAAAATGGCCCCAGGACACCTTGGCTCACATTATGGTTATACATGAGAACATTGTATCCTGACTTCAGCATAGACAGTCAGGATACCACTTAAAATGGCCCTTGCTTGCAGAAGACACCAACGACTCTACTGCCTTTTGCCATATGGTATTATGGAAAGAACAAAGGATTAAGCATCAGAAGAACTTTGTTCAAGTTCTGACTTTGTGACCTCAATATTCCTCCTTCTGATAGATGTTCCTCACTTGTAAAATGAGCAATTTGACCAGTCCAAAGGTTCTCAGTCTTGGGTGTTCATTAATATTCCAGGGAGATACTCTATCTTATAAATTCCTAGCCACTATACTTCATCTATTGAATCACAATGTTCAGGGACTGGCCCCAGAAAATGGTAATTTTTAAAACCTCCTCTAGCAACTTGGTTGATCATTCAGTATAGGGCTTCGCTGCATTAGGCATATCCTGTCATCCTTTCCAAGATTATATTTTGTTCACATACTCTGAGTGAATTAACAGGCACTGATAATAGCAATACAGTCTAATTAAGCATTGCTATGATGATCACTTCAAAATCAGTTGACAGTTAATTAGCATCTCTACCTTACTTCTAAACTCCTTTGTCCAGGCACATTGTCTGATTAGGGAGTAGCTCTGTAACAAATTGTCAAAATTCCTTGGGTTTGACGTTCTTACACCAGCCCATGGCTATAACGAGGAAATATTAACAGATATGCATAGATGTTTTTATATTTTATCTCACTTAATTGTTACCATAACCCTGCAAGAAAAGAACTATCACCCTTGGTATACTAATGGAAAATTCAAGGTTCAGAGAGTTTGACTCAGTAGAATTTTACTCAATAAATGAAGAAACAGGATTTGAATTCAAAGCTTCTAGATTACTTGTGATTTCACTGTAATATATTGTACTACATGTCTTGAAATATGACTATTATCACCAAAGAAAGGAATACAACCTGTAAGAGATTCCTTTTGTGACTTTATGCTGAAGCCAGAAGATAAAAATATGATTTAATAGTCAACAGAACCAGTTTCAGAAAGCTTCTGCTCTCCAACAAAATCCAGATCAGAATCCAAGAAGTGAGCACTCTCTGTCAGATACTGGAAAGTTATATTCCTGCAGGGACCTTTAGAGTTCGCTGAATCCACTGTCTTCATAGAAACAGAGAAGGGAAGCATATATAATAAGCATTACTGCTTGGGCTATATAGGTCCCCTTCAGACAAAAGCAATATTTATAAAGAAAAAAAGGGCTTTAAAGTTGTATTTTCCCCCATGAGAGCTCCTTTAAGAGATAAAGTCATCCAAAGTATTCTTCAAGACCCTTTCTAAGTTCAAAAAAGAAAACAATGTTACCACTCATCACATACATAATTAATATCTATTAGACTTAGAACATTTTTATGGCAATGGTATTTTTGTTCTTAAGAGAGATTGTTAATCATATATATGATGTAATCAATGTCAAATTATTAGTTAAGAGGAAAATCTCCAACAATAGTGTTGATGCACTGGGAAAATATAAATGAATTTACGATGATATGCTTTGCCCTGAAGTTTATAGGAATATGCTAGGGCAAAAAGTAGAGCTTACATATATGTTCAGTAAGTGCCTGATGTGGCCTGAGAACATAGAAATTAGATGGCCAGTTAAAATTGTGTACTTTAGGGCAAGGTACTTATAGTCTCCTTTTATTTTTTCTTCTCTTGTCTGCAGGACAATTAAAATATTCTCTGATTTTCCATTTTACAATTTTGAAAAATTGCACTGATTGTATGAAATTATTATATTTTGACTTTTCTTTTTACTTCTTTTTAAATTTCAGAATATTACATAGGTGCAAATGCTTTGGTCACATAAATTGCCTTTGCATTACCTGAGTCAAAGCTACAAGGGTGCCCATCCTCCAGACAGCACACACCAAACTCATTAGGTGTGAATTTACCCATCACCTACTCCCCCTCCTACCTGTCCAATCCTGAATGAGTGTTACTTCCATATATGCACATAAATGTTGATTGATTAGTACCAATTTAATGGTTAGCACATGTGATGCTTACTTTTCCATTCTTGTGATACTTCACTTGGAAGAATGGGCTCCAGCTTCATCGAGGATAATACAAGAGGTGCTAGTTCACCATATTTTGGAGGTAGCTGACTAGTACTCCATGGTATACACCACATTTTATTAATCCACTCATGTATTGATGGGCACTTGGGTCTTTCCACATCTTTACAACTGTGAATTTTGCTGCCATAAACATTCGAGTGGATGTGTGTTTTTTATGGAATGTCTTTTTTTCTTTTGGGTAAATGCCCAGTGATGTGGGTAAGACTACCAGGTGTTAGGGACTCCATTTTTAAGGCCATGGGAGGAGAGGAGGTGAAGGAATGCTGCTTGAGCAGGAGCTGGAGATAAGAGTAGATGTTAACTGCCTAGTTGGGGGACATTACAGCAATCTGGGAGTATAGCAAAGCAGACTCCCACCTTAAAGCCTGTGGGGCCTCGCGCCTAAAAAGCTGTGGAGGGGCTTGACATGAAAGCCATCCACGTCTGTAAAGGAAGATTGCAAAATGTCAGACCGTGAGAAGGGACCCAGGCTCCAATTCTTAGAAAACACCAGGTTGAGTTCCTTCCTTCCCCTTTCTCAGCAGAACACCTCAGTTAATGGGGAGCTAACCTCCCAAGTATCAGCTAACCTCTGATAATCCCAGATACTATCAGAGATACTATCTGTACATACCTTAAGGTGTAGTTGTGCTTAGTAATGAGCTATGTGTTCCTGCTTCTATAGATAAAAGAGTAATTAGCTAAGACATCTTGTGACTATTAGAGGAAAATTGAAACTTTTACACATTGTAACCCATGAGATTTTCACGTGAAATCATTGTAATCTATAGCATGAAAAAGAGAATATAAATGGATGCTAAACTTCAGTCAGTACCACCTGGCTCAAGGGAATGCTGGTGATCCCCTGATCTTCCCTGCACCCTTTCACCTTACTTTTTGTGCCCATGACATTGTCTCTCCCATCTCTTGCAGTGCACACTGCCCGGGGACCTGGATATATTGGGGGTGTTGCAAACTGTCAATTACCCAGTGGTGGGATTGCTGGATGAAATGGTAAGTCTACTTTTACATCTCTGAGGTATCTCCATAGTAATTTCCATAGAAGTTGTCCCAGTTTACAGTCCCACCAGCAGTGTGTGAGTGTTCCTATCTCTCAGCACCCAACCACCTTTTGTTGTTTTGGGACGTTTTGATAAAAGCCACTTTCACTGCAGTTAAGTGGTATCTCACTGTGGTTTTGATTTGCATTTCCTTGATGATTAGAGATGTTGAGCATTTTTTCATATCTTTGCTGTCAATTAGTGTATCTTCTCTTGAAAAGTTTCTGTTTATGGCATTTGCCTACTTTTTAATGTGATTATTTGATTTTTTCTTGCTGATTTTCCTGCTTTCTATATAGATTCTAGTTATCAGTTCTTTATCAGATGTGTAGCATGCAAATATTTTTTCCCATTCTGTAGGTTGTCTATTTCCTCTAATAATTGTTTCCTTGCCTGTTCAGAAGCTTTTATATTTGATCAGGTCCCATTTACTTATTTTTGTTGTTGCTGTGATTACTTTTTGGGTCTTCTTCATAAATTATTTGCTTAGGCTGAAGTTTATAAGGCTTTTCCAAACATTTTATTATATAAATCTTACGGTTAAATGCCTTAGATTTAAGTCTCTTATCCATTGTGTGTACATTTTGGGGAGAGGTGAGAGGTGCAGATCCTGTTTCAGTCTTCTAGATGTGGCTATCAATTTGTCCAGCACCACTTATTGAATAAGAATTATTTTCCCCAGTGCATGTTTTTGTCTGCTTTGTCAAATAAAAGATGGCAATATGAGGATGATTTGATATCTTTGTTTCTGTTATGCTGCATTGGTATATGTCTTGTGCCAATACCATGCTATTTGGATACTATAGCTATAGTACAACTTAAAACCAGGTAAATTGATGTCACCCACTTTGTCCTTTTTGATTAAGGTTGCTTTGGCTGTATGAGGTATTCTCTGGTTCCATACAAAGCATATAGTTATTTTTTTCTATATTGTAGAAGAATGATGTCAGTATTTTAATAGGGATTCTATTGAATCTGTAGATCACTTTGGATAGTATTGACATTTTAACAATGCTGATTCTGCCAAACCATGAGCATAGTATGGTTTTCCACCTGTTTATGTACTCTGTTATTTTCTACTCAGTGTTTTTTAGTTCTCTCTGTAGAGGTTTTTCACCTCCTTAGTTAAATATATTCCTAGGTGTTTTATTTTTTTATTGCTATTGTTAAAGATATTGAGTCTTTGATTTGGTTCTCAGCTTGACTGTTGTTGGCTTATAGGAATGCTACTGATTTGTGTACACTGATTTTGTAACTTGTGACTTCACTGAACTTATTTATGAGTTCTAGTACTCTCTGGGCAGATTCTTTTGGGTTTTCTCTATATAAGACAATATCATAAGCAAAAAGTGATAGTTTTACCACTTCTCCCCATATTTGCATGCCCTTGATTTTCATCTCTTTTCTTATTGGTCTGGCTAGGACTTCCAGCACAATGTTGAATAGAAACAGTGATAGACGGCAACCTTATGTGCTTCCAGTTCTACAAGGGAATGGTTTCAATTTTTCACCATTCAGTATGATGTTGACTGTGGGTTTGTCTTATATGACCTTTATCATTTTGAAGTAAGTCCTGTCAATGCCTATTTTGTTAAGTGTTCTTATCATAAAAAGGTGTTGAATTTTGTGAAATGCTTTTTTTGAGTGTTTCAATAATATCAGACAGCACTGCCTTGACACAAATACTTTAAAGTTGAGTGGGGCCACTTCAACAATTTTCTCAGATTCAAGGAACAGATTTTTGACCCCTATTAATCCTTGCCAGCATTTGTGAAGCTTGAGTGGGTATTCACCCATCCCAGTTCTGCCCCTTCCCTCCCTCTCCCATCTTTGATGTGGTGGAAAATAAGGACTCACCCAACACTTGGGGAATTAGAGTCCTTCTCCTTAGTTATTAGAGCTGTTCACACAACACTGAAGCTTGTTCTTTAGGGCAAGTGCCACCATTCTCAGGGAGGTCAATTGGCACATACTTTCCAGCATTTACTGACTCAGTCATGCAGGGTATGGTTGATTATCACAAACAAGCACCATCTATTGGTTTGGAGATTAAACTTGGCATTTAATTATGTAAACAAAAGAAAATCCAAAAGTAAGAAACATAACTGTTGTAGATCAGAAGGAATCAGCAATGAACTCCAGAAGTATGAAGAATAAGATGAAAGTACACACCTAAAAGGGAATATCATCTCTCTAGCAATAAATACCAACCACAATCACAATATTTAAAGGGCAGATGAAGAATTTGGAACGTGGATTGTAAGGAAGCTCAATTAAATATGAGATAAAATGGAAACCCAACACAAAGAATCCACAAAAACAATGCAGGAAGTGAATGAAAAATTCACTAAAGAAATTGAATTATTAAATAGAAACCAAAGAGAACTTCTGGAAAGGAAAAAATCATTCAACAAATTACAAAACACAGTGAAAAGCCTTAAGAATAGGTCAGATAAGGCAGAATAAAGAATCTCAGAGATTGAAGACAACACCTCTGAAATAAATAAGTCAGTTATAGAGCAGAGCAATAAGAGGAATGAGCAAAGCTTATGAGAAATATTGGATAAAGTAAAGAGTACTAACATGAGAATCGTGGACATCCCTGAGGGTGAAGAAAAAAATACACAAGGGTTGGAAAACCTATTTGAGGTAATAATTGAGGAATTATTTTTGGTCTTGCTAGAAATCTATATATCCAGATACAAAAAGCTCAAAGAACTCCTGGGTGATTCATCGCAAAGAGGTAAACACCACCACACATAGTCATCAGACTAGCCAAAATAAACATGGAAGATGTGCTCCTACAAACCGTAATGTCGAATTATCAAGTAACTTACAAAGAAGATCCCATGAGACTAACTGCAGATTTCTCAACTGAGACCTTACAAGCCAGAAGACATTGTGGCCCCACTCTCAGTCTTCTCAGATAGAATACTGGCCAGCCTAGAATTTTGTATCCTGTCAAACTAAATTTTGTATATAAGAAGGAGATAAAGACATTCTCAGACAAGAAAACACTGAAGGAGTTTGTCAAGACAAGATCTTTCCTATATGAAGGACTCAGAAATTTATTATGCACAGATCAGCAAGATAGACACTCCACAGTGTAAAATCACTGAAAGGCAAAAGATCAAACCACATATACCACAGTGTCTCAAGAGATAAAACAAAGCAACCAGTTCTACTCAACAGGATGCACAGAAATCCACCCCACTTATCAATTCTTTCTAAAAATGTGAATGGCTTATACTCCTGACTGAAAAGACATAAGCTGGGCAAATGGATAAAAAAATACGAGCCAAGAATCTGATATTTCCAGGAAACATATCTAACCCAGAGGAATCATTCAGACTCAAGGTGAAGGGATGGAAAACAATATTCCATGCAAATGGAAGCCAAAAGAAAGCTGGTGTAACAGTTCTCATATAAGATATCATAGTCTTCAAATCAACAAAAGACATTCCATAAAAAAGACATCGCACTAGAATATTTACAGAAGCACAATTCACAATTGCAAAGATGTGAAAACAACCCAAGTGCCAAACAATATAAGAATGGATTAATGAAATATGCTATATGTATACCATGGAGTTCTAGTCAGCCACAAAAAACTATGGTGATCTAGCACCTCTTGTATTATCCTGGATAGAGCTGGAGACCATTATATTATGTGAAGTATCCCATGAATGGAAAAACAAGCACCACATGTACTCACCATCAACTTGGTATTAACTGATCAATATTTACGTCCACATTTAGTACTAACTTTCTTTTTTTTTCCTTTTATTTCATCACATAATGAGGGTACAAATATTGTTAGGATTACATACATTGACCCTACTACCCCTGCCCCTCCACATGCCAGAGCTTCAAGCGAGTCCAATCCCCAGATGGCGTGCACGACAAACATTATGTAACTCTACACTTCCTCCCCCTTCCCGCCTGCCCTCCATCCGACAA
>VBSM01003018.1:7569785-7584396 GCA_008086735.1 Cheirogaleus medius
AGTTCAGCCACAGCCCTCACTCTTACTGACCCGCCCTGTGCAGTCTTATTTGCCTAAGGCAGTTCCAGCTTAGAGTCCCTGACTTAGTGCACCGCTCTGTAGGGTTGGCCCCGCTCGTTACCAGAGGCAGATATCTAACTAACTCCCCTATCTGCTCAGTTCAGTTTCCTCCCGTCTTGGAGCCGTCCTAGCGTGGAGCTCCGGGGAGTCTCAACTTATGACGGCACTCTCCAACACCCTCTTTTCCTGCCGCGATTTGCCACCCGTTTCAGACAGGACCCTGGCTGGGTGGGTGTGGAGGTCAATGGGGAAGGAAGGAGTTCTCCTGTGAGTCTGATCCCACTTCACCCTCCGGCCTGGCGGGCCGGCGCCCTCCCACGCGCCCTATTGTTTGTTTTGCAGTCTCCAGAGAACACGTTCTTATCTCCCGATAACCTTGTTTTTTCCTTTTTTGAGAGTCCCGCGCTGAAACTCTGCAGATTCTCGATGCTGTCCTTGTAGGGGGCAGATCTACTTGCATGTAGGAGACCAAGATCTATGTCTCCTTCTCTGGGAGCAGCAATCCCGGGGGTTACCTTTACTCCACCATTTTTCTTCTCCACGAGTTCATCTTTGAATGTTTGGTAGAACTCTTAAATGTAGCCATCTGGCCCGGAACTTTTCTGTTTCGAGATGTTTTTAATTACTGCTCCAATTTCTGAGATGAGATTGGTCTGTTTAGGAATTCTGTTACCTCCTGGGTGAACGTAGGGGGGTTGTATGAATCCAGAAATTTGTCCATTTCATCTTCGTTTAGTAGTTTTTACGCATATAGATTTTTATAATAGTCGAATATAATGTTTTGAATTTCTATAGTGCTTTGTGATCTCTCCTTTTATATTTCTTATTGAGTTTATTAGAGTCTTTTCTCTTTGAGTCCTTGTCAATCTAGCAAGTGGGCCATCAATTTTGTTTATCTTTTCAAAAAACCAGCTTCTGGTTTTGTTGATCTTTAGATAGTTCTCTTGTTCTCTAGTTCATTGAGCTCTCTTTTGATCTTCGTTATTTCTTTTCTTCTCCTAGGATTGGAAATTGTTTGCTCTTCTTTTCCAATTCCTTGAGCCTATTCATTAGGTTTTCAGTATCTAAGCTTTCTGTTTTTTGGATGTGAGTTTTAATTGCTATTAGTTTTCCTCTGAGGAAAGCTTTTGCTGTATCCCACAGGTTTTGGTAAGAAGTCTCACCATTATCATTTTGTTCAAAGAAATTCTTGATTTCTCTCTGAATTTCTTCTTTAACCCAATAATTTTTCAATAGTAGATTGTTTAGTTTCCATGATTTTGTGAGGCATTGAGTGTTTCTATAGGAATTGAACTTTAATTTTATACCATTATGGTCAGAAAAGATACTAGGTATAATTTCTAACTTCTTGAATTTTTTGAGATCTGATTTGCCACCTAAGATGTTATCAGTTTTGGAGTAGGATCCATGGGCTGCTGATAAGAATGTAAACTCAAGTTTATTTGGATGGAATGCTCTATAGAGATCTGTCAGAACTTTTTGATCTATGGCTCTGTTCAGGTCCATTATTTCTTTGCTTATTTTCTGTTTGGAGCATCTGTCCAGCTAATTCAGTGGAGTGTTGAAGTCTCCTGTTACTATGGCAGTGTTGTGTAACATGGTGTTAAGATTAGACAAGGTTTGCTTTAAGTAATTGGGTGCTCCTGTATTGGGTGCATAGATATTAAGAATTGTTAAATCTTTTTGGATCTTTACTTTCACCATTATATAATGGCCATCTTATCCTTCTTTACTTTTGCTATTTTAAAGCTTATGCTATCTGCAAATAGAATAGCTACCCCAGCTTTCTTTTGACTTCCGTTTGACTGGATGATAGTTTTCCATCCCTTGACCTTCAGCCGGAAGGCATCTTTGTGGCTTAGATGTGTTTCCTGTAGACAGCAGACACAAGGTTTGTGATTTTTTATCCACGCTGCCAGTCTATATCTCTTCAGAGGACAGTTTAAGCCATTTACATTTATTGAAAGGATTGAAATTGGAAGAAGATTACCATTTATATTGTTGGATGGAGACTTGTTGTTATGTTTTACTCCTTGGGGCATTATGTAGTTCGAGATCTAAACTTTAATTCTTTGTGGATTTTATTTTGAGGAGTGTCTATTGACCTGTTTGGTTAGAAATGCGGGTCTGAGAACTTCTTTTAGGGTGGTCTGGACTTTGCAAATTCCTTCAGTGATTTTTTGTCTGAGAAGGACTTTATTTCTCCCTCATAGATGAAACTTAATTTTGCTGGATAAAGAATTCTGGGTTCGGCTTTGTTGTGTTTTAGAAGATTAAGGATAGGCACCCAATCCTCCTGGCTTGTAAGGTTTCATATGAGAAGTCTGCTGTTAGTTTGATAGGCTTACCTTTATAGGTCATTTGCTGCTTTCATCTCACTGCATGGAGAATTGTTTCTTTCACATTTACTTTGGTCAACCTAACAAACATGTGACGAGGTGATTGCCATTTCATGTTGAGTCTCCCAGGAGTTCTGTGTGCTTCTTGGATTTGGATATCAAGATTTCTAGCCAGGCCTGGCATATTTTCCTCCAGTATTCCGTGGAATAATTTTTCTAGCCGATGTGAATACTCTTCTTCCCCTTCTGGGATCCCATTAATGTGAGATTCGGTTTTTTAACATAATCCCACACTTCCTGTATACTTTGGTCTTGTCTCTTGTTTCTGTGTTTCCTTTCTTCCTCTTATTTATTTAGAGTATAGGAATAATCTTCAAGTTCTGAGATTCTTTCCTCTTCATGGTCCACCCTGGTCTTTACGTTTTCCACTGTATTATAGATATCCTTGATTGTTTCCTTCATTTCCAGATTTTCTGTTTGGGTCTTCTGGATAATCTCAATTACCTTGGAGAATCTTTCATTCATTTCCTGTATAGTTTTTGTGGTTTCTCTATGTTGTGATTCTATTTTCTCTTCAATTCCATTTAGTTTTGTAGCAATCCATATTCGGAAATCTTCCTCCGTCAGTTTACTCAAATCATGTAAGTTGGTGTCAGACGATGGAGAATGAGTATTTTACTTTGGAGGTGACATTTCTCTCATCTCCTTCATGTTTCCTGTGAACTTTCGCTGGTTCTTTCTCATCTGTTTGCTTTATCGAGGATCATATGCGACGGGGCTGGATTATGAGGTAAAACCTAGACTTCAGGAGGAATGATCCTTGGCAGATCCAGGGATATGTGCTCTGGACCTCTTCACGCTGACTTCAGGCACTTCCCTGCTTGCGTGTGTGTGGACATCGGCGAAGGAGAAGTTGTACCGCTGTGGCACAAATCACACAGTCCCATTCGGCTAGCCGCTGAGCACGGCCAGCTTACACTCCAATTCTTGCTGTAACACTCGGATTTTGGAACTTCACGGCAAATCCACTGCCTCACTTTCCTCATTTTCCCAGCAGTGCTGCCCATTGAAGCTTCCCTGTAATTCCGTGAAGCTGATCCTGTGGGAGAACTAACCCCTCAAGTGACTCAGGTCACCTTCTTCACCTCCCAGTCTTGCCAGTACCTTGATCTTGGACTTCTCAGCCTCTAGAACTTAGTAGGCTCCTTCCGAATATCCCTTCTGTTCCCCAGGCAATGTGAGACATGGGTGCACAGGATGTGGAACACAGGTCTGACCTCTGGGCCCTGGAGTTCAATACCTGACACCACCAAGGAGTTGAGTGCCATTCATTATTTCCCCACGGGGACCCCCAGCTGGGTAGATGTCTCTCAGCCTCAGGGTCTGCCGCGTTCTCCCGGAATCACCAGGCCAGCAGCACCTGGGAGGGTTGGCGGGTAGGGAGCTCCCAGTCTGAGTACCCCTCAGTCAGCTGTAGGGCCCCAAAAGGGAAGGTCCCATTCCCTGGAGGTGCCTCCAGCTGGTGGCTATATTGTCTCTGTCGGCAGCCAGGGTAGGGATGGGGGATGGCAGCAAGCAATATGGCGCCTGCCGCGTGGTTGGGTCTGTATGCACGGAGGGGCCCCGAGGGAGTTGGGAGCCTGGTGCCGCGTCCGCTACTGGCTCACCGCTCAGTGGTGGTGACCGTCTCTGGACTGGTGTCCACAGGTCTCTCCAACCACTAGGGAGCCCACCAGCAGTCCGAGATGCAAGGGAGGGGGAAGTTAACCGCTCCACCTACCCTTGCCACTGGTCTCCAAACTACTCGCTCCGGAGGTCTCTCCTTCCAGTTCTCCTCCGCAACCTCCTCCCGTGGAGTCTCCCCTAGTCTCCGGCACTCCTCCTTCCGACCCTCGTCTGATGTATAGTCGTTTGCTTGCTTCTTTCTTCTAATATCCTCTAGAATCTGTCTTTTCTGCAGAGACACTCTGTCTGGCGGTGTTTCTCGTCCGCCATCTTGCTTCGCCCCCTTTATCCGTGGAGTTGTTCTGGCCAGTCTATGGAGGCTGTTTACTGAGTACCTTCGTGTCCTTTGCTTCACCTTTTGATGTCAGAAGGCCAAAAACTCATCTCAGGCTGACACTGCCATTTTTTCTAGTAGTAACTTTCATTGGGTGTTTTGTAGGTGGGAGGAGGGATGAGGGGATGGGTATATTCACACTTAATCAGTGTGGTACACACTGTCTGGGAAATGCACATGCTTGAAGCTCTGACTCTGGTGGGTCAAATGCAATGTATGTAACCTAAACATTTGTACCCCTGTAACACGGTGAAATAAAAAAAAGGTATATATGAAAGGTATGTGTCGCATGTCTTATATGAAGGTTAATAGAGAAAATACTATGGAATTATAGACATCTGAATTTTAAAATAATCATCACCAACTACTGATTTCCTTTCCAACATGCCAGAAAATTGCTCTTCTTGAAATTTTATATATCTCAGTAAATGGCAACTACATTATCCATGTCTTTAAGGCAAAAGGTTCCAACTTATCCGGGATACATTTTTTTGTATGTCATATCCAAGAATGAGGGCTATGAAGTCTTTCTCATTATCTCTGCAGCCATCCTACTGGTATAAGTCACAACCATATCTTGCTATAGTCTCTTCTCTAGTCTCCCTACTTCAGTCCTTACCTCCCATCAGTATATCCTGAATGAAGAACCCAGAACCATTACACTAAAAAGTAACATTCTGTCAAATCCTATTAATATTCTGTTCCAAATGCTTCAATGGCTTCCAATTTCATTCAGTAAAAGACAAAGTTCTTATAATGACCTATATTATCCTGTCCCCTGCTACCTTCCTTACTTTACCTTCTGCCTTCTTTTACTTACTTGTTGAGTTCCAGCTAGATTGATCTCCTTGCCATATCCCAATATTCCAAACACACTCTTGCCTTGGGACCTTAGTAACTGCTGTTTCATCCACCTGAATTATTCTTACCTCAGATATTTTCATGTGTCAATTCCTCACTTCTGTCAAGTCTCTGCTCAAATATCACATTAAATAAGCCTTCTCTGGCCATTATAGTTAGAATAGGATCACCTCCATGCTACAGGTTCCCTATCCCCCTTGCTTTGCTTTATTTATGTCCATAGAATTTGTGTTCTTCTGACTTTTTAAATATTTTATTTGTTCATCTGTTTAGTATGTCTAGCCCCACTAGTAAAAACCTCCATGAGGACAGATTTTTTTTTCTGTACTGTCCCTCTTCTGTATGCTGAGCACCCAGAAGTATAGATGATAAAAAAATATTTATTGAATTAATGAAATGATCTCATTAAGAATTCTCTCCTTCAACTCAAACTCAGGATAGCAAATGATTAAATGTCAGCAGACTAAATTTAAAGCAGAACTATATAAAAATTAACTTGATTAAATAAACAGGCAAACAAAGCAAAGATATAACATTAAATAATTTAGAACCAATAAAATCTTTTCTTGATGATAGATGATAAATTATTAACCCAGTCTTTTCTTGGCATGATTGGCAATCAACTGAGATGAATTTTTAGATATGAAATTCTCTAATGCCATGCTAATATCTTTTTAGGCTAGCATAAAAGGTTGAAAGAGGGAACACTGCATAAATTCTACAATTTTGTGGACCTCTATGCATATCTTTGTAGTTTTCTCTTCTCTCCCTTCTTCCTTCTTTCCCTCTTTCACTTTCGTCCTTCCTTCTTTCCATTCTTTCTTATATATTATTCATTTTTAAGATATTCAGGTATTGAATTAGTGCTAAATAAACCCTAAAATGACTTTTTTATCCACTTTTACTAAATAAAAGTATCATGGATTTCTATGCTCTATATCCACGTCTATAATAAACTAGTTATGCACATCCTAATAACCAAAAAACATTGAGGATCTTGAGAGAATAAGTGACCACATTCAAACATATTATCTGAAGCTTACAAGCTAGTTTCAATCAAAACATGTTTAATTAAATTACTTCTCTCCCATTTAAAATACTCAGTTAAATGATATAGAAATCCGTTAACTATGGCCCACTTAGGTGGGGCCATAGACCTGTATATAAAATGCAGAAATATAAATAAATTACTGGACACATTTTTCAGTTAGAGGGCATTGCTACAAGATATAAAATTATGGATATATGTTAATACTCTTCTCTTATAAAATAAATGATATGAGATTCACACATGTTCTTCTCTAACTATCTTTCCAGTAGAAAATGGTAATGTATTGTGTAGGTGGGCTACAGAGTCCCTAATGCTTTTGTAGTGCCAAGCCCACAGTAAGTGTTAAATATGTTAGGTGATTTAATGGGTATATGATTAATATTTGAACCATGGCATATGCATGTCTTACAGTTTAAATATTAGAACATATTGTTTATCATTTCCAATTTGCATCACTACACAGAGTGTTAAAATGTCCTTGAATCATCTTGAGCCACATCATTATTAATTCACATTTGCATGTGTCATTCATTTCCGTTACTCAGTTAATATAAATGAAAGCTTTGGGGATAAGTAGGTAAGATTAGTCCATGCTTATACCTATAGATGAAGAAATGGAAAGTCAGAAAAGCAAAGTGACTTGTCCAAGAACACTAATGCTTCAAATTCTGAACCCATCTGCTGGTCTTCTGATTCCTTATATGAGGCATATTAATCTGTATTTAATACAATTTTAAAAATGTGATGACAATAAACCATCTATGTTTTGTTTTGTTTTATCACTCAAATGACTGCCCTTCTTTGAGCAATAGTTATGTCAGAAAATAATGAAAGAATTAAATTTTGTAAAATCTAATACTATGATAGTGGCCAGTAAGCACAATGAATTACCATCAACCACATGCTGTTTTACATGGAGTGGTAGCTAATTATTATTAACTCTAAAGTCTTTTCTTTGTACTTTATAAAATATCAACCATACATCTATCCTCCACTATTTATCTTTTAATTTAGAGATGATGAATTTCATTTTGTTAAAAATATACTTTCTCCATGAACTTCAAATTCTAAGCTAGGATATCAAAAGTAGAATTAAAACTGTCTACAGAAAATTGATTAATCAATATTCTCACAGAAGTTTTTGGGTTCAGTGGTTAGTGTAAGTCAAAATTGACCTTATTTTCTTTAAAAAATATTCATGTGCATGTAAATATAACAATCAAGTTCTTAAAGCAGTAATGAAAATTTATTTCTATGTGTAGGAAAAGAATTAAGCACATTTCCTTAAAAGCCATATAAGGAAATTTTAATATTTTTATAATTATTTTTCATATACCATTTTTCAAATAATTTTGAATTTTGGCAGCTAAGCAAAATATTAGTGTTTCAAAATATATTTTCCAATTAAACCAATTACATTGTCCTAATGGCTAACAGCTGGAATATGATATACTTTCAGATTAAATTTGATTCAGAGCCAAACAATTTTATACAAATTCTAAATTTCATCTCCTTTCTTCTTTTTGTAATAGAGCCATATCCTTAGAAACAAAGAAACCTCAGATCAGGGTTGTATTCCCATTTTTTTTCTTAATATATTGCTCTAAAATTCTGCATTAGTTATAATCTCTTAATCTTTTCCATTTATAAAATGGGGCTAATCACCATGAGTGGATCCAGGTTTTGTGGGACCAAAATCATCTATATTTGGAGGTGTCTTCTTTAAGAAAAATAATGTAATACCTGTGCAATTGAATGGCTCTTAATCAGCATCACTGTAAACCTACATATGTTATTAATACAGATACCATTTGAAGGAAAAGTAAAGTGCCATGTATGCATTCACAATACAGCATGTTTTTACTCTGTTACCCTCTCCCCAATCCTGGGAGAATTAGTAAGTGCATCACAGCTCTGGGTGAGGATTGCAATCCAGAATTCTGTGCATGTGCACACACACACACACACACACACACACACACAGAAACTTAGTGGGCACTTCAGAAAACATTGATTTCCTGTTAAAAGTAAGAAATTAAGAAAAAACCTTTTCAGTCCCCCAATTTTCATTATTCACATCAGAATAAAGAAAATCATCATGCCCATTGTTACAGCTATGGGAATTCCATTCAAAAGGCATTTATTGAGAGTTGAAAATATGCAAAGGGACAAAGGTACATAAGTGAGTAAGATATAATAGCTAAACAAAGGTTGCTCATAAAGGTTGCTCACAAAGTTGCTTTGCGTAAGTCAAAATTGGCCTTATTTTCTTTAAAAAATGTGCGTATGTATGTAAGTATAACAATCAAATTCCCAAGGTAGTGATAAAAATTTAATTTCTATGTGTAGGAAATGAATGAAGCACATTTGCTTAAAAGCCATATAAGGAAATTTTAATATTTTTATAATTCTTTTTCACATACCATTTTTCAAATAATTTTCAATTATGACAGCTAAGCAAAATATTAGTGTTTCAAAATATATTTTCCAATTAAACGTGACTACCTTCTTGTGCTCCAGGCCTCAGCTGCCTGGAGATCGGTGGTTCTCAACCCTGACTGCAAAACTGATGTCTGGTTGCCACCCCAAAGTTTTGGTTCATTTGTTGGGATAAGAGGTGAGGAGAATGAGTATTATGTAAAACCTCCCAGGTTATTATAATTTACATCCAGGATTGAAAACCACTAATGTAGGGTTTTATTATACTATTTCTTGGATCATGATAATAGACCTGATTTTTGGTCTAGCCACTCTAATAAGGAGACTTGTATACAATTTGTTATGAACTAAATGTTTGTGTCCCCCCAAAATTCATATGTTGAATCCCTAATCCCCATGTGATGATATTTGAAGATGGGACATTTAAGAGGTAATTAGGGTTACAAGAGTTCAGGGGGATGGAACCTTCATGATAAGAGTAGTGCCCTTAGAAGAGACACCAGAAAGCTAGAGTTCTCTCTCCCTCTCTTCCTTTCTGTCCCCCATCTACCTTTCTATACCTCTCTCTCCCCACTCAGTGTTGTTATTGGAGACAGATTGATAACTACAAGTTAGAAGGTAGTACTTTTATAATAGGAAAAATATAATCACGGGATTCTTAGGAAACAATGGATATAAACAATTCAGGGCTCTAACAAAAAAAGCAACCTAGTATCTTTGAGATGTAAGGTATAGGGAACTTATATGTAGACCTGTAAAAAGGAAAATGGGGATAATTTAGATTGAGATTTTACCTGAGAAGCAGATGTTTTGGCTGCAGATGTTTTGGCCTCTATGATCCAGATTTATATGTCTTTACAAAACCTGGCCTAACTGTATCATATTCCATTAGACAAATTTTAATAACCCAAGTGGCTGTGATGAAATCCCAACACATATTTATCATGAAGCTGATCCCAAATTTATAAACTCAAAATGTTCAGAGGTCAACTATAATGTGTTCAGATTCATAATTTTCTTTATTAAAAACAAACATTAAAACAATGAAATAATGTATTTAACATAAATTCACATAGCTGTGGCAGTTCAATACACTAATTCAACTTGCTTTTGTCAAGCACCTTTGTTAGTCAGAGCTAAAAATAAAAATAAAGAACATTCTTCAAAATGATTCATCAGGTTATTTTCTAGTCAATGGTAAATAATTCTGACAAAATTGTATTGACTTTAAGAGTTTAATAGCTTCTGAAATAGCGATGTTATTGTTTACAAAGAAATTGTAGAAAAAATGTTGATTTAATTTATTTAGGGTCACGAGATTTTTTATTAATTATAGGAAATATTGAATGTTAAGAAAATGAAGTTGATCTATCCATTTTTACAGCATAAAGTAAACATTCACAAGAGTTTGATTGAACCCTGCATTGAGTAAATTTCCTGTATTAATTTGATTTCTGCCAATGAATTTTATTTGAGAAAACTTTAATTTTATAAAAGCTCTTCACTAGTCAAAACTAAACATATGATCAGAAAAGAAAGGAAAAAAGGCACATTCAACCTTAATTTATATAGACGTCAGACCCCTCAGTTTGGAATTGAGCACATGTATCTCCCTTCAATCAGTTGTTCCTCACAGGAGTGTTTGAAAATTTTTGTATAGGCAATGCTCAGGGCTGAAAATTCGGTTGGCAGTCAGGCAGGATAACTTAAGGATTGCCCTTTAAGATATTTATTGGTTTAACTTAGTTTGCATACTAATTGAAGGTGGATACACAGATGAACCTCCTCATGTATCCCTCGACACTGTCATTTTCTCTTGCTTTTCCTCAGGTAGCTCACTCTTGAACTGTTTCCTCTCCTGCCCAAAGCTGGGCAGAAACTGTGCATGTTGGAGAAAGAATCTCTGCATATGTTATGTATCATTCTCTCCACTATTTAAGACACACATGGGCTTCTTGGGCTTAGTTTCCTACAGGATTTTAATGTCATTCTTTCATCATTCATCCACTGTCCAAGGAGTCAGTTATATAAAGTGTAACTTTTATTTTTTTTTTCTGAAATACTCTTGAAGGCATCATCCATTTTGTTGTTCAATTGTCTTTTAGTAACAATTACCACCTAACATATGACAGGTATTCTGCTAGAGACATTCATAGACAATGTTTAATTACATAGAACAATGTTGGAACTTGTCTTTGCTTATCCTTATTATACAGATAACGAAACTGAGCTTTGGAGAAGATAACATACACAGATAAGATAATAGAAATGAGGACAAGTGACCAAAACTATATTAGGTGCTCATAAAACGCTCCTTATTTTTTCTATCAGGAGGCCAAATGCATTTCTCAACCTCTCTTGGAGTTAGATGGAGCCAAGTGGGTGAGTTCTGGCCAATAGAAGTTAGCCAGAAGTGGTGTGTGCCACTTCTAGGCCTGGCCTCTAAAGTCTCCCATGCAAGCTTCCCAGTTCTCCTTTGGTCTTCAGCTCTTGACCAAATGCAGAGATTTTATTTTTAATTCTATTTTTTATTTCAGCACATTACGGGGGTACAAATATTTAAGTTGCATATATTGCCTTTGCCCCACCCAAGTCAGAGCTTCAAGAATGTCCATCTCCCAGACGGTGCGCACCGCACCCATTAAGTGTCAATATACCCATCCTCTTCTCCCCCCTCCCACCCTCCCAACAACACCATCAAATTGGTGTTAACTTATCAACACTTATGTGCACATATAGTAGTAATATTCATCAAATGCAGAGATTTAGTGAATGCTGCTGAAGCCCTAGGAAGTAGTAGTACTGCTGAATGGAAGAATTTGGCTTTTTGAAATTCTTCTGAAAGAAACCCTCACCCCTAATTGTACTACTAACACACCTTGACTTGAAAAATGAATGAGAAAGAGATTTATTAAGAAAGCCATTGGGAGTTGGAGGCTTTTTTGTTAAAGCAGGTAGACTATCCCCACTAATACAATAGAGCTGCATTATCTAATACTAATACTGTACTGATACAACAGAGGTGACACTCTTTTTTTTTTCTTTAGAACAATAAACAATTTTATTACATGAGCTAAGACCAGAGGGAGGAAAATTATTTGTCTTTCTGGGCCTTGATTTTCCTCAGAAAGAACTCCATCTCCTTGCCCTCTAGCATACAGCCATCCACACGGCCGCACAGGCCTGATGCAATGCATGTGAGAAGCTTGCCCTGCTGGAACTGCACCTCCAGAAGACTGCTGCTTTTGGCATTCTTTTTGGTTTTTTTACCATTTCTTATGAATTTTCCTTGATCATTTTTTTGTTGTTGTTTAAAATCTCTTCTTCCATAGGAGTCAGCTGGGCCCCCTTCTTGCGGACCAGGGGCAGTGCTTACTGGGACTTGTATCACTGTCATTATAGTGCTGTCAATAAGCATGATGCAGTTTTTCAGCAATGTCTTGGTGCAGACTAGCTCCTTATTGGATGTGTTGGAGACATCAATGATCCTTGTTTTGCAAGTACAACATTCTGAACCCAAGGAGAAATTCGCCCCATCCAGCCTCAGGGCACGGTATTTCTTGTTACCTCCCTGCCGATGGACGGTGTGCATGCAAGTGGGGGGCAATCTTATTGTTGTCAGTGGGGCATCCCAGGTCATATTTCTTCTTCTTGTGGTAAGGCTTTCTCTTGCCCCTGGTCTGCTGTGCTTGTGACAATTGTCCCTAGAGATACCCATCACTCAGTGCTGGCTGGAAAGACCAGAGATGGCACTATCATCTTTATCTACCTCCATTCACTCCCTTACACTTTATATTCTAGAGATACAATTCACCTATTGCTCAAACACATAATGATCTCTCCCTCATTCATCATTGCATATGCTACTTCTGCCTTTGCATCCTTCTATGGTTTATCTGCCACCAAACTCTCATTTATTCTTTAAGTGTCATTTTTAAATACTGTGTTTTGTTTATACTAATATCTAGTGTCAAATTAATATTATCCTAAAGCTCCCTCTTTATATATTTTAAGTTTCCTCGAAAGGCTTCTCAGTATATGGTGAACTGTAACTTAACTAGATGTATAAGCAGGCCGTAACCTATTCTTGTGCCAATCATTGAGTTTCAGCCAATCAAAGGCGGCCAACTGTTCAAATACAGAAAATACTGAGCTATAACCAATAAAGCTGTTTCTGTAAATTACTTCCATTTTCTGTATGTTACTTTCCTTTTTCTGTCCATAAATTTTCTTCAACCATGTGGCAGCACTGGAGTCTCTCTGAACCTATTCTGCTTCTGGAGCTGCCTGATTTGTGAATTGTTTTTGTTCAGTTAAACTTTGATAAATTTAATTTGTCTAAGGTGTTTCTTTAAGCACTAGTAAGTTGTATGAATATGTTCAAGTATATGAACTTGAGCAAGTCACTCACCCTTTCTGGGCTTCCATTTATAAGAATGTCTAGTTAGCATTTAGTATTTTCCAAGTACCGTGCTAAGCATTGCAATGCTTCATCTCATTAAATCCTCACAACAACCACCTTAAGTGGGTACTATAGTGTCCCCAGTTTAAGATGGGAAACAGAGGCCTAGAGATTTGCCTAAAGTCACACTGTTACAGCAAGTGTTATAGCGGGTGGTCCCAAGGACAAACCCAGAGGCACACGGAGAGTCGGAGAATCAAAGTTTATTTGCCGGTGGGCTCAGAGGGGCCTCGCCACCAAATTCTGAGCCCCGTCTACCAGATTTTTCCCACTTTTATTAAAATTGGGGTGATCCGAGGGGTGGGGTATCAGGTGGCTAATGTGCCAAGTAATAGATGGGGGTTTTCCTTATCAACAGAGCTATTAAGTGGCAGAACCTTAATTCTTACACTTATAAGTCTGTATTTCAAGGTTTTGTCCACTTGAATGTCTACTTCTCTACATTGGAGAGCAGGGGGCGCTAAATAATTTCAGTATCCTTGTACCTAATATCTTGCTGAAGCACTGTAGGCTACAGCAATCATTTTTGGAATGAATGATGAAAGCACAAATTAATCAGAACTAGAATCAAGTTCCTCTGTTTCCAAGCCTTTCCTTTACTATGATATACTGCCTCATATTAACAAGTGCTAACTTGAAAGTTGCTACATGGTAGATATTAAATGAATACAGTTGTTCCAACAGTATCCATAGGGGATTGTTTCCAGGATACCCTCCTCCCCAGAATGCCAATCTGTGGATGCTTCAAGTTCCTGATATCAAATGGTATAGCATTTGCATATAACCTACACACATCCTCCCATAAAATTTAAATCATATCTAAATTGCTTATAATACCTAATACAATGTAAATGCTGTGTAAATAGCTGTTGTACTCTATTGTTTTTATTTGTATTCTTATTGTTATGTTATTATTTTTATTATTATTTTCTGAGTATTTTCAATCTGCAGTTGGTTGAATCTGCAGATGTGAAACCAGTGGATATGGAGGAGGGAGAGTAATGTATTTGAATGGATAAAATAGCTTATAATAAACACTTGATGCAAGTATAACAGCAAAAGAAAAAAAAATACTTTATAACTACAAATTTCCTCTCAAAAACTGGATTCTATTGCTACTTAGAAATCTATTTTTCACTTTTGAATATCTGTATAGATTTGGATATCCAGGCTTGAGAATCAAGGCTGAAGATATACAAACAAATCTGCACAACATAAAGGCAAATGATTTGACGTTCCACATACAACCCTGGATGGAAAGTGTGAGAAGTGGGAAGAGGAAGAGGGTGTAGAGAACAACAGGCAAGATCTTACAGGACCCCTAGACAAGCCCCCCCCCC
>VBSM01003018.1:7609178-7643781 GCA_008086735.1 Cheirogaleus medius
TTAGTTCGGACAATGTTTGCTTTATGTAATTAGGTGCGCCTGCATTGGGAGCATGCACATTAAGGATTGTAAAATCTTCTTGTTGGATCTTCCCTTTCACCATTATAAAGTGGCCATCTTTATCCTTTTTTACTTCTGCTATTTTAAAACTAATGTTGTCTGCAAGTAATATAGCTACCCCAGCTTTCTTTTGAGTTCCATTTGCCTGGATGATAATTTTCCAACCCTTGATCTTCAGCCGGGAGGCATCTTTGTGGGTTAGATATGTTTCCTGTAGGCAGCATATACTAGGCTTGTGGAATTTTATCCACTCTGCCAGTCTATGCCTCTTCAGAGGACCATTTAGTTCATTTACATTTATTGAGAGTATTGAATTTGGAGGAAGATTTCCATTCATATTGTTGGGTGAAGTCCTGTTGCTTTGTCTTAGACCTTGAGCCATCGTGATATCCAATGCCTAGTCTTTAATTCTTTGGGGATTTTACTTTGAGGGGTATCTATTGACCTGTTCACTGTGGATGGCAGGTCTGAGGATTTCCTGTAGGGCTGGTCTAGTCTTTGCAAATTCCTTCAGTGATTGCTTATCTGAGAAGGACTTTATTTCACCTTCATAAATGAAACTTAATTTTGCCGGATAGAGAATTCTAGGTTGGGCTTTATTCTGTTTCAGCAGATTGAGGATAGGTACCCCTTCCCTCCTGGCTTGTAAGGTTTCAGATGAGAAGTCTGCTGTTAGTCTGATAGGCTTTCCTTTATAGGTTATTTGCTGTTTTCTCCTTGCTTTACGAAGGATTGCTTCTTTTACATTTACTTTGGACATCTTAATAATCACATGATGAGGTGATTTCCTATTCACATTGAGTCTCCTTGGAGTTCTGTGTGCTTCTTGTATTTGGATATCAAGATTTCTAGCCAGGCCCGTCATATTTTCCTCCAGTATGCCATAAAATAAGTTTTCCAGCCCTTGTGATTGTTCCTCTTCCCCTTCTGGAATCCCTATCACCCTGAGGTTCGATTTTTTTACATAATCCCACACTTCCTGTAAGCTTTGGTCTTGTCTCTTGTTTCTGTGCTCCCTTTCTTCCTCTGATTTGTTTAGGGTGTATGCATAATCTTCAAGCTCTGAGATTCTTTCCTCTGCATGCTCTATCCTGTTTTTGAGGCTTTCCACCGTATTATGGAGTTCATTGAATGTTTCCTTCATTGCCAGTATTTCTGATTGGTTTTTCTGGATTACCTGGATATCTTTGGAGAATTTCTCATTCATTTCTTGGATTTTTCTTGTGGTTTCTCTATGTTGAGATTCTATTTTCTCTTCAATTCCATTGAGCTTTCTAACAATCCATATTCGGAATTCTTCTTCTGATAGTTTAGTCATATCATGTAAGTTGGTGTCCAGCCTTTGTTAATATGAGAGAGAAATAAACTTTTATTTAAGTCAAAACATTTTTTAATAGATTAGTTCACTGATGGGTGTAGAAGGACATCATATTTGGTAAATAAATTCTCTATGTTCTACCCTGGGAAATGTGGCAACTTATTGCAAAAATCATTATTCTTATATGTCATGTTTTTTTCTATAATAAAAATATCACAGTGAATTCTGGCTGGAAAATGCATGGGTGAAGTTTATTTCAATGACTTCTGTGAATGGTAATTCATTTCACT
This sequence comes from Cheirogaleus medius, assembly GCA_008086735.1. NCBI lineage: Eukaryota > Metazoa > Chordata > Mammalia > Primates > Cheirogaleidae > Cheirogaleus > Cheirogaleus medius. The sequence goes on from VBSM01003018.1 coordinate 7,610,847, forward strand.
CTCTTATCCATATTAAAATTCTAACAAGGGCCTCATAATACATCGCAGATTTCCCTTATAATGTGAAGTGACACAGATGCTGAGCTCTATATTAATAGTTAGTCTATCATTTGGTTTTCTGTTTAAAGCTCTCCATAGGTCCTTTCTCACTTCCTTGACCTCAAAAACCTACAATAAGTGAATAAATTCCACCAGAAATGTTACACACTAAGACAATGGATGTTGTTGCTTTTGTATTATTAATTGTCTAGATTGGTATGGCCCCAAAATGTCATTGTCTGAGAAAGCAGATAAATATTTTGTGCTGATTATAGGTCTCACCACACTTAGGATATCCTCTAAGCCATCCTTCTTAACTTCAATTATGTAAACAAAAATTGCCAAAAGCATGATCTGGTACTCTGACTGATCTTTTTCTTCCACAAATATTGATCTGTTACTGGTCAAAGTTCAGTAAAATATGCATCATAGCCCATAAAGTTACTGAGAATTTGAATTAAAGTTTACTTCTCTACATTTATGCAGACTTGAATTTATGTGGAAAGACAACTGCATCTTATACTTTTCAAAATACTTTCAAACAAAAAATGAGTTTTCTATGCCTGAATCCATTTTTTTTGTTTCTTTTACCACTTCTCTATAACATCCAATGTTTTTGATTAAATGTTTTTCTGGAATATATTCCTTTCTACAAAAAATCCTCTTCCTTGCTAAAATGTCACCCTAATTTCAGTTATAATTCCAAGAGACAAATAAAATGTGAATCTAATACATTTAAAAATTAATATAAAGTAACTTATTACATGAAAAAATGACTTACTTATTTGTTTTTAATAGTAGAATAATCAAATCCTTGCATCCCATGTTTGAAGAACCTTGCCTATGATTCAGTAGGTTGAGGTGAGGATGGAAAGGTATTTTTAAGAACTTTCAAGTGTTTCTATTTCAGCTGATTCATAAGATCAAATCTCTGTAAGAAAGCTACAACTCCTGACTTTTTTTTACCAACTATTGTCAAAATTATACAATGTCTGCCAGTTATACTAGTTAAAACTCCATACTATCTTTGCCATTTCAATAATTAATTTCAATATTCCAAACACTGTTTTATTTTGAATGCCATGGCTGACCAGATGGTGTCCAGAAGTACTTACTCTTCTGAAAATAAAATTTTGTGACTCAAATTCTTCCTCAAAATGGTTTCTTTCAATCTGCAAAGGTCAATATCCAAGATAACATAATAGACGTTACCTAAATTGTGTAGTGATTTGTTTAGATTTCAACCTATTCGATACACAGCTATTATAAATTCATTCTTTTTATACATGATATGCATAGTAAGCAGGTGTTTTTATTCAATCCTTCATGATGTAAAAATAAAGGTCATACTGTATTATATTTTATTTTAATTAATCTTATATGATAATCAAAATCTATTTACAAATCTAGAACCAATAGAGCAAGTTTATCTAATCCGTACAACTGTCATGGTTTCACTAGATGAATTCTTAATGAGCACTTCCAAACAAGTTAAATCAATGGCATTAAAAGAAAGACTGCTTTCTATTGAGAGTCATTGATTTGGTGGCAGATGGTAATGATTATACAATGTGATATCTATGTAGCACCTCACAGAATCACAACATTCAAACTTAGGAGTATTGTTCCTTTGAAAAATAGAAATGCATTCCGCTAGATATATTATCCTTATGAAAATAAGGAGGGGGTCAAAATTTTTCTACATCTAGTTCAGAAAGATTCTGAATTCAACAAAAAATCCCACTAAAATGAAACAAGAAAGAACACTTAACACAAAAATGTTTCTTCTTACCTGAAGTTCGTATCAATAACATTCAAACTGGTATCAATAAATGTGACTGGATGTGGCCAACCTGTTTGGGATATTCTCAGTTCAATAGATATTTTCAGTGTTCTGAAAAAAAGCCTAAGCAAAGTACATGGCCGTGGCCCTCTGCTTGGAGAACTGACATTTAAAAAATATTCAAAATTAAAAATATAGGTTCTTAGCTGACATTTAAAGAATATATATACTGCACATGGTTATAATATTCCTAATTTGATTATCTTATTTTTATTTAGGGTAGTTTATCAACAGCCTGCAGTATAGATGAATTTCTCTAAGTATAAGCTCTGGAGTCAGTCATCAGACATATCCCAGCTAGACGACTTCCTAACTATGTAAACTTGGAGGCATGCTTAACCTCTCTGTATGTTAGTGTTCTCATTTGAAAAACAGTCAAAATAATAATACTTATCTCCCATTATGATTGAGCATATTAAATGATTTAATACAATATGTTCTACAGTTGACTCACACCAGCTCATCACAGGCAAATGTATGCATTTCATCTCAATCCCATGCTCATAGTGAGAGTATTTTCATCATGGAATTCAGCAAATGCGACAAATCAGGACATTTTTCCCCATGAATATAGGTGTTATGCACATACTAGCACACTACTAGTTAGTACACTTAAAATCATGCAGAACAAAGTGGTTCCAGCAACAAAAAAAAAATCATGAATAGTGTTTTTATCCTTCAGAATATTAGCACTGGATAGGACCAAAGAGATTCATTCATTCAACAGAAATTTAAGTGTCTACTAAATATCAGTCGCATATTCACTTATATAAGTGCACCAAGCATACTCATAAGCTTGTATTAGGGCAGATAGAAAGTAAATAGATACAATATATAGTGTGATAGATGGGATAAATGCTCTAGAAAACAATAAAGTAGAAAAGGGAGATGAAAGGATAGAATTTTTCAGTAGAGTGTCCCGGAAAATCTTCAATGAAAAGGTGACATTTAAGTAAATGTGAGAATTTGATAAAGAAGTTAACCAGAAGGATACCTGGGAGAAGAATATTACAGGCAAAGGGAATAGCAAGTGCAAAGGCTATGAGATGGAAGCATACCCAGAATATTTTTTAACTGAAAAAAAAAAAAAAAGAGGCCAGTGTAGTTAAAGCAGGAGGAAAATTGTAATAAATAAATTCAGAGAGGTTAAAAGCTATGACTTATTTTTGTGGTGGTGGTTTTTGTTTGTTTTGTTTTGTGTTTTTAAGTGAAGTCAGAAAAAAATTAAAATTTTTCAACAAAGAACCACTTTCTGGCCTACATTTTAACAAAACTATTGGCCTTCAGTTTTAAAAATAATCTGTGTAGAATGGCAAGGGAAGAAGCAGAGATAACTCTTCTAAGAGCTTTATTGAAACTAAAGGTTTATTGAAATAATTTAGATCTGAGATGATGGTTCCTTGGACAAGGGACATAGAAGTGAAGGAATAAAATGGATAGATGTAGATAACTCTATTGCTTAACTATTATCAAAATTTTTGGTCCTGACTTTTATTTTTGTTTTATTAATTTTGTCTCATGAATTTCTGTTAAGTCTTTGAAAAATATGGTAAGTACTTTGAGTTTTTTTTTTTTTTACTTCAAGGAAATTCATATTTGCCTAATACTGACATTTAAAATCATATCATTGCCTGCAATTAAAACAATGTAGTTGGCAAAAGCAGAAACAATTTCACTTTATCCTTTTCTATTTGGATGCTTTTTCTTTCTTTCCCTTGCCTAATTGCTCTGGCTAAGAGTTCCAGTACTATGTTGAACAGAAGTAGTGAGAGTAGGCATACTTGTCTTCTTCCTGATTTTAAAGGAAAAGGCTTCGACTTTTCACCATTGAGTATGATGTTAGCTGTGGCCTTGTCTAACATGGCCTTTATTATGTTGAGGAATATTCCTTATATACCTAATTTGTTGCAAGGTTTTATCATGAAATGATATTGAATTTTGTCAAATGCTTTTTCTTCATCTACAGAAATGATCATGCAGTTTAAGTCAGGGAACATGTATATATTGTTGTGGATTTTTGCAACTTTGTTCATCAGTAATACTTGCCTGAAGCTATCTTTTGTTGATGTTCTTGTATTGTCTTTGTCTGGCTTTGGTATCAGGATGATGCTGACCTAATAAAATGAGTTTAGAAATATTTTCTTCTCTTCAACTTTATGGAAGAGTTTGAGAATTGGTATTAATTGTTCTTTAAATATTAGGTAGAATTCAGCCATGGAGCCATCTGGACCTATACTTTTCCTTTATGGGAGACTTTTAATTGCTGATTCATTCTCTTACTTGTTTTTGGTCAGTTCAAATTTAATATCTTTTTGTGATTCAGTCATGGTAGGTTATATGTTTCTAAGAACTTATTCATTTCTTCTAGGTTGTCCAATTTGTTGCCATAGTCACTCAAAATAATCTCTTATAATTATTTGTATTTCTATTTATCAAGTGTAATGTCTCCCCTTTCATTTCTGATTTTATCTATTTGAATCTTCTCTCTTTTTTCTGTAGTCTTGCTAAGAATTTTTCAATTTTGTTCAGCTTTTCAAAAAACAACTTTTAGTTTTGTTGATCATTTCTATTGTCTTTCTAGTCTCTATTGCACTTATTTCTGCTCTGATCACTGTTATTTCCTTCATTCTGCTCTCTTTGAGATTAGTTTGTTCTTTTTCTAGTTACTAGTGGTGAAATGTTAGGCTGTTTATTTGAGATCTTTCTTCTTTTTTGATGAAGGCATTTATCCCGTAAGTTTTGTATTTCCATTTTGTTTGTATCAAGATATTTTTATTTCCTCTTTAATTTATTCTTTGACTCAATAGTTGTCCAGGAGCATATTGTCTAATTTTCACATATTTGTTAATTTTCTATAATTCCTCCTGTTATTAATTTTTAATGTCATACCACTATGGTGGGAAAATATATTTGGCATGATTTTATTATACTTCAGTTTGTTAAGACTTGTTTTGTGGCTTTAACGTATGGTTTATCCTGGAGAATGTTCCTTGTACACATGAGAAAAATGTGTATGGTCTTGTATTGGGCAGAGTGTTCCATATAGGTTTTTTTTAGGTCTATTTGGTCTAAAGCGAAGTTCAAGTCCTTATTGATTTTCTGTCTGGATGATCTGTCCGATGTTGAAAGTAGTATATTGAACTTCCCTATTATTATTGTGTTGCAATCTATGTCTCCTTTCAGATTTCTTAGTTTTTACTTTGTACATTTAGGTGCTTCAATGTTGGGTGCATATATTAATATAATTGTTATTTGCTTTTCATAAATTCAGCCCTGTATCATTGTGTAATACCTTCTTTGTCCCTTTTTAATAATTTTTGACCTAAAGTCTATTTTGTATGAAATAAGTATAGCTACTTCTGAACTCTTGTTTTACATTTGCATGAAATATCTTTTTCATCAATTCACTTTTAGTTTACGAATGTCCTTTGAGGTGAGACTTTCAAAGGCAGCAAATAGATGGGCCTTGTTTTGATTTTTTGTTGTTGCTGTTTGTTTTTATTCATTCAGCCACTCTATGCCTTTTAGCTTCAGAATTTAATTATGTACATTTAAAGTAATTATTGATAGAGGAGAACTTACTACAACCACTTACTACAACCAACTTACATACAACCATGTTAATTATGTACATTTAAAGTAATTATTGATAGAGGAGAACTTACTACAACCATTTTGTTAATTGTTTTCTAGTTGTTTTGTAAATACTTTCTTCCTTTCTTCCTTTTTCGCTTTCTTCTGTTGTAATTTGATGGCCTTCTATAGTGGTATGCATTGGATCTTTTATTTTTATCTTTTGTCTATTTATTATAGGCTTTTGATTTGTGGTTATGCTGAGGTTTACATGACATATGCTATACTTACAACAAGATATTTTATGTGGATAACCACTGGATTTTGATGGAATACCCAAATTCCTTACTTTTACTCACCTTTTTCCATGTTTCATGTCTCAATGTCACACTTTACATCTTTTTATATGTATCCCCTTTAACAATCTATTGTGGCTTTACTTCTTTTCAATAGTTTTTTCTTTTAACTTTTATACTAGAGATATAATTGATTTACTCATTCTAATAAGTATTGTATTAGAATCTTTTGGATTTGACAATGTACTTACAATTCTAAAGACTCCACCAAAATCCTGAAAAAGGAATTCAATAAATTTGCAGAATAAAATTATCAACTTACAAAATCAGTAGCATTTCTATACACTAACAATGAACTCTCTGGAAAATAAATTAAGAAAAGAATCCCACTTACAATACTGTCAAAAAATAAAATACTTAGAAATAAATTTTACCAAGTAATTGAGAGATCTGTAAACTGAAAACTATAAAACATTAATCAAAGAAATCGAAGAAGATGCAAATAAGTGTAAAGCTATCCTATGGTCATGGATTAGAATAATTAATGTTCTTAAAATGTCTATACTACCTAAAGTTATATACATACTATATTCAATGCTATCACTTTCAAAATTCCAATGTCATTTTTTCACAGAAAGAGCAAAATTATTCTAAAATTCATATGGAACCACAAAACAATCTTCACTAAAACAATCTTGACCATAAAACAAAGCTAAAGGCATAATACTACCAGATTTCAAAATATATTACAAAGCTATAGTAATCAAAACAATATGGTACTGGCATAGAAACAGACATATCAACCAATGGAATAGAACTGAAAGCCCAGAAATGAACCAACACATTTACAGTCAATTGATTTGTAACAAAGGTGCCAAGAACGTACATTGAGGAAAGGGCAGTTTCTAATAATAAATGGTGTTGGGTAAATTGGATATCCACTTATAGAAAAAATGAAAATGGATCCTTATTTCACCCCATATACAAAAATCAACTAAATATGAATTAAACACTTAAACATAAGACCTGAAACTATAAAGCTACTAAAAGAAAACATAGAAAAAATTTCATGACCTTGGTCTGGGCACACTTTTTGGATATGACTATAAAAGCACAAGCAACAAATGCAAAACAGACAAATGAGATTGCAAAACACTAAAAAGCTTCTGAACAACAAGGGAAACAGTAGAGTGAAGAGACAACCCATGAGTTGGGAGAAAATACATACAAATCATATGTTGGGTATGGGACTAATATCCAAAATACACAAGAAACTCAAATTACTCAATAACAAGAAAACAAATGTCCCTATTTAAAATGGATAAGAGACTTGAATAGACATTTCACAAAAGAAGACATACAAATGGCAAACAGATATATGAGAAATTCTCAACATCTCTAATCTTCAGATAAATGAAAATTAATACCATAATATTTTACTTCATACCTTTTAGATTCGCTATTATCAAAAAGATGAAAAATAAAAAGTCTTGGAAAGGTTGTAGAGAAAAGGGAACACTTATGCACTGTTAGTGGTATTAAAAATTAGTACAGCCATTATGGAAAAAAGTATGGAGGTTCTTTAACACCTTGACTGCCACACTAGAAAAAATTTTTCCCTGGGACCATGGTGTTTTATTAAAACACAATGATCCTTTCTAATTTGTTATTTTTTGTTTTCTGTGCCTGAGTTATATGCAACACAATCCACATTTTTAGAATTAAATTTTCAATATTAATTGTAACAATAAGAACATCAACAAGTACGATTTTCATGAACCAACTCCACGGTTTTGTTCCACGCGACCCGGGGGACAAAACTAGCCTGAGTTAAATACAACTCACATGGCAAACAAAACAATGTGTTAAACAATTAAAATTAGAATTACCATATGATCCAGAAATCCCACTACTGTGTGTATACCTAAAGAAAGTAAAATCAGCATGCCAAAGGGATGTCTGCACTCCCATGTTTATTGCAGCACTATAGTCAAGATGTGGAAACAACCCAAATGTCCATCAACAGGTGAATGGATTTAAAAAATGTGGTATATATACACAATGTAATACTATTTGGCCTGAGGGGAAAAAAAACGAAAATTATGTCATTTGTGACATGGATGAGCCTAAAGGACATTGTGTTAAGTGAAATAAGCCAGGCACAGAGAGACAAATGCTATATGATCACTCTTATATGTGAAATCTAAAAAAGTCACACTCAAAGACATAGAGAGTGGAATGGTGGTTGCCAGAAGCTGCTGGAGCAAAGGTGTAGATGGGGAAATTGGAGATGTAGGTCAATCATTACAAAGTTACATTTAAGTAGTCGGAATAATTTCTGTTGTTCTATTGCAAGGTGACTGTAGTTAATAATAATGTGTAATTTCTTATAATTGAGTAATATTCCATTGTAAACATATACCAAATTTTAATTATCCACTGATGAATTGATAGGCACTTGGATTGTTTCCACGTCCTTGCAATAGTGAATTGTGTCGCCATAAACATTCGTGTGCAGATGTCTTTATAATAGAATGTCTTTTGTTCTTTTGGGTAGATGCCTAGTAATGCTATTGCTGGATCAAATGGTATTTCTATTTTTAGCTCTTTGAGGTATCTCCAAATTCTAAGAAATGACAATGAGCTAGCACCACTTATATTATCCTGGATTGAGCTTAAGCCCATTATCCAAAGTGAGGTGACACAAGATCAGAAAAATGGGCTTCACATATACTCACCATCAAATTGGTACTGACTGATTAACACTATGGTGCTCAAAGGGTGGTGGTGTTCACCAGGGATTCGGGGGTTGGAGGGTAGACCCACATCCGATGGATGTGGTGAGCACGGTGGACGGGGGAAAGGCAAACCTCTAACTCTTGCTAGGGAGAGGCAAAGATATAAAATGTAACCAAAATATTTGTACTCTCATATTTTCTTCAAATAAAAAAGATACAAATTATGAATGAAATAATAATAATAATGTGTAATTATAACAGAGAAAATTTTAAATTTTCTCATTACAAAGAAATGGTAAATATTTGAGGTGTTTTATATGGGATTACTCAGATTTCATCATTCTATAATGTATATAGTTATCAAAATATCACTTTGTACCTAATAAATACATACATTATTTATCAGTTAAAATAATATAAAGCTTAAAAATAGGAAAATATAATGCAATTGGCTCAGGAATTAATTTCGGCCTTTAAAAATATTTTTCTAAAACCTAAGGCTATTTTCTTAAGAATTATTTTTCCCTTGTAATCTGTCCCAAAGTCATTTGCACCCTCATAACATAAAGTGCACTGCCTTAAATCCAATTTGATCAAATCTTAGAACAATCTTCCCAACAATGTTACATCAAACCATCAGAGTAAGATTCAGTTTTCTTTGTTAATGTGCTCCACACATATTGTTTGGTTTCTAAACTTACTCAAAGGAATTTTCCCAGAGATTATCAAATGGCAAATTTTTATTTTTCTAAGAACACAAAAAAGGAGGAGATTTTGGTAGCAATCAATTGAAAGAAAATAATAAAGCATATATGGGAAAGGTAAAATGGCAAAGTGGACAATGCTACCTCCTTTTGTTTTCCAAAAAAAACCCCACATAACTGCAGTTTTGGGGATTTTCTTGCCAGTAGGTATGAAGGTATGAAATATGTAATGGAAAACTTGAGCTTTTTGAAGGTAGGAGCTGGTTCTCATTTATTGTTTCATCTTTTGCCCCTAGCACAGTGCAACTAATCTCTGTATTTGTTGGAGGATGTTTAAAGGAGAGAAATAAAGAAAGGTGCACCAGCTAACCTTCAAAGCAATTATTTCTATTACATTTTTTGCAGGGAGGGGCAGTCATGAACTCTATTGAAAGTGAAACAAAAGCTATGAGTTATTTCACAATAAAAATGGACATATAACATTTGGATTTTCATACAATTCTTCAGCATGAAAATTTTATTTACTCGTTAATTGACTTGTAACATATTTATGGGAAAAATGTTTCCAGACACTGAACTATGTATTGGGAATACAATAAATGCACAAATGTTGCAATAAGCATCACTGAAAATTCAAAAGTCGAGAGAGAAAAATAGATTTAGATTAAGGTGTGTCAGGGAAGATTTTATTAGGTAAAATATATTCTTTAAAGGAAGAATAATTAGGAGTTAGCTGGGAGCTTTTATGGGGTGTAGTGAGGAGGGCAGAGAGCATGGTAAGAAGAGGTAGAAACATATGACAAATTCAGAAGCTATAATGGATCTGACGCCAGACAACTACTACTCTGCTTTCTGCCTCTAAAAGGCAGCTTTGCATTTTCTAGACTTCATATAAAGGGATTCATTAGTAGATGCTCTGTTGTGTCTGCCTTCTTTCACTCTGCAAAATTTTTTTTGAGATTCATCCATGTTTCTCTGTGTGTCAGTGGTTTGTTTCTTTTTAGTACTCAATGTATTCCATTGCATGATTACCACAGATCCTTATACATTCTCCTGTTATTCTATATTTGAGTTGTTTCCAGTTGGGGGTGAATATGAATAAGGGTACTATTATCATTCACATAAAGGGCTTTCAGTGCATGTATGTTTTCATTTCTTTTGGGTATATATAGGAGTAAGACTGCTGGGTCACAACATGAGTGCGTGTATAGCTTTATAGGAAATTCCCAAAACATTTCACGAAGTGGTTATACAATTTTAATTATTGTCAGCAAAATATTGGACTTCCAGTTGCTCTACATCCTTGAGGATATTTGGAGCTTTTTTTATTTTTATCATTCTTACTGATATTCAGTGACATCATATTACCATTTGAATTTTAACTTCCTTGATGTCTAACAACTTAGAGCATATTTTCCTGTGTCCATTGGTAACTTTTTATTTTTTGTGATGTTTGTGTTTAAAAATTTTGTCCATTTTAACTGTTCATGATTTTATTATTAAGTTGTATGTGTTTTTTCATAGGTTCTTTATCATAAGTGTGTCTAGGAAACATAATTATCCCACATTGGGCATTGCCTATTTCTTTCTCTCTCTCTTTCTTTCTTTCTTTCTTTCTTTCTTTCTTTCTTTCTTTCTTTCTTTCCTTCTTTCTTTCTCTTTCTTTTGTTGTTTGTTTTTGAGACAGAGTCTTGTTCTGTCACCTGGGCTAGAGTGTGGTGGCATCAGCCTAGCTCACAGCAACCTCAAACTCCTGGGCTCAAGCAATGCACCTGCCTCAGCCTCCCAAGTAGCTGGGACTACATGTTCATGCCACCACACCCGGCTAGTTTATTCTATTTTTAGTAGAGAAGGGTCTCACTCTTGCTCAGGATGTTCTTGAACTCCTGATCTAAAGCAATCCTCCCACCTAGGCCTCCTAGAGTGTTAGGATTACAGGCGTGAGCCAGTGTGCCTGACCTGCCTATTTATTTTTCTTAACAGAATCTTGATGTGCAGAATATTTTAATTTTAATGTAATCTAATTTATCATTTTCTTTTATTTTCATTAATTGCACTGTCTTGAATAAGAAAACTCTGCCTACACTAAAGTTTCAAACACAGCATCTAAAGTTTTCTTCTAGAAGCTTTACTTATTAAAGTTTTACCTTTAGGCTTAGAATTCATTTCAAATTATTTTTTATATACAGTATGTGGTAAGACTCAATGTCCATAATTTTCCAAATTGATATTGAATTGTCACAGCACAATTTGTTAAAAAATACTTTTCTCACTTTGTGTAAGAGGGATCACCAGAGCGGTCTACTCTTTCCCCTAGGTCCACTTCTGCCCACCCACCCCAACAGGTGGCTTGGATATTTGCCTCTTTCTTCTCCTCATCTTCAGCACTGCCCTCTGGGTACTCATCATTGCTGACTTGGTCTGCAATAGGCATTGAAATCCCAAAACAACAAATGCTGGTGAGGATGTGGAGAGATAGGAACACTCTTACACTGCTGGTGGGACTGCAAATTAGTGCAACCTTTGTGGAAAAGAATTTGCAGATACCTCAAACAGCCAGAAATAGAAATACCATTCAACCCTGCAATAGCATTGTTGGGCATCTACCCAAAAGAGCATAAGGCTTTCTATTATAAAGAGATCTGCACCCGAATGTTTATGGCAACACAATTCACTATTGCACGGTCATGGGAACAACCCAAGTGCCCATCAATTCATGAATGGATAATTAAAGTTTGATATATGCTCACAATGGAATATTACTCAATTCTAAGAAACGACAGTGAGCTAGCACCGTTTATGCTATCCTGGATTAAGCTTAAGCCCGTTATCCAAAGTAAGGCGACACAAGATCTGGAAAATGGGATACACATCTACTCACCATGATGCTCAAATAGTGGTAGTGTTCACCAGGAATTTGGTGGGGGAGATCCACATCTTAGGGATGTGACGTACATTGTCTAGGGGAAGGGATTACCTCTAACCCTTCTTAGGGAGAGGCAAAGATATACAATGTAACCAAAATGTCAAAAAAAAACAAAAAACGTTTATCAGGTGGTGGACAGGTGGCGTGGAGGAGGGGAAAGGTGTATATTTACATGATGGGTGAGGTGCGCACCACCTGAGGGTTGGACATGCTTGAAGCTCTGGCACAGCGGGGTGGGGGAGTGGTGGCAGGGGCAATATATGTATCCCTAACAATACTTGTACCTCCATAATAATAGGAAATAAAAAATGCTTTTCTTTTGTCATTGAAGAGTTTTGAAACATTTAGCAAAAATCCAATGAACATAAAAGGGTGAATACATTTTTAAAGATTTATCTATTTGTTAAATCTTGATGCTGTATTATTATGTTACAATTACTGTAGTTTTATAGTAAGTCCTGAAGTTAGAGACAAATTAGTGTTCTATATTGGCTGTTATTTTACAAATTTTTACATATCCTATATTCTTTACATCTTTGTATTAATTTTAGAATTAGGTTATCTGTTTTTATCAGGACACCTAATGAGATTATGACATAGAATTTAGTTAATATATGAGTAACTTGGGAAGAAGTGCCACATTAAAAATATTGGATCTTCCAAACCACGAACATGATAGATCTTTTTATTCACATCTTTAAAATTTCTGTCATTAGTATTTTATACTTTTTATGACTAAAGGTCTTACATATAACTGGTTAAATTTATCCCCCCAAATTTTGTGTTTTTCAATAAATTTATGGGATACAAGTGTTTTTTGTTACATGGATGAATTGTATAATGCTGATGTCAGGGCTCTCAATGTACCCATCACCAGAAGTGCGTACATTGTACTCCATAGGTAGATTTTTATCCCTCGTCCCTCTCCCACGCTCCCTACTTCTTGGTTTTAATGTACATTACACCACTTTAAGACCATATATATATCCCTTTTTTAACTTCCACATGTAAGTGAAAACATGTGGTATCTCTTTTTCTCTTCCCAAGATACTTTACTTATGATAATGGCCCCCAGTTCCATCCAAGTTGCTGCGAAACACATGTTGATGAAAAAGAATCCAAACTTTGAAAACTAATTTAAATTTGGTTTATTCTGAACCAAATTTGAGGACCAAGACATAGAGCCATGCCCAAGAATCCTGGAGCAAGTGGACTCACTGTGGTTGAGTTACAGTTTGGTTTTATACACTTCAGGGAGACAGGGGTTACAGGGAAAGTTATAAATCAATACATGGAAGGCATATATTGGTTTGACCCGAACAGGTGGGCCATCTTGATGTGGGGGCTTATAGGTTATAGGTAGTTTTAAAGACTCCTTGACTTGTAATTGGTTAAAGATGTGTATCTTTGTCTAAAGACTTGGAATGATTTAAGATAAGGAGATCTATTAATCAGAGACAAGCTACTGGACATATTTGTTGTGTAAACTGATGACCTGCAGGTTTATCTTGCATAGCCTTTAGGCCTCTTAATGAGTTACAGAGAATATCTTCAAGACAGGAGGGGGGCATGATGAGGCATGTCTGACCTCCCTGCTTGTAGCTTGCACTTTAGTTCTAGGGTATCCCCTTGGCCAGGATGGGGTCCATGCAGTCAGCAGGTGTGGGGGAAGCCTTATGTTTTTATTTTAGTTCACACACATTATTTCATTCCTTTTGAAGGATGAGTAGTAGTCCTTGGTAGTATGTATGTGTTTGTGTGTGTGTGTGTATACACATCATATTTTCTTTATCCACTCATCAGGTGATGGGCAACTAGGTTGATTCCACATCTTTGCAATTGTGAATTGTACCACATTAAATATTAGAGTAAAAAGGTTTATTTTTTTTTTATAAAATGACTTTTTTTCCTTTGAATAGATCCCAGCAGTGAGATTGTTCTATCAAATGGTTGGCCTACTTTTAATTCTTTGAGGAATCTCCACACTGTTTTCCATAGAAGTTGTACTAGTTTACATTCCTACCAACAAGGTATAAGTGTTCCCTTTTCAAAATATCTACGCCAACATTGTTTTTTGACTTTTTAAATGGCCATTTTTATAGGATTAAGGTGGTATTTTATTCTGGTTTTGATTTGCATCTCCCCCAAAAGATTCCTAGAATTGATAAATAATTTCAGGAAAGTCTCAGGTTGCATAATTAATATATATGAATTAGTAACATTTCTGTACACTAGTAACAGTCAAGGTGAGAATCAAATCAAGAAACTGATATCATTTACAACAGCTACAAAGAAAATAAAATACCTAGGAATATACTTAGCTAAGGAAGTGAATGGTCTCTACAAGGAGAACCACTACAAAACACTGATGAAAGAAATCACAGATGATAAAGATAAATGGAAAAACATCCCAAGCTCATGGATTAGAAGAATCAATACTGTTAAAATGTTCATATTTCACAAAGTGATTTACAAATTCAATGCATTAACATCAAAATATCAATGTCAGTTTTCACAGATTTAGAAAATGCAATCCTTAACTTCATATGGAACCAAAAAAGAGCCTGAATAGCCAAAGCAATCCTAAGTACAAAGAACAAATCTGGAGGCATCACATTGCCTGGCTTCAAATTATACTATAAGACTACAGTAATCAAAACAGCATGGATTGGTATAATGGTAGACACATAGAGCAATGGAACCCAATACAGAACCCAGAAATAAAACCATATAGCTAGGACCAACTGATCTGCCACAAAGCAGACAGAAACACATCAAGAAGAGAATGTCTTTAAAAGAGGGGAATGATCAACTTCATTGAATCTTACTAAAAGATCAAATAAGATGAATACATAAAGGAATCATTAGGTTTTACATTAGGGAGTTCATTGATAACCTTAGTACATTAATTTTTGTAGACTGGTGAGGCAGCAGCCAGATTTGGGTGGGTTGAAGAGAGAATGGGATGTGAGATGGTGGATAAAGAATGAATAAGCAACTCTTTCGAGAATTTAGGATTAGGCAGAGAGAGTAGTAAGAGAGGGGATTTGACAAGAAATAATTTTATTAAGTTGAAAAATACTACTGAATACTGAAATGCTGATGGAAAGCATCAAGTATACAGAAAAAGTTAAACATATAGTAGAGAAATGATAAAATATGCCTAAAAGGTTGTAGGGGATGAGATCAATAATATATATGGAGGAATTGGCTTTTGACAGGAGTTGGGATACTTCTCTGGTAGAGGCAGCACATCTCAATAGTATATACTCATGCTTAGGCATTGAAGGCAAGCTGCTGTTTTCAAATCAAGACTCCTAACCTTTTCTACATAACTTCAGACAAATTAATTAATCTATCTGTGCTTCCATTTTTTTACTGGTAAATGGAGGCAATAATTATAGTATTGAACTGCAGTTGCCAACCCCCACGCCGGGGACCCATGAATGGCTACAGGGCCATGGCCTGATGGGGACCTGGTCCCCTCAGCCGTGGAAAAATTGTCTTCCATGAAACTGATCACTGGTGCCAAAAAGGTTGGGGAGCACTGGATTGAACACACAAAAACACACAAGTTTGTTGTAAATTTTGAAAGAAAATTATTCAGATAATGTCTGTGCATACACAACACACAGACATAACCAATGGTAACATAGCACCTTGCATTAGAAAGCACTAAGTAAATTTTAGGCATTATTATGTAACAAGAGGGAAGAAAGCATGCATCTATGCATTGCAAACAGACCAGACTTATTTGAAATATGAGGTCATTTATTTACTATCTAAATAGACTTTACGTGTTACATTAACCTCTCTGACAGTTTTTTCTTTTAACTGAAGTATAAATACTTACTTTGTCAGGCTGTAATGAATATTTAGTATCTAAAGCAGTGCTACTCAAACTGAGGTCCGAGTACTCATGCTGATCCAGGAACTCTTTGATTTTGGTTTGTGATGAGTACAGAAATTGAGAAGAAATGTTTAAAAAAAGTTTACAGCAAATTTTATGTTTCTTGAATTTAATAATTTAAAAATTAAGTTTGAGCCATGCTTTTTTCTATATCATTTTTATATTAATATATTTATTATATTTTATAAAATCTATGGTAGATTGAGACAAAAACTGTTCCTATAGTACAGATAATTTAAAAAGTGCAGATCTAAAGCACAAAGAATAGTGCCCTTCTTTAAATGGATATTGAGAAACTTACATGTATGACTTTTTGAGAGTGTGTGTATGTCTGTGTGTGTACACAAGAGATGAATGGAGAATATAAAAGAATAATGACAAAATCTACTATTTCTAGAGTAATCCAAGTGTGTTACATACACACATGAAACAACCAAGTAATTGTTAAACAGCATATCAACCTGGTCAAAATTATACTACTTAAAATAGACTACTTGATGAAGCAATCAATGCCCACTTTTGAGAGGTTAAATAAGAAAAAAAATATGCTGATCCGTATGTAACACTGTTTTGAGTACTTCTTGTAGGGCTGGTCTTGTCTTGGTGAAGTCCCTTAGTCTTTGCTTATCTGAGAATGTCTGTATTTCTCCTTTATATATAAAACTTAGTTTTTCAGGGTACAAGATTCTAGGCTGGGCATTATTCTCTTTCAGAATAGTGAGAATGGGGCCCCAGTCTCTCCTTGCTTGTAATATTTCACTTGCGGAGATACCTCAAAGTGATACAAGTAGATCTACCATTTGATCCAGCAATCTCACTACTGGGCATCTAACCAAAAGATCAAATGACACTCTACAAAATAGACACCTGCACTCGAATGTTTATAGCAGCACAATTCACAATTGCAAAACTCTGGAAACAACCCAAGTGACCATCAATTCATGAGTGGATTAATAAAATGTGGTATATGTATACCGTGGAGTACTATTCAGCTCTAAGAAACAATGTTGATATAGCACATCTTGTATTTTCCTGGTTAGAGCTGGAACCCACACTACTAAGTCAAGTATCCCAAGAATGGAAAAACAAGCACCACATATACTCACCAGCAAACTGGTATTAACGATCAGCACCTAAGTGGACACATAGGAATTACATTTATTGGATATTGGGCAGGTGGGAGGGGGTAGAAGGGGGTGGGTATATGCAAACATAATGAGTGAGATGTGCACCGTCTGGGGGATGGTCACGCTTGAAGCTCAGACTTGTGGGGGGAGGGGGGCATGGGCATTATTCAAAACCTTAAAATTTGTACCCCCATAATATGCTGAAATTAAAAAAAGGAAAAAGATACATCAATTTGGTTTGGAATTGGGCTAGAATTTTAAGATTTCTTAAACTTGAATTTATAAAATTGGGGCAATTCATTAAGTTATTCATTCAACCAGTCTTTATCAAGAAATCACTATGAGTCAAGCACTGTGCTGCTGCTACAAATATAGCAGTAAAGAGGACAGTTATGGCTTCTATCATGGAGTTTATATCTAGGGTGGATAAAGAGTTAAAATAAAATGCATCAAATTACACTAATTGATGTGGTGATAAGTACCATACTGAAAACATAAGAAGGGTAGTTTGGAATGTTATTTTACATGGGATTCAGGGAAAGACTCTCTTAAAATGAAGATTTGCATAGAGACTCAGAAGAAATAAGGGAGTTGTCCATGCTGATATTTGGGAAAAGTGTGTTCCAGAGAGAAGGAATAGCAAGCAAAAAGGACTTGAGTTAGAAGCATCTTTGCCACTTTTCAGGAAAGCAATGGGATCATTGTATCTAGAGAAAAATGGTTGAAGAGGACAGGGGTTAAACATGAGGTCAGAGAAATAGTGGGAATGCAGATCTGTAGGGCATTTTAGGACAAGGTGAGGCTTTTGTTTGGCTTATGCTTTTATTTAAATTGGAAGCCATTTGAAATTTGGATCACATGACTTACATTGTTTAATTTTTTAATTTTTTTAAAATTTAAAAATATTATGGGGGTACACACATTTTGGTTACATAATTTGCTTTAGTGCAGTGTGAGTCAGTTATAGTTGTGCCCTTCACCCAAATAGTGTGCATTGTACCCATTAGATGTATATTTGCCAATCCCCTTCTCCCCCCTCCCACCTGTTTGATTTCCATTGAGTTTTATTTACATATGCGCACATAAGTGTTGATCTATTAGTTCCAATACTAAAGTATGGCATGCATGTGCTGTTTCTTTTTCCATTCTTGCAATACTTCACTTAGAAGAATGGTCTCCAGTTCCATTCAGGTTGCTACGAAAGATCACCATTTTAAAGACAGTTCTGTTTTTCAACATGGAGGAAGGCAAAGGAAGAGACAAGAAGACCAGTGAGAAAACTATGCAACAGTCCAGGTGAGAGATTATGTATAAATAAGAGCAACTCGATCTAGGTTGGAGTGTCAGCAGGGAAAAGTAAGGGATTTTTTCTACCATAGAAATCTTCCTATAATTTGGACCTAACTTATTTCTCCAGTGCCAATTCCTATTATATCTTATCCCATGATAATAATATAAATAATAATAGAAAATAGTAATTGAATGCATACTATGTTCCAGACACTTTTCTAACCATTGAAGAGACATCACATTTTTCATATGCCTTGTGTTAGACTACCATGTATAAAACTGTCCCTCTCCCATGAGATTCTAATCTCTGTGAAGATAAGAGCCATGTCTCATTCATTTCTACAAACCCTTTAGTATGTAGAATAGTGCCCTGAACATAATATTTACTCAATAAATATTTGCTGGTTTTGCTCTTAAAGATTATGAGATTTATGAAATTCTCCACACCCAGCAAGTTAAAGAAGACGGTCTTTGCAGAAAATGATGTGAACTCAAGAAAACTGTGGATTGTTATCACAATACAGTTTCACAATGTTCAATAATTGACACAGAATACTAGTTATTTCACCATTTTTTCTTCCTAATAGTCTGCAATAGCACCGTATAACTCTCCTTCATAGCACTTAACACAGTTACAATTTTATAATTATTTATGTGACATTTTATTCAATGTTTGGTTCTGCCACAAGATTGAGAAAGAGGAAATAGAGTAAGAACATAAACCAAGAGAAAGAAGAAATTCCATAAGAACAAGAACCAAAACTGTGTTTTCAACATTTTGTCCCCAGGCCTAACACAACCCGTGGCTTATAATAAACATTTAATATTCATTAACCAAATGGAAAAAGGTAATAATAGACTTTTACTGTGCACTAAAATCTTTTCCAGGTACTTTACACATATTAACTCATTTAATATTCAACACAACTCTAAGCAGATACTAATATTATTTTCATTTTATTTCCTAGAATTAATTATTAAGTATTAATTATTTAATATTAATTAGATATGCTCATTTTACTATCTTAAAATAAATTAATGGATATAACAGTGATGATCATTACTGAGGAGAAGGTATGCTCATAGCATCACCAACCATCACCCATATACACATATGCAGCTGACCACCCTTCCCTTACTCACAAACACACACACACACAGCCCACAAACCAAAGGTGATCTTTCTCCTGAGCACAGCAAAAACTCCCAGTTTAGGCCATCTCCTTATAAGAACTTACTGAAATGTTTGCTTTTCAGCCAATCATCATTTCATCAATGTGATTCCCAAAGCAATGGTCTGAGTTTATTCAACCACTTAGCATGTTTGATTAAATTGATAAAAATTTATTTTTCACAACTTATTGTGGTAACCTAAGAACATTTCAATATTAATTCATGCAATTAATTTCATTGAATAATGTATTTAATTAGATGTCTATTAAATTTTTATAATGAGAATGAATCATAAGGTTCATTCTAAATAAATAGAAGTTCATGTTATTAAAATATATAGCTGTTTCAGTAAGTCAGTCTCATATCTATATTGGTGAACAACATTATAGTTAAAGTACCATATGGCACTTTTAGGTCAGACTATGAAATTCGTGAACACAAAACTGTATTTGTACATTTAAACTACATAACTACTTAGAGGAAAAGAGAAGAAAATGGATTGCTTTTCCCTTTTAGTTCTTATAGATGGACAGTATTCATCATTATTTCATTTTCCTAAGAGATGACATGCTGAATATATAAGCCAATATGACACAAATAATTAAGCTCAATAAAAAATCTGCAGACATTTAAAAATTTTTTGGTAGTTTATTGTTAAGATACTATTGTTGTTGCTTTGACTGCATGTACACAGCCAGTTTGGTTTCTTGTGACTCAAGGAAATAGTATTCCAGCTCACAGAAATCCCAGGCCAGGGAGGGCTTTTTATCATTTTCCTACCAGTTATTTTGTTCTCAGACAGCTGTGTTACCCTCAAATCAATGGTTTGGAGTTACAGGAAAGCAGAATTTATGTTTAGCTCAAAGAATGTTCATTGCCCATGCTTCTCACTCCCTCTTACATCCTCCTTGTAGGTCTGCCCAATAGTGAAACTGCCATGGGAATTAGCATCTTTTCAAGTTGATATGTTTAAGCAGAGGGTGAATTTGTGAAAAATCATCCATGTGAGCTGTTGTATGGCATAGTTTTTCCCTGGATGCAGAGTTAATCTAACTGATTTGTAAGATTGCAGCAATTATATGAATTATTGTTTGAAAGGTCCTGGGAAGCACACATTTATAAAATATAGCTCACAATGAGCATTGGTTTTGGATACTTCTTTCTAATAATTTGCTGATCTTTCAAAGTAACAACTTATCATTTGAGCAGGATAAGATGTTCTTCCTAGTTCTATGGTTCAAGAACATGTAAATACTTTTTCCATCCACAGAACATAAAGAGTGAATGTCAGAATCAGCCTGAAAATAATCTTTGAAACATACTCCACTAACCCATCTCCTGCTACAATGCTGGCCAAATTTCCTTTGGGAAATCATGAAAATATAGCATCTTAGATATATGATCAAAGTTATTAAATACAGAAATCCAAAATATATTTTAATGATAGTAGACAGGCTATTTGAAATCAGGGTTATTCTTGAAAATAGTGGCTTATGTACATTGCTCATTATGAGACATCTTCACACATAAAAGCCAAAACCTTTAATCTGAAATTAAAATGAAGAATTTCAGCAAAATATCTTTCTATATATTTAATATATTCCTTTCCTTAGCAGTCTTTTAACCAAATGAAACAATTCTTTTTTTCTTTTTCCTTGTACCCACAAACACATGTTTTCAATCTTACAAAATTTCTGCTCATATTTAAAGGAAACAAAGGACTTCACCAATACTGAATGAAGTCACTGAATTTCATAAATTATTTCACTGGTATCGAATTTCACATTATTGCTTCACTCCTTGAAAAATCAATTACTAAAGTTCTACTTAAAGGAAACCTAAGGGTAACTGAGACTGAAACGAATTATTGTATTCTTAAGGTAGAATTAGCTTAACATCTAAGCCTTGAAAATTGTATTTTTATAGTTTTTAATTTTTTTTAAATTTTATTTTTTTTAAATTTCCTCTTATTATGGGGGTACAAGTATTGTTAGAGGTAATTCCTTCCCTCCGACAATGTACATCACATCCCTAAGATGTGGGTCTCCCCAACCCAATCCCTAGTGAAAACTACAACTTTTGAGTATCATAGTTTAAATCAGTCAGTACCAATTTGATGGCAAGTGGATGTGTAGCCCATTTTCCAGATCTTGTGTCGCCTCACTTTGGATAACGGGCTTAAGCTTTATCCAGGATAGTTTTACAGTTTTTATTGCTTTATTCTATCTTTTTCTCTCATTATTTTCAATTAGTATATGTGACAAAATGTGCAAGTAATTTAATAGCTATGAATTACAGTAAAGAAAAAGTACTCATTCACAACACAACATGCTTTGGAAAGTCTCAACTATACTTAAACAAAATAAAATTTTAAGTTGATACGTAGTCTTTGGGTGTGAATTATAAGGCCTAGCTTGTTTCTGTTCTTATTATTTGATAAGAATTTAACATATTTGTTGTTTATTTATGAGTGCCAAACTTTTTTTATTTGACTTTCGTGCAGTTCTTGTGTTTTAAGAGCCAAAAGCGGCTGGGTGGCAGTTTTCACTTCCAATTCAATGGAATTGTGTCTTCTAATAGAAGCATTTTTCCCTCTAGAACAAAGTCCTCTAGGCCAGTAGAGCATAAGGTCACAGGAACAGGAAGCATAAATTTTGCTGGTGGATCAGTAGGGGTAATCATAAATGATACCATCCAATTTCCACCTGGGCTGCTGAATCCTGGTGATCAGAGAAACAGCACCATATATTGGACACTGATTCAATTGAATCAAATTCAATTCCATTGAAGAGAAATCCTCCCTGTGGAGAACTATCACAAAATACCATAAAATATGTGATTTAAACAACAAAACTTTATTTCTCATGGTTCTAGAGGTTCTGAAATATGAGGGTCCTCTGCCTAGTTTGCAGATGACTGTCTTCTTGCTGTGTTCTCACATGAAAATGAGCAAAGATGAGGAAAGCAAGCTATGAGTTCTCTTCTTATAAGGGCACTAATTCTGTTTGTCTTCGTCTATTCATGCTGCTATAACAAAATGCCTTAGACTGAGAAATTTATAAATAACAGATTTATTTCTCACAGTTTTGAAAGATGAGAAATCCAAGATCAAGATGCTGGCAAATTTGTTTCTGATGAGGACCTATTTCTCATGGATGGTACACTCTTTCTGTGTCCTCACATAGTGAAAAGGACAAATGCTGTGTCTTCCCATAATTGAAGGGACAAATGGTATGTCTTCACATGCTGGAGGAGGTGGAAGGGACTAGAGTGCTCTCTTCAACCTCTTTTATAGAGGACTAATCCCATTCACGAGAGTGGAATCCTCATGACTTAATCACTTCTTAAAAGGTTCCACCACTTAGGACCATCACATTGGATATTATGTTCCAATATATGAATTTTGGGGGGACACCAACATTGAGACCATAGCACCATTCATGGGGATTCTACCTTCATGACATAATTAGCTCCTAAATGTCTCAACTCTTAATACCATACCATTGAGAGTTATGATTTCAACATATAAATTTTGGGATGGCACAAAGATTTAGTCCATAATTCATGGTGTCACAAGTTGGAATAATAGGAAGTTATTGACTAGGAACAAACATGAGGGTGATTCTAGGCACTGGCCATATTGTTTTATGATCTTGATTCTGACCTTTTATGTACATACAATTTCCTTTAGAAAATTTGTATAACTTTACATTTATGATTTATGTATTTAGGTAAATAAATATTATAGTGCAATAAAAATTTACTTTAAACAATATATTTCTGAGAGGAAGGACTTCCAAAATAAAACATAATATCCTTGACATACTAAAATGTATCCTCCATAAAACATTGAATTAACTTAAATTTACACACAGACATATGAAAACATAGATGTGTGCAGATACAGACTGGAAAAATCCAATATTGAGTCATATATTTGTATGCAGATATGATTTCAAATGTCTTCCTTTTTCAATCAGATCCTAAGACTAAAAATATAAGTGAAAATGATATCTATGTGATCTACAGTGGTGCTGAAGGCTAATCAATTCTGTGGAAATTATGAGCTAACAAAGAGACAAGATTTATCAACAAAGTAATTGAAATTTAACAAATTAAAAGTTTTCCCTACCACTTTTATCCTTGATTTTCCTGTTTGATATCTTAAACAAGCTTGTCTACTATCATGAATAGGAAGAAAATATATGATAACTAAATGTTGAAGAATTAATCCTGGCAGCAGACAATTTCCTCACTGTTAGAAAGTTCAGATAATAGATAATATAAAATTTGTGGTACACCAGGAAGTAAATTGTGAAAATATTAACTTCCTAATAAGGTCATAATAAATCTTGATTAAAGAAATGTCAAATCAATTTTTAATTATTTACAAGAAAATCATAGAAAGAAATATATATCTATTAACTTTGAAATTAGTAAATGCAATACTGGATTTGCTTCCGACTCCACCCCAGTACTGACTAAGAGGTTCTCACTCTGGGGTGCAACAGACTCCATCCTGAGAGGCCTCAGGTGACTGCTTCAGCAGGTCCTGGCTGGGGTATGGAGAGCTGCAACATCTGCACATCTGACTTGGCATCCATGGAACCCTTGTACTTTAAGAAGCAGCCTGCAGCTTGCTTGGCCCCAAATCTGCCATTCAGGCCTGAGCCATCTAATGCCTGCCTAGTCTTGACCCCACCCTCCAGGTGGGATTGGCCCACCATCTACATGGACCCTGCTTCTGACTTAGAGTACCTACTCAGAGGCTTTGTTACTTCTCCACCCTAGTCCTAGCTCAGGGGCTCTTACGGAGGTGTACAGTGGGCTCTAAACTGAGATGATTGGGGTGGACCTTTTGGAAGGCTGTGAGAGGAGAATGGAAAGCCTGCAGTTCCTGGGCCCCTGGAGCCAACAACAGCCCACGTGACTTGTCATTAGTGGGACCCTGGCTCCCGTGGAGCAGCCACTGCTTTTTTGCCCAAAATTCATCCTTGTGGCCCAGGTTGCCTACTTGGCTCCAACTCCAGCCTTCAGTTCGGATGGCTTGCCATCTGCACAGCCCCGCTTTTGCCTCAGAGGACTTGCTCATGGATTCCACTTCAGGCTCCTTCCTAGTCCCATCTCTGAGGCTGTCATGCCAGAGCCTGAGGCTCCACACTTGTGCTTCCAGAAATCCTGCCAGGCCTGAGACACCTCCCTAAGTCTCCAGTGCTACACTTCGACCCCAAGACCCCAACCCAGAGCATCCACCACCAAAGTGGGACTGAAAGAACTGCTGCAAAGTCCGACACCTTGCTAGGGACCCCCAAGCCTAAAGCCACCAGCACACTCTAACCTGTTTAGAGGAATTGCCCACAACCAAAGAATCCATGACAACCTTATCTAACTGCTGTGGTTACCTCTGTGGGGACACCCTGGGTAGGGCAATCCCCACAACACCAGCCTCAGTGAAGAAAGTTTCACACAGCTTCCAAATTGAACATCCTACAACTATTTGGAGATTTCACAGAAAGGAACAGGAGTCCTGCAAACCTAATAACCTGGAACACAGAAAAAAGTGTTCAGGTGAGAGAAAACAACAAAAGAACAATGGCAACAGGAAAAATCTAAACAGATAAATACCCCGACGGGATAACAATGGAGCTACAGCAGTGAACTCCAACTGCAAGCAAATTGTTGATATGACAGAAATGGAATTCAAAATATGGATGACAAATAAGACAAATGGAATTAAAGAAAGAATTGAAAACCAACAAAAAGAATCCCACAAAATATTTCAGGAAATTAATGGAAAAGTCACTAAAGAGCATGACAAAGTTAGGAAGGATATAATAGAACCTGAAGAAATGAAAGAGTCTTCCAGGAATTTTCAAAACACAGCAGAAAGTTTCAGCAACAGATTGAACCAAGGAGAAGAACTAATTTCAGAGCTTGAAGACAAGGCTCAGGAGCTAACCCAATCATTTAAACAGGCAGAGAAGAGAACAACAAGGTCAGAGCAATTACTGAGAAAGATATGGGACTATGTGAAATGAACAAACACATGAATTACAGGTATTCATGAGGGAGAAGAAGAAAGTGCTAAAAGCATGGGAAGTCTTATTTGGGGGAATTTTTGTGGAAAACATCCCAGTACTGCCAGAGATCCAGACAACCAGAAACAAGATAGTCATGGAAACTCTGGGAAGATTCATAGCAAATAGAATATCTCCAGACACATAGTATTCCATTGGGCCAAAATCAAAATGAAAAAGAAAAGTCCACAAGCAGCTAGATGTAAGCAACAACTGATCTACAAGGGAAAACCCATCAGGATAACAGCAGACTTCTCAGCAGAAACCTTACAAGCCAGAAAGGAGTGAGCACCCATCTTCAATTTTCTTAAACAACTGCCAGCCTAGAATTTCATAACCTGCAAAACTAATTGTCATATTTGATGGAGGAATTAAGTCTTTTCCAGACAACAAAATTCTGAGGGAATTTTCTGAGATCAGAACTGCCCTGCAGAAAATACTCAGACCTGCACTACACGTGAATCAGAACAGTAAACACGACTTGTGTAACCCCACACACAAAACTAAGGTCTACGCCCAGTCACAATGACTCAAGAGATAAAAGAGAGCAATGCAGTTTTACTCAACAGGAAGAACAGAAATACACCCCACTTACCAATTCTTTCAATAAATGTGAATGGGTTGAAATTCCTACTCATGAGACATAGGCTGGCTGAATGGAAAAACAATACAATACAAGCCAAGTATCTGTTGTCTCCTAGAAACACATCTAACACACAAGGACTATTTCACACTCAACATAAAGGGATGGAACACAAAATTCCCTGTAAATGGAAACCGAAGGAAAGGTGGTGTTGCAATTCTTATATCAGATAACATAGACTTTAAATCAGCAAATGTAATGAATGACAAAGATAGTCATTATGTAAGGATAAAGAGAACAATTCAACCTGAAGACATAACAATTCTAAACATTTACACATCTAACATAAGTGAGCCCAGATTTGTAAGGCAAATCATATTTTATCTAAACAAAATGATAAATAGCAGCACTGTCACATGGAATTCAACACCCCTCTGACAGAACAGAAAATATCCCCTAAACAGTTAATAAAGAAATGAACAATGGACTTAATTTGAACTCTATAACAAATGGGCATAACAGATATTTATAGAACATTCTACCCAAAAACCACTGAGCATAAGTCCTTCCCATCAGCTCATGGAACATTCTCTATTATTGATCACATTCTAGATCATGAAACCTGTCTCAAAATATTAATAAAAATAAGAATTATAAATTTATCTTCTCAGACAACAGTGGAATAAAATTGTAAATCAACACCAACAAAAACAATCATCTCTACACAAGTCATGGAAACTAAAAAACCTTCTGGTGAACAATTATTGTGTTAAGGAGAAAATCAAGACAGAAATCAAAAGATTCTTTGAACCAAATGATAAAGGAGACACAAGTTATTTCTTTTCTGCTGCTGGGTTTGGGGTTGGTTTGCACATTCTTTTCCAATTCTTTGAGATGATTCATTAGATTGTTTCCTTGTGATCTTTCTGTCTTTTGGATGTAAGTATTTATGGATATAAATTTTACTCTCAGGATTTCTTTGGCTGCAGCCCACAGATTTTGAACTGGAGTCTATACTGCAGAAATTATTCCACAACATCAAGAAGGAAAGAATCCTCCCCAACATGCTTTATGAAGTCAACATCACCCTGATGCCAAAACCAAGAAAGGACAAAAAAATATGGAAAACAACAGACCAAAATCCCTTATTAACATAGATGCGAAAATTCTCAACAAAATCCTAGCAAATTTAATTCAGGTGCTTATCAAAAAAAATAATCCATCATGACCCAGTGGGCTTCATCTAAGAGATGCAGGGATGGTTCAACATATGCAAATCTATAAATGTAAATCACCACATAAGGTGAAGGAAAAAACAGATCATATGATCCTCTCAATAAACATAGAAAGAAACATTTGACAAAATTAAACACTGTTTTATGACAAGAGCGCTTAACAAAATAGGCATAGATGAGACTTACTAAAAAATGGTATAAGCTATATATGACAAACCCACAGCCAACATCATACTAAATGGGGAAAAATTGAAAGCACTCCCACTTAGAACTGGAACCAGACAAGGTTGTCGTCTATCACCACTTCTATTGAACACAGTGCTGGAAGGCCTAGCCAGAGCAATCAGGCAAGAGAAAGAAATCAAGGGCCTCCAAATGGGGGCAGAAGAGGTCAAACTATCACTCTTTGCTGATGATATGATCTTATATCTAGAAAACCCCAAAGATTCTGTCATGAGACCACTGGAATTGATAAAGAAATTCAGCAAAGTCTAAGGTTACAAAATCAATGTACATAAATCAGTAACATCTCTATATGACCACAACAGTCAAATTGAGAACCAAATCAAAGACTCAATACTCTTCACAATAGCAACAAAGAAAATAAAATATTTAGGAATATATTTAACTAAGGGGATAAAGGACCTCTACAGGGAGAACCATGAAACACTGGGGGAAAAAAAAGGCAGAGGACATAAACAAGTGAAAAACCATACCATGATCATGGGTCTACAGAATCAACATTGTTAAAATGTCTATACTACCCAAAGTGATGTACAGATTCAATAAAATCCCTATTAAAACACCAACACCATTTTTGCAGATCTAGAAAAAATAATTCTACACTTCGTATGGAACCAGAGAATAACCTGTATAGCAAAAGCAATCTTAAACAATAAGAACAAATTGGGAGACTTCAATTTACCAGACTTCAAGTTATATTACAAGGCTTTAATAACTAAAACAGCATGAAACTAGAACATGAACAGAGACACAGACCAATCAAACAGGACTGAGAATCCAGACATAAAACCACCCTCATATAGCCATCTGATCTTTTACAAAACAGACAAAAGCATACACTGGGGGAAAGAATCCTTATTCAATAAATGGTGATGGGAAAATTGCATAGCCACAGGTAGAAGACTGAAAAAAGATCCAGATTTTTCATCTCCCACAAAAATCAATTCATGGTGGATAACAGACTTAAACCTAAGGCATGAAACTATAAGAATTCTAGAAGACAATGTTGGACAAACTCTTATAGACATTGGCCTAGGCAAATAATTTATGAAGAAGAATAAAACGACAATCACAGCAACAACACAAATAAATACATGGGACCTAATCAAAGTAAAAAGCTTCTGCACAGCCCAAAACTGTCACAAGAGCAAATAGACAACCTACAGAATGGGAGAAAATATTTGCATGTTACACATCCAATGAAGGGCTGATAACTAGAATCTATATAAAATTCAGGAAAGTCAGCAAGAAAAAAACTAATTCTGTTTATTTAACAGCCCATCACGTCAATGAAGACCAAGCGAATGCTGAAGGAAGAAAATTGATTTTTAATAAGTATTGGGAATTATAATATTATTTTGTTTCTGCTAAAGATAAGATGATTTGCTTGCTTCATGATACTGCAATATCAACATCAGAGAAATTCAGTACTGATCAGCATTATAACACTCATAAGGACCAAATATATTTTAAATTAGAAGTAGAGACACAAAATTTTCTATTATAGAAATTAAAAGATTAAAAAGAAATGCAAAGAATGTTTTCAAGGAGCAATAAGACATGGAAATAATGCCACTGAAGCAACTTATAAACTAGCTTATATACTCAGGAAAAATGGAAACCATTCAGTGATGTATTAATAGAAATTGTGAAAGAATGCTTTGTCAAAGTTGTAGGAATCTTAGACCTGGATAATGTTTCAAAGTATAAACAATTGCCTCTTTCAAGGAGAACCATAACTTACTGGCAGCATGAATTAGCCTTCAATGCAACAAAAAAAATTCATACAATCCTTCAAAAGGAAAATATATATTATTTTATTGCTTTGAATGAATCAAGTGATATTGCTAGCTCAGCACAGGTTTTATACTTCATTCAGGTCATAGATTTTCTTTGCTGAAATGATTTATTCACTGTGGACACTCTTGCAAACAGAACATGGGTAATTTAAAACTTCAACAACTATCAAGATAAATGTTGTTAAGTTGCACTGAATTTGGTAAATTTAGTAATTGTATGTACATATGGTGGACCTTCCATGACTGGAAAACATGAAGGATTTATCGTACAGATTAAAAGGTATTAACAGATCCAGATGCTGCCATTTATTTTCATTGCATCTTGCATCAGGAAAATATCTGTTCTAAAGCTACTATTTTAAGTCACATTTCGCTACAAGTTATAAGTATTGTTATCTATATTTGTGCAAATGCAACATGGCATAGTCAGTTTCATAACATGTTAAATTGAATGATGAGATATTCAGTGTGGATTTTCTGTATCATTCTAAAGTGTGTTGACTATCACAGGGATAAATGTTAGTCAAAATTTTATGTCTGTGAGAATAGATAGTTAAATTTTATGAAGAACACAATCAGCAATGTGAATTATTGAGAGGTTTCTATAGAAATGCAGAACTTCTGAGTGATATCATGTCCAATCAAAATGACTTGAATATTTATTTGCAAGGTAAAACTAAGTATATATATGGTATGTGGCCAAAAGAGGAAGCATTTTGAAAAAAATGCTATCTTTTTTCAAAACACTTCTTCAAAAAGAGATTTCGGATGAACATTTTCCCCAGTTAGCAAAGGTCATTGATGAGCAGGATGATATATGCAAATCATTGGAAGCTGTTATAGACCTATTAATTGGAGAATTCAATGAAAGTTTCACTGACTTTGAGAATCATAACATCATACTAAAATTAGCATTTCAGCCTCACCTAGTTGATATCACCAAGGCACCTAAAGAACTATAGATGAAATTGCTTGAACTCTCAGTAGATGACTTTTTTCAGGAAAATATGAGAGTACAAATATTTTGGTTACATTTCATATCTTTGCCTCCCCCTAGCAAGGGTTAGAGGTATGCCCCTACCCTCCTCGATGCTCACCACATCCTTCAGTTGTGAGTCTACCCGCCAAAAACCCCTAATCCCTGGAAAACACCACCACCATTTGAGCACCATAGTGTTTATCAGGGTAGATGACATTTTAAAGTCATTGTTCAATGCTAAGAAAGATCCAATTGAAATGTGGAAAAATACAGTAGAATACCCACACCTTCAGCAATATTCCCCAAAAATATCTTCTTGCCTTTCAACCACTTATTGCTGCAAATCTACATTCTCCTACCTAACCCAAATAAAGATTCCCCTAAGGTCACAAATGACTAATACCCATCTAGAGGATCAACTGTAAACTGCATACCTCTATGCTGCAACCAAATATTCAAATGCATTCCAAGAAAAAGCAGACATAAAAAAGTCCTTAAAAGGTTAGTTGACTTTAAAATTAACAAATAGTTTTTATCTTTTAAATTATTAAGTATACATTAGATTTTTACAATATAATGTACATTTTAAGTATATCTAATTGAAGTTTTTTAAATGTGGCCTCATTTGATTGCAGCTAAATTAATGTGTCCTTCAGACATGAAAAGGTTCCCCACCCTGGCATAGATCATCTATCCATTCTCATTATATTTACACAAGTAATTGTGTACATAGTGTCTATTAGATTAATATTCATGGTGATTTGTTTTTCAATGTGCTTTGAATCTCTCTAATGTGAATTTGTCAGACATAGGCACTGCTTGATAGGTGGAATTTAAGTGTTGTCCATTCTGTCAAATTGTTTCTACATATTCATTTTTTATTTGCTTTGGTTTGTTTGCCTTACATTTTTATTGGCCCCATATCACTTTAATACTAACTTCTCTCATAGAAAATTACATACCATGAAGGAGCTTCTGATTCATATCTCAACATTGCACACATCATAATCCTGGTTGTACAGTTTCCTGTAGCCGCTTTTCCCCCTTGAGCCACAGGCAGAAGTAAGCTTCTTTTTGTTTCCTGAGCCAGTGAAAAAAACAAAAACCAAAAAAAAAACAAACAAAAAAACCTCATAGAGCTCTTTCTAGTTCAAAAATTTTTTATTCATTTTCATTTTATTTCAAGAAAATATGAAAGGACAAACATTTTGGTTGCATTTTGTATCTTAGCCTCTCCCTAGGTAGGGTTAGAGTTATGCCCTTCCCCTCTGCAGTGCTCACCACATCCCTCAGGTGTGGATCTATCCCCCGACCCCCAAAATCCCTGATGAACACCACCACCCTTTGAGCACCATAGTGTTAATCAGTCAGTACCAATTTGATGGTGAGTACATGTGGAGCCCATTTTTCTGATCATGTGTCACCTCACTTTGGATAACGGGCTTATGCTTAATCCAGGATAATATAAGCAGTGCTAGCTCACTGTCATTTCTTAGAATGGAGTAATATTCCATTGTAAACATATACCAAATTTTAATAGTCCACTCATGAATTGACGGGCACTTGGGTTGTTTCCACGACCTTGCAATAGTGAATTGTGCTGCCATAAACATTTGGGTGCTGATGTCTTTATAATAGAATGTCTTATGCTCTTTTGGGTAGATGCCTAATAACACTATTGCTGGATCAAATGGTATTTCTATTTTTAGCTCTTTGAGGTATCTCCAAATTCTTTTCTACAAAGTTTGTACTAATTTGCAGTCCCACCAGCAGCGTAAGAGTGTTCCTGTCTCTCCACATCCTCGCCAGCATTTGTTGTTTCAGGATTTTTTCATAGAGGCCAATCTCACTGAGGCTAGGTGATATCTCATTTAAGCCACATACTAACTTGATAAACCACATCCTTAAAAGGGTAGGGGATAGAGAGTAACCACTTCTTGGGCTGAGACGTCAGTTACCTGGTTCACAATTTAATGCAGAGTCTCATGTAGAGTTCATCATTTGGTCACAATCACTCTTCTCCTGTATCTGTCCTGCTTACTTTAGGCCATAGAAATTCTGAGATATTGTGTTTATTATAGTTAATTGATAGATTATGTAATTTTACTTTTCACTTCAATCCAACTATGTGAAATATCACATGAAGATTTTCCTTTCATTTTGTTTAATTTTACTGGTTTATTTTTCTATCTTGGCATGCTTAAATTATGAAGTGATATTTTCTGTTGTGTTATATATAGCATATGTTTTTATTTTGCTTATAAACATCATTTGTATTTTAAATATATGATGCTTATCTTATTTGCATGTATTGATAAGGCACCCATTTTGTCTTAATAGACATCTTTTTTTTATTTTTTTATTTCATCATATTATGGGGGTACAAATATTACGGTTATG
>VBSM01003018.1:7691324-7710058 GCA_008086735.1 Cheirogaleus medius
GGGGCAATGTATGTAACCCTAACAATACTTGTACCCCCATTACAAGATGGAATACAAATAAATAAAAAAAAAAGAAGAGAAGGAAAAAAAAATTGAGCGTGGTGTGCACCCTCTGGGGGATAGACAGGCTTGTAGCTCTGACTCAGGTGGAGCAAAGGCAACATATGTAACCTAAACATTTATACTCCTGTAATATTCTGAAATAAAAGAAATAAAAAATTAAACATGTAAAATATTTTTACTTTGAGATTATATATATATATATTATTTTTTCCTGATACATATGGACTTTTTGGGGAAGTGATTTATCTGTGTCAACCTAAATTTCCTAAAATCTAATTGATGATCTAGAAGTCAGAAAAACAAGCCCATGTAGTTATAGATCACAAAATTCATACATTAAAGGGCATGCACTCTCTTCTACTCACCAATCCATAGGGATATACATGTTTTTTTATCTTTTTAAAAATTTTTATATTAAAAAATGGACAAGCTGGGAAATGTATCTATATGTGTGCAAAATAAAGATATTTAAACACACTCCTACACTGCTGGTGGGACTGCAAACTAGTTCAGCCTCTGGGGAAAGCAATATGGAGACACCTTAAGGCGATACAAGTACATCTACCATTTGATCCAGCAATCCCATTACTGGGCATCTACCCAAAATAACAAAAGTCACTCTATGAAAAAGACACCTGCACTCGAATGTTTATAGCAGCACAGTTCACAATTGCAAAGTTGTGGAAACAACCCAGGTGCCCATCAATATATGAGTGGATTAACAAAATGTGGTATATGTATACCATGGAGTACTATTCAGCTTTAAGAAACAATGGTGATATAGCACCTCTTGTATTTTCCTGGATAGATCTGGAGCCCATTCTACTAAGTGAAGTATCTCAAGAATGGAAAAGCAAGCACCACATGTACTCACCAGCAAATTGGTATTAATGCATCAACACCTAAGTGGACATATAGGAAAAGCATTTGTCCGGTGTTGGGCAGGTGGTAGGGGGGAGGAGGGGATCGGTAAATACAAACATAATGAGTGAGATGTGCAACGTTTGGGGGATGGTCATGCTTGAGGCTCTGCTTCGAGGGGGGAGGAGGGGCATGGGCAATATACGTAACCGTAATATTTGGACCCCATAATATGCTGAAATAAAAGAAAAATGATAAAAACAAACAAAAAATAAATATGTTTAAACAGAATTAAAATATACCATAAAGTTATTATAACTAGAAATTTTCAGGATAGTTCTGGAACAAGAAATGACAACTAGATCAGAAATGGAATAAATATTCAGAAACAGATTCAAGGCTATTTATACATTGAATATATCATAAAGGTTATATTTCAGATCTGTGGGAAAGATGAATCTCAATTAAAAGATCTTGGAACAATTTTTAAATAAAAATACAATAGTCTCTTCTATTTACCCATATACAAATAAATGCATTACAGAGGCTTAAGATTAAATATTATTGAAAAATATTTTTAAAAAATTTACAGAAACAAATTTTAAATAGAGGACACTGAACCAAAAGAAAAAAAATAAAGGTTTTAAGTACATAAACTATAAAAGAATGTCAAATTATAAGACATTTTCTAAGCAAAGTTCAAATTTAAGTTCTTAGTAAGGAGAAAACTGCTATATTGTTAACAAAGGATGAATGCACCCTGATATAAAAATAGCTTCTATACTCCAATAAAGAAAATACAAATGGCGGGATGTAGCGAGCATTGTGGGAGGAAGGGCATACCTCTAACCCTTCTTAGGGAGAGGCAAAGATATACAGTGTAACCAAAATGTCAAAAAAAAAAAAAAAAAGAAACTTGTATCGGGTGGTCAGCAGGTGGCGGGGGAGGATAGAAGGTTGTATACTTACATAATGGGTGTGGTGCTCACCACCTGGGGGATGGACTCCCTTGAAGCTCTTGCATGGTGGAGGAGGGGGAGGAGTGGCAGGGCAATATATGTAACCCTATCAATATTTTTATCCCCATATGATGAAATAAAAGGAAAATAAATAAATAAATAAATAAAAGGAAAAAAAAGAAAACATGTGAGTCTGCCAGTTGAAAAAAAAAATACAAATGGCAAAGGAAATAGAATAGATGTACTAAGTTTCTCCTGTCCACCTCTCCACCCTTTCAGATCCACTCCCTGCCATTCTGTTCATGGTTTTATACTCAGAGAAGTTTGACTATATGGATTGCGTCAATTGACTCCATTGTCCTTTGGCTTCTGGTGGGTTTGGCCAACTGTAGAAGATGAGGGTAAGAGGAAAATTAGGAAGCCTAATTTTCACCCCAGTTGTCTCCCTGTCCTGTTACTCTTGCTTGGTTGTTTCTCTCTACCAAAGAGCACAACTCCTGTTAGACAGCACTACCTATCAGCTGTGCCTTTACTGCCTCTTCAGGCCTATTGGTGATAACAGCTCCCCATTGTTATTACCTCTGGAGTAGTGCATCATCCTTTGCTGGTTTCCTCAAACCAGTAGTCTAAAAAATGTGGTCCAGAGATCTCCTGGGACCCTGAAACCCTTTTATGAGATCAAACTTATATTCAAGATGATGTTAAGATGTGATTTACCTTTGTCATGACAGATTGAATGTACAAATAAATATACAGCTATATTCTCTTAAGGCAGACATTAAATAGATTTGCAAAACTGTAAAACAGGTAACTCTTATCATTGATTATATTTTGAAAAATAGAGTTATTTCTCATAAATTTTGTTTACATATTAGCATATAATGGGTTTATTAATGTTTTAAATAAAATAAATATTATTAAAATATTAAATGTCAATATCTAATATGCTACATTTTGATAGATAGCCCACATAAATAAAAGATCATTGAAGCCCAATGAGTATAAAGATATTCAGAGTTCAAAAAGTTTGGTAACCTAAACACTGCATTCACCATTATAAATAATCCCTGTTATTTAAGACCCTTTAATTTACCACAGTTAAATACATACTATGTTTCTGGCCAGGATCCTGAATGATATACTGGAAATTTGTAGGAGATTGCTAATAAGTCTCACTAAAAGTCAAAAGAAAAATTAATACCATGGAAGATTGTTTCTTTACCTAAAAGTTTTTTTAATGAAAGATTTAGAACTCCCTGTTTTGTCTAAGAGTATTAGAAAACAAATATTTTCGTATACTTTGAGTATAAATTGGTGAAAAATATTTGGATGGCAATATTTTAGTATCTCTTTAAAATGAAAAAGTAAATAACTTTAAGAGCCAACATTTCAAATTCTAGGAATCTATACTACAGAAATAAAATTGTGAGTGTTTACTGATATTGTTACAATGATATTCACTACAGTACTGTTTGCAACAGCAAAAAAGAAAGTAAAAATACAAAAAAGACCCAAAAATTTATCAAAAGAAAATTAGATAAAATATTATACAGCCACACAATTAAATACTTTGTGTTTAAAACAACAACAACAAAACACAAGTTAAATCTATATGTACTTAGCCCAGAACTATTAATATGATACATTAAGGGAGAAAGGTAAGTTGCATAGTAATATATACAGCATATCCTATTTTCATGTGCATGTATGTACATATGAATACACATATATCTTTCTGTATACATATAGCTGGAACAAATTATTTAAATAGGTGAGATGGGAGGAGTAGGGTTAGGATTTACACAAAAAGTAATTTTTATAACTAAAATGTACAAATTGGAATATAAACAGTAGTCTGAGGCTAGTTAATATATGAACAAATAACCCAGCAAAAGTCAAACAGCCTGAGGATATTATTATTATATTATTGATATTCATCAATATTTATAATAAATATTATGGCATCATAAAATAGCTGTATGTTCAGCTTTATCTTCACAGAGATTTATAGTATGTTAGTCTATAGCATACACACATATACACTTACACATTTTATTATAATTGTGAAGTGAGCAAAGTTGGTTGTAGCTTTTTTTACTCTTCCATGACAGTTTATTCATCATGCCCTCTTGTTATTTAACTTCCTCTCATTGTAGCAGTAATCATTTCTGGTATGAAATAATTTGAAATTCATTTAGACCATTAGACCAATTTCATTTGAAATTCATTTAGACCAATTCATTAGACCAATTCATTTAGATCAAATTCATTTAGACCATTTAGTCATTTAGACTCTTACAGTTTTTGCCTTGTTAAGCTTACATCCAATACATTAAAAAGCAAACTAAATAAACATACATAACAAATAAACAAACAAAACTCTGACCTAATTGCAAGTATGCAGGACATGGATTTAAGCCCTGGCTATATCACTTAAGATATAGAATTTAGGCAAGCGGTGACATCACTGAATTCCAGTTTCCTCATCTATATATATGATAAAAATACTACCTCATTGATAGCATTACTTTGAGTTTCAAATCAGGTTAGGTATATAAAAGTGCCTAATATTTTCATTCAGTAAGTTGAATTTGAATAAAAATTTGTGATTTTCATTGTGGAAACACTTAAGCAATGAAGATATGGTGGGCAAATTTGGTGTGTTTGGGATATTTTCTTTCTTCTGAAATCTGCCCAAAGTATATTTTAATCATTTAGGAGTGCCTGGTCAACTATAGGCTGAGTAATAAACTTTCAAGAATGATTACATTGCCAAACTGCTATTCAAGTGCCTCAGGCAGGGTGGCTCTGAAGAAAAAGGATTGTCTTGGCTGAACACAGGAATGAGAAGATACTTTATTCCACAAATATTTATTGAACAACTTCTATGTCTATGTGCCAACATGGTTAGAGTTCCTGAACACACAGGAATGGACAAAACAGACAAGCCATCTTCTCTCTTTGGGCTTACATTTTAGTGTAAAACCAATATATATATATATATATATATATATATATATACAGAAATTTTAAAAAATATAATTTTATATATAGATAAGTGTAAGGAAGAAAAAAGAACATGGGTAAGGATATTGTTGGGGAGAAGGAGTGTTCCTCTGGAGGATGTAGTAGGAGGAGTCCTCTCTGAGAAGGTGATATTTGGCCAGAGACTTGAAGGAGGTAAGGGATTGAGTTATAAAGATACTTCAAAGAAGAGCATCCCCAGTAGAGAACATAGTAAGTTCAGGGCCTCTGAGGTGGGAATGTGTATGGTTTATTTGAGAAACAGCAGGATGCCAAATGTAATAATCTGGGGAGAGGGCCAAGAAAGCTGTTTAGCAGAGATAACATGAGGCCAGAAAAGGCACAGAATTATAGGACCTTACTTGGAGTTTGACTTTTAATCAGATCTACCTTAACTTTTAACAAAATCCCTTTCTTTGCCTGTTGTGTTGAAAAGACATTTATAGGGGTGCCAAACTCAGAATATATATTGAAAGTAGAGCTTGCAGGATTCGCAGGATGTGAGATGTGAGAGACAGATTTTCATCAAGTCCACATATTATTATAATGGTAAAATAGTAAAGATGCAAA
Source organism: Cheirogaleus medius (assembly GCA_008086735.1). Classification (NCBI taxonomy): domain Eukaryota; kingdom Metazoa; phylum Chordata; class Mammalia; order Primates; family Cheirogaleidae; genus Cheirogaleus; species Cheirogaleus medius. The sequence goes on from VBSM01003018.1 coordinate 7,696,802, forward strand.
AGATTGTGGAGGAGAGTGGATACAGTTCTCCTTTGAACATGTCAAAAACAAGGTATTTCCTAGACTTCCAAGTGGAGATATTGTGTATACAGTTAGATGTGTGAGTCTGGATCTCAGGAGCCACTGGAATATCATATGGATATGAAACCATGGTATTGGATGAGATCATCAAGTAGAAGTGTATATATAGGGAGGAGAAGAGGGTAGAGGATGGTTCACAAAATATATTCTCTTATTTATAGATTGAGAAGAGGAGGAAAGACAATAAGAAAAAATGATATCAAAGGACATGTGAGTTGAAATGAAAACAGGGTGACTGTGGTGGGGCCCCTAAAGTACAGAGGAGACATTTTAAGAGTGAGGGAGTGGCTAACTATGTCAACTGTTTCTGAAAAAATGAGTAATGTAAACACAGGTAATTGGGAAAGATGGAGGTCGTTAGTGACTTTTACAGGTATGGTTTCAGGGGAGTGATGAAGAACACCTGAAAGTTATGGGTGGTAAGACATAGGATAGGAGCTTTGATACACCTAAGTGGACATATAGGAATAACATTTATCGGGTGTCAGGCAGATGGGAGGGGGGAAGAGGGGATTGGTGTATACAAACATAATGAGTGAGATGTGCAATGTTTGAGGGATGGTCACACTTGAAGCTCTGACTCAGAGGGGATGAGGGGAAAGGCAACACACACGTAACCTTAACATATGTACCCCAATAATATGCTGAAAGAAAAAAATCAAAAAAAAAAGGAAAATAGATAAATCGAAAGATGTAGTATATTGTACTTAGACAGAAGGACTATGTGGGTGCTAAGAGATGTTTTTTTTTTTATTTTTTAAGATATGGAATGTATTATAGCAAGTTGTCTTATTGATGGGAATAATCTAATAAAAAGGGATAAATTGAGCATGAAGAAGAGAAAGTTTGGAGAAATGTAGAAACAAAGTCCTTGAGTATGGAAAAGGAGATGGGGAATCCAGGGGCCAAGTAGAGACATCTCAGCATGGATAATTCATCTTTTAGAACAATTTGAAAATTTTATAGATACAGATATACAGTTTATAGATATAGATACAGATGTTGATGAGTTGCTAGCTTTGGTAGTGGGATTATGAGAGCTAATTATAATCTGATGCTTCTAGTTTCTTGATGAAATAAAGAGTGTGATCTTTAGTTGAACAGTAGAAGTGGAGAAAGCTATGAGAGGTTTGATAAGAGAAGAAAAGTTTGAAGTGGTCTTCTTAAAGAGTGATGGAATAAATATATTAGGAAATGAAGCAAGATTACCGGACAGTACTAAGTGCCCAGTTATGTGCTTTCCTCTAGCAACACCAAATGCTAAGGGGTAGGTTTATGGTATACGGGAAACTTGTAATGATAGAGGAGAGAGGTACAAGGGAGTTGAGGTTGTATGCAAGAGAGTGATTTTAATTATTTAGCATGTAATATAAACTGGAGAAGGGAAATAATGGTATAAGATTGAGAATGAGCAATAAAAATGGTATAGTTAATCAATTAGAGGTCATGTTGTGGTAAAATAATTGTTATAAGAGGTAATACAAATGATCTGGAAACATAGGCAGAATTTTTCATAAAGTGGGTGCCTGAAATAGATATTTGGGCTATGAAGCTATTTTCACTAATCACAAGACCTGGAGTGTGTCTATGATAGTGGCTATTTGGAGTGAGGTGGAAGAAAATCCCAGTGTATATACTCTCTATATGAGAGGCATATGGTCTATACTGAGAATGCTGACAGGAGAAGTGGTAAACAGAAAAATAATAAATCCTGGTGTCTTAGCTCAAGCTGGAGTATGGTTTGAATGTATATGGCCTTCCAAAATCCATATGCTTAAACTTAAATACCAATGTGATAATATTAAGAGATAGGACCTTTAGTAGGTAGTTACAAGCTCTCACAAATGAGATTAGTGACCTATGAATGGGCTTAAGGAAATAAGCTAAGCCTCTTTTTGCCCTTTCATAACTTCATCCATGGGAAGACACAACATTCAAGGTGCCATCTTGGAAGAAGGTACCAATCTCTCATTAGATACTGAAACTCCAGGATCCTTGATCTTGAACTTCTGGCCTACAGAACTGTGAAAAATAAATTTATATTATTCATAAACTACACAGCTTGTGGTATTTTGTTATAGCAGCACAAACAGACTGTCATAATCAAATACCACAGTCTGGGTGGCTTAAATAATTCACATTTATTTCTCACAACATAATTTCAGAGATAGGGAAGTCTAAGATCAAGGTGCCACCTGATTTGGGTTTCCGAGTGTAGGCCCTCTTTCTGGCTTGCAGACAACCAGTTTCTCTCTGTGTCCTCACATGAGAAAGAGAAAAAGATCTCTGATGTTTCTACTTCTTCTTTTTTCTTTCTTTCTTTCTTTCTTTCTTTCTTTCTTTCTTTCTTTCTTTCTTTTAAATAAATATGGCAATGGAGTGCAGTAGCTATTCACAGGCACAGTCACGGCACACTATAGCCTCAAAGTCCTAGGCTCAAGCAATCCTCCTACCTCAGCCTCCCAAATAGCTGAGACTAAAGGCATGCACCACCATACCCAGATCTTCCTCCTCTTATAAGGACACTAATACCATCATGGGGGCTTCACCCTCATGACTTCATCTAAATGTAATTACTTCCAAAGGCCCTACCTTCACATGCCATCATATTGAAGGGTAGGGCTTCACATGAATGAATTTGGGGGTGACACAAACATTCAGTCCATAACACCAGGCTTTAAATTCTACAGTATGAGAACAATTGACAGGGAGAAAGTAAAAATCACCTATCAGCTGAGATGGAATGCAGAGTCTGTATTGTCAGCAGAGAGCTAGTTTTCATTCAGATCAACAACATGAAAAAAATTATTGAGAGAAATTTATTACAGTGAAGGTTTTAATGAGGATTGTGAGTCCCAGACCACAAAATGGAACACTTTGGAAGTTCAGAGAATGATGGGCACTGGGTCAGATTAGGTTATGGATAAAGTTATGTGGAGATAAATATCTGGGGAATTTAGGCATCTGGTGATGAGGTGAGGTAAACAGAGATTAGAATGTTTGGATTAGTCCTGATGGTCTCTCAGAGGAAGTCATTTCTCAGGCATCAAAGAAAAGTTAAATCATGTTTTGTGTGTACTCTTAAGGAAGATTAGGAAGCATGTTCTGATTCTGTTCAAAATGGCTACACATTGAGGAATTAACTCTATGAGAGACAGTGAAATGCAGAGAAAAGCTGGACTTGGGTTCATCACTGCCAACTAGTAGCTGAACAAGAAACCAAAATTCTCTGTTCCTCAGTTTCTTCGTCTGTAAATGGAAATAGTGATATTACCTACCTCATAGGGCTGTCATTAGAATTAAATAAATTAATGTATGGAAGGTATTTACCACAGGACCTCCAACACGGTAAAAGCCTAAAATGCTAATTTTGTTACTACTGTTAAAAATGGTTCTCACTTTTTATGAAAAATGAATTGATAGGCTAGTTCATATACCCCAAACTCTGGATAAATGAGGTGTTCTCTCTCGTGTGTATATATTACCCGAAACAGGTGTACATCCCATAACAAGCTGTTTTTATTTCCCTGTAAACTTTCTTTTGTTCTCTCATTTCCCTTAATTTGTGCATCATTTGATTGCATAAAAGGCAATTCCATTTAAATTTTTACTAGTAATTAAATGTTTGCTTTTTCATTCTAGTAGCTTTTCTGAAAGTGTATATTAGTGTGACAGTCCAACTGATCTGTTACAATCTGTTACACTAGATTACCAGGATCCCCTATCAGTTTAGGTTGAAAACTTATTCATGCATCAATGGTAGAAAAGACTCTGTTCCCTCATTAAGGTTTCACTTCCTTTTTCCAGGAAGCTATTTGTTGAAAAGGATTAGGGTACTAAAGGGTGCTAAAAGCTAGTAGTCTGAAAGCTAAGAGGCCAAGGTGTAGCATAGCATGACAGTATGAAAAGCATATGTTTGGTTAATAAAAAATAATTTTTAACCTTGTCTCTGGTCAAGTAATTTTCTAACACTAAGGGGGATTTTAATCCTTCAGATTTTCACCAAAATATTTTTTTAATAAAATATTCTCTTTTTGCGAACAGTTTATGAATCTTTTACTCATTAATTGTGACAGGCATAAGCTATTTGATTCTATTTGTTTTTTTTTTATTTCAGCATATTATGGGGGTACAAATGTTAAGGTTACGTGTATTGCCCATGACCCCACTCCCCCGTCGAGGCAGAGCTTCAAGCGTGACCATCCCCCAAACGTTGCACATCTCACTCATTATGTTTATATATACCCATCCACTCCTCCCCCCACCCACCTGCCTCATACCCGATAAATGTTATTCCTATATGTCCATTTATTTGATTCTATTTGTTTGCTCCATAATTAGGCAACATTGATAGCCCTGGAAGGTAGAAATCATGATAGTAGATCCATGCCACCATATCCCAGCACATTCTGGTAGTGTGTCGAATAGGTGACAATTATGTAACTGTCAATAAACAGAAACTTTGATGTTATAGAGAAAATGGAAGCCCTTGGATGCCAAAAACAGCCATTCTCTGATTTTAATGCATGTTTTAAGTCATTTCCATGAGAACCAACATTTGGCATGAGGGCCACTGTTATGAAAACCAGTTAGAAGGCAACTTTTACCAAGCCAGATGGTTAATTTGTAACAGGGGAATATAACAAGGGGGAACTGGGTTGTATAACTCCTTTAAACCTTTGATCATCGATTCAAATGGATTAAATCATTGGGCTCCCTTCCAATTCTCTGTCAATGTTACAATCTGTGGCAATAACAGTATCAACCACAGGAGGAAGCATCACTAATTGCAAAGTGTCTAGAAAGGCAAATACCACAGCCAAAAAAAAAAAAAAAAATAGGAGTGCATATTTCTAGACTAGTATTGGTCAAGAACCCTCAAGTAATCTAAATAAATTATATAAGGGGAAGCAGCACAGGAGGAATGTGTATTGACTTAAGTTCCCCAGGCAATTAAAATAAAACTAATTATCCAGATTAACTTCAAGCCAGGATTGTGGAATGTCACTTTCCATTCCACAGAATCCAAGTGTTCTCTGAATTTAGTGCAAAAGGGTACACTAGAGACTCAGTGGGGTACTCAACATAACACAGCAAGTTATTGACACAGCTGGGATGCGAGCCCCAGAACTAAGACTTACGATGATCAGTCCAATGAGATTTATCTGGACACACTGCTCCCTTGAGGAAGTATTGGATCCTGTCCTTAGGGAAATTCTTAACACCATTATTTCTCAAGATCTGCCGCCAACATTTCATGGGATCCCCTACTCTTACCATACCTATAACCACATAGTGAGTCTCAGAATATAGATTTAGGTGGGACATTATCTTTCTCTTCTCTAGAGAGTAAAATTAATTAAAGTTACAATATGAGTAAATAATCCCCCAAGACAGAAACACACATGCACACAAACTAGTATCATATTATATTGTAATATGGAAGCAAGACATCAATATCTTGAGGTTCCATTCCTGAAACTACAAATTTAAATTTGTTGTGAACTTGTGAAAAATAAGTTCTTTCATACCTCAATTCTCCTAGTTATAAAATGGGTTTAATGATGACTGTCTCTGAAAGTTATTATGAATCTAATAAATTATTTAATTATGAGAAAGCATATTTACAACAAAACCAATTTCACAAGAAGGAACACATTCATTGCCTGTAAGACTTCATTAATTGATGCATGTTGTTTGTTTTCCTTTTCTCTCTTTCCTTATTCATAATAATTTATTGATTTTATTAAACTAGTATAGTTATAACTATATTTTAATAAAAACTTAAAGAATATGATGTTTAGTGTATAAATGAAATAGGCTCATTAGACAATAAAGCATATTCTCTGAAATTCCATGTTATGTGAGAAATCTTTTAGAAATATAGAAAACATGAGCACTCTAGCATTTGTGACTTAAATTTGTTTACTTCTACCACATTTTGAAGAACAGATATTTTGTTTTTCTTCTTCTCATTGCTAATAGAATTATCTGTAAATGTCACCAACTCCTCATTATCTTACTCTGGATGACTAATCCATAATATAAAGGAAAATGCATATTTTTCATTAGTTTGACTATTAGGAAAGATAGTTAAATTGATGACAAGTTTTTGTGAATATTAATTATAAGAAAATACTTTGAATCACTCTCTATACTCATTCAAAATGCCAACAAGACAAATTTATCCCTGTGATTGTCTACAGAGTACAACAGAATTGGCTCACATACCACTGCTTATTCATTACTGGTGCTCTCAGTGGACTCTCCTGGAACATTCCAGCACAACAGGCATCGTTCTGTGCCTCCAGCCATAATTCAATGAACAGAGTTGTCGTGATAGGCGCTGCTTGGGAAAAAGCGGCAATGCAGCATCCAAAGGTAGTTCCTAACTCCTGTGAAAACATATCTTGGGATACCAGGTCCATTGTCTTTTTCTGTGGAGTCATTAAGACCTAAAGGGCAAGATTTGATCTCAGGATTCTAATACTCTCAAATCTGGCTGCAAAGAGTACTACATTAGTAATTATGTAAAGAGATAGTAGTCTAAATAAAATAAATAAATTATTCCCCAATATATTACTTCCTTCCTTCAGTCTTTGTTGCCACTTGTTTCATATGGCATATCTCTGAGTGTGATCCAAGTGGTCAGCAGTAAAGAAAGTGCATGCAACCTTAAAGGGATCCCTACCCAGCTGGCTCTAAATGACCCCGTTCTTGCTTCATTATAACTTTCCTATCATTCCCCCAATTATACATGGAAGATTGTTTACTCCTGCCTTGCCCTATTCATGAGTCACCACCAATGCTAACCCAGAACTCTTACTCCTTTCTGCAAAGGAATTTCCTAAGGGAGTGGCTCTCCAAAAGCATATGTATTCCCTACTCTCAAATATGACAGCTGTCACTCAGGCCTTATTCTTGTTACTTATTGCAGGCTCTCACTCATCCTCCCCATGCCCTCAGCTGGAATTCCCTGCCTGAATGAATCAAGGTTTTAATGTTTGCATCATTGTTATTGGTTTACTCAGGCAACATTGCTTACAGTCACAGTCCCTACCCTGAGTGCATAATTGGAACCTCCAACTTAGTGTTCCCTAAATATGATTATTACTCAAAAGTGATCTGACATACACAGACTGACTTACCTTAACATAGAAACTGGGCATGAAGTCCAGAGAGGTATGCCTCCACTACTCTATTATATTAATAACATTGCTACAAGCAGTTATGAGGTAATCCAGTGATTCAACTGAAAGGTAATGGTTGCTTGGAGTATAGCAGTAGCAGTGAAAATGGAGAGAAGTGGTAGGATTCTGGATATACTTGAAAAGAGACCCAGCAGGCGTTACTAGTGGACAGGATGTGGGGCATGAGAAGAGGAGAGAAGTCAAGTAGGCTTGGCTTCTCTCATGTATGTGGCCTTAGCTACTGGAAGAATGGACCTGCCATTTGTTGAGATGTAAAAGACAATAGGAGTAGCAGGTTTAGGAGGTGGAAACCAAAATTTGTTGTTTTGTTTTGTTTTGTTTTTTCCTGAAACACATTATGTTCAAGCTTCCTATTAGGTATCTGATTTATTAATGAGACCAGATGAGCTCACCATGCAATTGAATGAGTAGCAAATACCAACAATTGAGCCCTTAGGCAATGTTACATTAAAAGACTAAAGACAAGTGGAAGCGCCAACATCAGAGACCAAAAAAGAGCATCCAGTGAAGAGCGTGTAGCATCCTGGAGAACAAGTAAAGACAGCATATCAAAAACAAGGGAGTGATCAACTGAGTCAAATGCTGCTGATGGGTCAAATAAGGTGAAATTGAGAAATTATTAGTGATTTTAGATATGCTGAGGTCACTGGTTATTTTGGTGACAGCAGTTTTGGTTGAGTGGTGAGGATAAGTACCTGATTGTAGTGGGTGTTAGAAAGAATGAGAGGTGAAGAATTGGAGACAGTGAATATAGATACTTATTTCTTCCAAGAAGTTTTATTCCAAAGGATAAAAAAGAAATGTGACAATAACCACAAGGGGATCAAGAAAAGAATTATATTTGTTTATTTATACATTATGACGGAAGAAAAAAATTAATGTTTCTGTGCTGAAGTGAATGATTGCGTAGAAAGTGAAATATTGATGGCGCACTGGCATGAAATATTTGGCATCTAGTATTTGAGCAGTGAGATATATAGGACAACAAAAATTTATTCATAGACAATAGGTAGATGGGTAGATATGGTGGAACATGTCTAAGGAAGTTCTCTTGTTCTCTTCTGACTGATTTAGTTTTCTCAGTGAGATATGAAGAAAGATCATTTTGTCAGCATGAAATTGGAGGCAGAGGAGGAAGTTCTGATGGTATGAGTAGAGAGGAAAAGGTATGAAATTATGATCCAGAAGAAGGGAAGGGTGAATCAACCAGGAAAATATAGTATGATTGCTTTCTTGAATAAGAGAAAAAAAGGTGTGAATTTAGAACTAGTCTGCCAGAATGATATATAACCTATAGTATACTTCTGAATGGGAGCGTACGCAGGAGAACAGTATTGATTATGTAAGTACAAAAAAGGGTGATTAGAATAACAGACTGTGGAAATAGGAAGCCAATAAAATATTTATAAACAGTTTGTAATAACATGGAAAATGTTAATGGCTCTAATAGTGTGACAAATGAAGACACTAATACTCTAACGCTGAGTGAAAAAATGGGATACAAAATCACACAAGCTATATGAACTTAAATAGGGGATAAAATGGCAAAAAAAAATCAAGGGAATCTGCTCAAATGTAATCAGTGACTATTTTAAGGATGAGATTATAGGTATTTTCCCATACTCTTTTCTGTACTGAGCATGTTTACTTGTATAATGAAAAAAATGACCAAATATACTTTAAGGAAAAACACCAAAATGCTTTCAGAGAATTGCAAGAACTACTTGCAGATGTTAAAGTGGTGCCTATACAGCAAGCATTTTAGCCTAAACCTGTTGGTCAGAGTGTATGAGAGGGCAGTCCATGAACCATTTGTATCTGAAATACTTTTTTATTTCAGATGTATTTTATTTCAGTGTATTTTTAAAAATACTGATTCCTAGGCTTCAACCAAGAATCTTTACTTTAAATAAATTTTAAATGATGGATCCTTTGTCTTTTCTAAGGCTAATGATTCCACCTATGCTCTGCATCTCTTCCCCCGTCTCAGAAACCTGCCACTGTTAGCTATACCCTCTCTCTCCTGAGTCATTAATTTCTCCATCTGAACTAGGCCTTTCCCATGAGGATTTAAATATAGTCAAGAATCAAAAGTACAAAAGCCATTATTTCTGCCCATTTCCTTCTCCAATTATAGACTAATCTTATTCCTTACCTGAAATAATCCTCTACACCCACTGTATGTTTACTCACCTGCTATTCCCACCCAAACTCACTACAGTTTCTTTTCTTCCCCATTACTCTACCAATGACAGACCAATGACATCCATGTTGCTGAAGTCAGTGGACACTTTTCTATCCTCATCTTACTTGGCCTCTTGGTAATATTTGACATCATTGAATACTCTCTTTAAAACATTCTCTCCCCTGGATTTCCATGCCACCATAATCTCTCAGATTTTGTTTTACCTTTCTAACCACTGCTTCTTTGCTTCTTTGTATTCCCACTCTCTTCCATTCAGCCATCCAATGTTGGAGTGTCTCAAAGTTTGATTGTCTTCTAATCCTGTACTTTTTCCTCAGGCAATCACATCCACTCTCTGAATTTAAATTACCTCCTATGTGCAGATGACTCTCAAATGTTTATCTCCATATATACAAGTACATTTAGAGATTGAATGATATGACATTTAGTATATATTTTAGAATTATCCTGGATAGAGGTATAGTATGTGTGATATAGATGAAAGAAGATTAGGCATGAAATGATCATTGCTGAAGCTGTAGCATGCATACATTTTGCTTAACTATAATGTTATGTCTACTTTTGTAGATGTTTGGAAATTTTTATAATGCAAAATAAAAATAAATATCCATCTTATAATGTTCTTCTCACCTCAAGACCCCTAATTCCAGCTGCTTGATTCACATCTCCTTTTAGATAATAATAACAAGCAGAAATACAAATAGCTAAAATATATTGAGGACCTAAGAAGTACCAGCTCTTCTCAAAGTTTTTTTTATATTTCATCACAATAACTATATGAAAATGGTTACTATTATTATTCATGTTTTACAGATGAGGACCATAAGGCACAACAATGTTAAATAATTTTTCCTGGGTCACACAAGTGGCTGTTCCTGGACTCAAATTCAGACATTGTGCTTCATAGTCCTACTCAAGTATTAAAAATCTCAAGTGTATTTTAAACTCAATATGTCCAAGATAAAACACCATCTTCCCTTCCTACCCCTGGCCATTTTCCAGTGTTCTTTATTTCCGTGAATGTTGCCTCCATGTATCCAGTTCTGAAAGCAAGATATATAAATGTCAAGTTTGTTATTTTCACTCTAACCCCATATAACTAATCTAACAACAAATCCTTTAGATTTCACCACTAAATAGCTACAAAGTTGATTGAATTAACTGGCTATCTGACTGCCTATGTATGTATGTGTGCATCTATCTATCTATATCTATCTATCTATCTATCTATCTATCTATTTTTCCATCATCCACCATCACAATTCAAGATCAAGCTACTATCAGGTGTCTTCTTCACCCTTGCACATTGTTCTTTCAAAATGAAAATCTGCTGATGTAACTCCCCCAAAAAATTAAAACTGGGCTCAGAGATGAGGTTACTATTTAGACAAAATTACTTTTTTTTTGCTCGAAATTATTCTTTTTATTTATATATTTATTTTCCAGCATATTGTGGGGGTACAGATGTTAAGGTTACGTATATTGCCACTGCCCCCTCAAGTCAGAATTTCAAATGTATCTATCCACCAGTTGGTGTGCATCACATTCATTATGCATGTATATATACATCCCCTCCCCCCAGCCCAACACATGATACATTTTATTCCTATATGTCCACTTAGGTGTTGATCAGTTAATACCAATTTCTGGTGAATACATGTGGTGCTTATTTTTCCATTCTTGGGATACTTCACTTAATAGAATGGGTGCCAGCTCTAGCCAGGAAAATATAAGAGGTGCTAGATCACCATTGTTTCTTAAAGCTGAATAGTACTCCATGGTATACATATACCACATTTTGTTAATCCACTCATGTATTGATGGGCACTTGGGTTGTTTCCACAACTTTGCAATTGTGAACTGTGCTGTTATAAACATTCGAGTGCAGGTGTCTTTTTCATACAGTGACTTATGTCCTTTTGGGTAGATGCCCAGTAATGGAATTGCTGGATCAAATGGTAGATCAACTTGTATTGCTTTAAGGTATCTCCATATCGCTTTCCACAGAGGCTGAACGAGTTTGCAATCCCACCAGTAATGTAGGAGTGTTCATATATCTCCACATCCATGCCAACATTTATTGTTTAGGGACTTGTTAATATGGGCCATTCTAACTGGAGATAAGTGATATCTAATTGTGGTATTGATTTGCATTTCCCTGATGATTAGAGATGTTGACCATATTTCCCTGTTTGTTGCCCATTATTCTGTCTTCTTTTGGAAAGTTTCTGTTAATGTCCTTTGCCCACTTTGTGATAGGGTTGGTTTTTTTTGTTTTTTCCTTGTTGATTTTCCTGAGTTCTGAATAGATTCTAGTTATCAGCCCTTTATCAGATGTGTAGCTTTCAAAAATTTTCTCCCATTCTGTGGGTTGTTTGTTTGCTCTTGTGACAATTTCTTTGGCTTTGCAGAAACTTTTTAATTAGATTGGATCCCATTTATTTATTTTTGTTGCTGCTGTGATTGCCCTTGGGGTCTTTTTCATAAATTATTTGCCTAGGCCAATGTCTAGAAATGTATATCCAACATTTTCTTCTAGAATTCTAATAGTTTCACACCTAAGGTTCAAGTCTATTACCCAGCGTGAGTTGATTTTTGTGAGATGTGAAAGGTGAGGATCCTTTTTCAGTCTTCTACATGTGGCTATCCAGTTTTCCCACCACCATTTATTGAATAAGGATTCTTTTCCTCAGTGTATGGTTGTGTTTTCTTTGTCAAAGATTGGATGGCTATATTAGGATGGTTTTATATCTGGGTTCTCTGTTCTGTTCCACTGGTCAAAGTTACTGTTCTTGTTCCATTCACAAGCTGTTTTCATTACTATAGCCTTGTAGTATAGTTTGAAGTCTGGTAAATTGATAACTCCCATTTTGTTTTTGTTGCCTAGGATTGCTTTTGCGATATGGGGTCTTCTCTGGTTCCATACGAAGCATAAAATTAATTTTCCTATATCTGTGAAAAGTGATGATGGTATTTTAAAAGGGATTGCATTGACTTTGTACACTACTTTGGGTAGTATAGACATTTTAACAATGATGATTCTGCCGACCCATGAGCATGGTATATTCTTCCATCTGTTTATATCCTCTGCTATTTCCTTCTTCAGTGTTTCATAGTTCTCCCTGTAGAGGTCTTTTACATCCTTAGTTAAATATATATCTAGGTACTTTATTTTCTTTCTTGTTGTTTTGAAGGGAAATGAGTCTTTGATTTGGTTCTCACATTGCCTGTTGTTGTTTTATGTGAATGCCTCTGATTTGTGTGCATTGGTTTTGTATCCTGAGACTTTACTTAATTCATTTATCAATTCAAGGAGTCTCTTCTTTGAATCATTGGGAGTTTTTTAGGTATAATATCATGTCACCAGCAAAGAGTGAGAGTTTGATCTCTTCTGTTCCCTTTGGACGCCTTTAATTCCGCTCTCTTCTCTGATTGCTATAGCAAGGCCTATAGCACAATTTTGAATAGAAGTGGAAATAGTGGGCTACCGTGCCTGGTTCCAGTTGTAAGAGGGAATGCTTTCAATTTTTCCCCACACACTATGACATTGGCTGTGGGTTTGTCATATATGGCTTGTATCATTTTTAGATAAGCCCCATCTATGCCGATTTGTTGAGCGTTCTTATCATAAAAGGGTGTTGAACTTTGTCATTTGCATTTTTTCCATCTTTTGAGAGGATCATATGGTCTTTATTTTTAATTCCTTTTATATGGTGAATTACATTTATATATTTGCATATGTTGAACCATCCCTGCATC
>VBSM01003018.1:7736627-7748379 GCA_008086735.1 Cheirogaleus medius
TCCCTGGTGAACACCACCACACTTTGAGCACCATAGTGTTAATCAGTCAGTACCCATTTGATGGCAAGTATATGTGGAGACCATTATTACAATCTTGTGTCACCTCACTTTGGATAATGGGCTTAAGCTTAATACAGGATAATATAAGCAGTGAGGGCTTGCTGTTGTTTCTTAGAATTGAGTAATATTCCATTGTAAACATATAACAAGTTTTAATAATCCCCTCATGAATAGACGGACAATTGGGTTGTTTCCTCCTCCTTGCTATAATGAATTATGCTGCCATAAACATTCAGGTGCAGATGTCTTTATAATGTCTTATGCTCTTTTGGGTAGATGCCTAATAATGCTATTGCTGGGTAGAATGGTATTTCTATTTTCAGCTCTTTGCAATAGTTCCAAAGTCTTTTCCACAAAGGTTAAACTAATTTGCAGTCCCACCCGCAGTGTAAGAGTGTTCCTGTCTCTCTACATCCTCACCAGCATTTGTTGTTTTCGGATTTATTGATACAGGCCATTCTCACTGGGGTTAGATGACATATCATTGTGGTTTTGATTTGCATTTCTCTAATGATTAACAATTTTGAGCATTTTTTTATATGTTTGCTGGCCATTATTGTTTCTTCTTTGAAAAGTTTCTGTTCATTTCCATTGCCCATTTCTTGATGGGGTTGTTTGTTTTTTTTCTTGTTAATTCATTTGAGTTCTTGGTAGATTCTTATAATCAGACCTTTATTGGAAGTGTAGAGAGCAAATATTTTCTCCCATTCTGTAGGTTGACTATTTTCTCTAATGATAGTTTCCTTGGCTGTGCAGAAGCTTTTTAATTTGATCAGGTCCCATTTGTTTATTTTTGTTGCTGCGGTGATTGCTTTGGGGGTCTTATTCAAGAATTCTTTGCCTAGGCTTATGTCTCATAGGGTTTTCCCAACCTCTTCTTCTAGGATTGATAAGGTTTCATGCCTTAGGTTTAAATCTGTTATCCATCTTGAACGGATTTTTGTGAGAGGTGAGAGATAGAGATCCTGATTCATTCTTCTGCATGTAGCTTTCCAGTTTTCCCAGCACCATGTATTGAAGAGATATTCTTTTCTGCATTGTATATTTTTGTCTGCTTTATCAAAGATTAAGTTACCATATGCAGATGGTTTGATCTCTGTAATCTCAGTCTTAATCCAAATATCGATGCTAATGTTCTTGTGCCCCTACAAGGCTGATTTGGTTTCTATTTCATTCAGTTCATCTCTGAATTTTGTTATTTATTTTCTTTTGCTGCCTTTAAGTTTGACTTGTCTTTTTTCTAGTTACTTGATATGTGATAATAGGTTGTTAATTTATGATCTTCCTGTCCTTTTGATGTAAGGATTTAAGACCATGAATTTTCCCCTCAGCAATACTTTTTCTGTATCCCATAGCTTTTGAAAGCTTGTGTCTCATTTGTCATCCACTTCAAACAATCTTTTGATTTCTATGTTAATTACATTATTGATCAAAGGATTGTTCAATCTGTTATCAATCTTTAGTGGATTTTCTTGAGTGGTGAGAGGTAGGGATTCTGATTCATTCTTCTGCATGTAGCTATCCAATTTTCCCACCATCATTTATTGAAAAGAGATTCTTTTCCCCAATGTATAATTTTTGTCTGCTTTATCAAAGATTAGGTTACCATATGCAGATGGTTTCATCTCTGGAATATCAGTCCTATTCCAAATATCGATGCCTCTGTTCTTATGCCAAGTCCAGGCTGATTTAATTACTGTTGCTTTATAATACACCTTGAAGTCAGGAAGACTAATGCCTCTCAATTTGTTCTTTTTACTTAAGATTGCTTTGGCTATACGAGGTTTTGTCTGGTTCCATACAAAGTGAAGAATTATTTTTCTAGTTCTGTAAAGAATGATGATGGAACTTTGATGGGGATTGCATTTATCCTCTAGTTCACTTTAGTTAATATTGACATTTTAATGATATTGATTATACCAATCCTTGAACAAGGCAGGGTTTTCCATTTGTTTCCATCTTCTACAATTTCTTTTTTTTTAGCATTTTGTAGTTCTCCTTGTTTAAGTCTTTCATATATTTCATTAAATATATTGCTAGATATTTAATTTTATTTGTGGCTATAGTGAAAGGTATTGTGTTTTTGATTTGAGTTTTGGCTTGACGGTTCTTGGCGTATATGAATGCCTCAGATTTGTGTGTATGGATTTTGTAACCTGAGACTTTACCAAGTTCATTTATCAAACCTAGGAATCTCTTGGACAAATCCATAGGATTTTCTAGATATAATATCATATCATGGACGAAGAGTGAGAGTTTAATCTCATCTGCAGCCACTTGGATGTCCTTAATACCCCTCTCTTGTCAGATTGCTATAGCTAAGACTTTGAGCACTACGTTGAATAGAAGAGGAGATAGTGGACATCCTTATCTAGTTCTGGTTCGAAGTGGGAATGGTTTCAATTTTCCCTATTCAGTATGATATTGGCCATGGGTTTGTCATAAATAGACTTGATAATTTTAAGGTATGAGCCGCATATGCCTATTTTGTTAAGAGTTTTTATCATAAAGGTGTGTTAGACTTGTCAAATGCTTTTTTTTCATCTACTGAGAGAATCATATGGTCTCAATAGATGCAGAAAAAGCATTTGACAAAGTCCAAACACCTTTACCTAAGGCATGAAACCTTAAGAATCCTAGAAGAAGATGTTGGGAAAATCCTTTCAGACATAGGCCTAGGCAAAGAATTCTTGAAGAAGAACCCTAAAGCAATCACTTCAGCAACAAAAATAAACAAATGGGATCTTATCAAATTAAAAAGCTTCTGCACAGCCAAGGAAACTATCATTAGAGCAAATAGACAGCCTACAGAATGGGAGAAAATATTTGCTCTCTACACTTCTGATAAAGGTCTGATAACAAGAATCTATCTAGAACTCAAAAGAATTAACAAGAAAAAAATCAAACAACCCCATCAAGAAATGGGCAACAGGGGAGGGGGAGGAGGGGATGGGTGTATACTTACATAATGAATGCGATGCGCACCACCTGGAGGATGGACATGCTTGAAGCTCTGACTCGGCGGGGGGGGGATGGGTGGCAAGGGCTATATAAGTAACCTTACCTATATTTGTACCCCCATAATAAGATGAAATTAAAAAATTAAAAAAAGTTATGGGCAACGGAAATGAACAGAAACTTTTCTAAAGAAGACACAATAATGGCTGAACGTGGCCCGATTACAAGATAGGGGATGAACACAGAACATAAAGATTGACACAGACACAGATAAAGACTTCACATGACTCGAGTGCCCAATGCACTGGTCACTTTATTTTTATACCCCCCAGAACCAAGGTTAGTTCCTTGTATGTGATCTGAGCATAGCAGCAATAACCGTCAATTCAGGAGTTGTATCACAAGGGAACAATTTCCCATGGTCTCAGACCTTGAAATGGTTACTTGAGGCGCCAGCACCAGACAGAACTCAAAAATCAAGGCAAAAATAAGCAACAGTAAATAATGCAGCCATCAGAAGAACTTCTTGTGCTCTCTCCCAGTCAGCGGCAGGCCCACGCGGTTGTGCCTGTCTTAGGTTGTCCCTCCCATGAGGGATATTACCAATCTTTGACTACCAACCATCTTATGGGACCAGACCTTGGGAATATTCTTCTTATCTTTATGGCCTCCAGACTCCCACCACGGGGGCCCACCTTGTGGGAGCTGGGCAACATTTGCTTACGTGCAGAAACTCAGGCCTCTTGTTATGTCCCAAGGCAATAACTGTGTCTGAAGAAAATACTGGTTACCGCTGCATCATGCAGCACATGTACATTACAGGCTATTGTGAATGAATAGTATAAGGCAGGTAATCGCTAGAATCAGCCCCCAATAAATGGCCAGCAAACATATAAAAAAATGCTCAACATCGTTAATCATTAGAAAAATGCAAATCAAAACCACGATGAGATATTATTTAACCCCAGTGAGATTGGCCTGTATCAAGAAATCCCAAAACAACAAGTGCTGCCAAGGATGTGGAGAGACAGGAACACTCTTAAACTGTTGGTGGGACTGCAAATTAGTGCAACCTTTGTGGAAAAGACTTTGGAACTATCTCAAAGATCTAAAAACAGAAATACCATTCGAGCCAGCAATAGCATTATTAGGCATCTACCCAAAAGAGCATAAGACATTCTATTATAAAGACATCTGCACCTGAATATTTATGGCAGCACAATTCACTACTGCAAGGACGTGCAAACAAACCTACTGTCCATCAATTCATGAGTGAATTATTAAAATTTGGTATATGTTTACAATGGAATATTACTCAATTCTAAGAAATGACAGTGAGCTATAACTGCTTATATTATCCTGTATTAAGCTTAATCCCATTATCCAAAGTGAGGTGATACAAGATTAGAAAAATAGGCTCTACATGTACTCGCCATCAAATTGTTACAGACAGATTAACACTATGGTGCTCAAAGGGTGGTGGTGCTCACCAGGTATTCGGGGTTGGGGGGATAGACCCACACCTGAGGGATGTGGTGAGCATTGTGTAGGGGAAGGGCATACCTCTAACCCTTGCTAGAGAGAGGCAAAGATATAAAATGTAATCAAAATGTTCATGCTTTCATAAATTGAAACAAAATAAAAATGTAAACAAAAAGGATTATTCAGCAGCAGGTTATTTAACCTTCATGACTTTGTGAAGATTTCAGTGTTTCTCTTGGAATTGATTTCTAATTTTATTCCACTGTGGTCTGAGAAGATATGTACTGCAATATCAATTTGCAGTGAATTCACATTCAGTGAATTTCCTGATTTTAGGTAGATAGCAAGGGACCTCTGAGACTCTCCTAGTGACAAAAAGTGGGTGCCTTGCCTTGGTGCTGCCTCAAGCAATTGTCTCACCTGAGAAGAATGACAAAGACAGCCTGTCTTGGTGCTTCCCCACCTTAATCCTTCCCTGAGCAATTGCTACATCTGGGGGAGGAGGGAATTCCCTAAGAATCTGCCAATCAGTACTTAGTGTATCAACTGCAAAAGAATACACAAGTGTAATAGGGTCTAGAAGGAGAGCTAGAACAACCTAAGGCTAATTATCATGTCATTAGCTTAAATCTACATTACAGTTCAATCCCCCAAATGAGTTTTCAAAGAGGCTCATAGGAGATCCACATGCTCAGTAAGACTCAAGTCATATTACTCCTGTCTATCAAAGTGGTTCATGATGACATCAGAACCATGAGGAGGGCCCAATCCAGACACTATAAAATGAGACCCCAACCATAACCAAGGCCTTTTTGGCAAGACAAGGGGCTCGTCTGTCATTCTGTGGTGAACGTATCTTGCTCTCACTCTGGAAACCTCTATCTTGCTTTTGCTCCATAATCCTATCTTTCTCTCCTCAATAAACCTCATTTGGTGCTTACCTTGCTTTCAGTATGTCTGGTCATTTGGCCTAAAGCACAGTAAGAACTGACTTTTCAAAGTGCTGACCTGACACTCAGACTTATTTTCTGGCCCAAGATATGATCAATCTTGGAAAATGTCCAGTGTGCTGATGAGAATATATATTCTGTAGTTCTTCAGTAGAGTGTTCCATAGATGTCTGTTAGGTCAGTTTATTTTAGAATTCCATTTCACTTCAGTGTTTTCTTGTTGATATTATTCTTTGGTGACTTGTTCAAATTTCTCAATGGGGTATTGAAGCCCCCAGCATTTATGATGCTACTATTTACCTTTTTTGCTTAGATCTAGAATATTTATTTTATGAATCTGGAGCTCCCGTGTTAGGTGTATATATATTTAGGATTTGTATGGCTTCTTGGTGAATTCCTCCCTTTATCGTTATGTAGTGATCATCTTTGTCTTTTTGTTTTTGTTTTTTTGTTTTTTACCATTGTCAATTTAGAGTCAATTTTATCTGACATGAGAATGGCTTCATCTGCTCACTTTTGTTTTCCATTTCAATGGGATATTTTTCCATCACTTTACCTTGAACTGTGTGAGTCCTTGAAAATTAGATGTGCTCATTGGGGACAGTATATATTTTGGTTGTGATTTGTCATCTATTCAGCCAGTCTATGTCTTTTAAATGGAGCACTAGGACCATTCACATTCAGGGTTAGTATTGATATGTGAGAATCTGTTCTGTTCATCTTGTTGAATGATATCTTGTTATTTTGTTTTCCCTCTTTTGCTACTATTTTATAAGACCTGTGAGCTTTAATTTTCCAGAGATTTTACACTGATAGTTATCTATTGCTCTATTCCATGTATAGTGCACTCTTGATCATTTCCTATAGGGTTGATCTAGTAGTGGCAAATTCCCTCAGTGTTTGCTTGTCTGGGAAAGTCTTTATTTCTCCATCATTTATGAAACTTACTTTTACAGGATACAAAATTATTGGATGGCAGTTTTTCTATTTAAGAAGACTAAAAATGGGGCCCCAATCCCTTCTGGTGTGTAAGGTCTCTGCTGAGAAATTTGTTGGTAGTCTGAAAGATTTTCCTTTGTAAGTTAGTTGTTGCTTTTGTCTAGCAGCTTGTGTAATTACTACTGGGTGTCTACCCAAAGGAAAATAAATCATTTTATAAGAAAGACACTTGCACCCAAATGTTTACTGCAGCACAATTCACAATTGCAAATATATGGGATCAACCTAAGTGACCACCAATTCATTAGTGGGTAAAGAAAATGTGAGATACACACACACACACACACACACACACACCATGGAGTACTACTCAGTAATAAAAAGGAATGATATAATATCTGTTGCAACAACCTGGATGGCACTGGAGTTCCTTATCCTAAGTGAAGTATCACAGTATTTCAGGAATGGAAAAAATAAACTCCACATGTTTTCACTAATAAGTAGAAGCTAAATGATGTGTACACATAGGCTCAAGGAGATATAAAAGACATTGGGAACTAAGAAGTGGGGAGTATGGGAGGGGATCAGGAATAAAAACCTACCTATTAGGTTCAACGAACACGATCCAGGTGATAGGCACACTAAAAGTCCTGACTTCAGCATTGTACAGTATATCCATGCACCAAAAAATATTTGTACACCTTAATATTTTGAAATTACAAAAAAAATGAGAAAGAAAGAAAGTCATTTTTTTTCAGTCAAGCAATATTAAAACATGATTCACCAGAAAGACCAGCTCCTGGATTAGGCACGCACAATGAAAGTGGCATTGAGCCCTGGCACAATCATAGGAAAGCACCCAGCTGATTTGGAAGCAGAAGAAATTGAAATGTAGCCTGTGATCTACTCACAATGGGCACTCCTTTGTAGCTGTATCTGCCCAGTGTGGGGCAAAATTTTCCTAGTTTGTCATACCAAGGGATGTTCATTTTCCTAATTCACCCAAAAATATTGTGAAAGCTTCTGTATGAAATGTTATGTATGCATAATACTCTAGTGGTATTAAAAAGTACAATGTATTCCAGCAATAGCTGTTAGATTGCTATAGCAGAACATAGGGCTTGAGGAAGAAGGAAGAAAGCTGAAGCTTGCAAGGTAGGTTTCAGGTCATATTTGAAGCATAGACTTTATCCTATAGGTACAAGGGTCCCATTAAAGATTTTAATCGAGGTACTGAAATGATCGACTTTTTATCCTGACTGCTACCTTCTATTGCTTTACATTCCTCATCTGTAAAATAAGGATAGTAATAGTATATACCTTATAGTGTTTTTGGGAGAATTGAATATAACTGAAATATAAAACTCTTAAACCAGTATCTTTCACTTAGTAAATGCTTACAAAAATTATACCTAATAAATGTTAGTATTTTTGAAGGACTCATTTGACTGCATTATGTATGACAGCTCAAAAGTGTATAAGATCAGAGACTGGGAGACCAATTAAGCAGGTAGGGAAGGGCAAAGATGATAATGACTAAAAAAAAGGTAATGACTATAGAAGGAAGTGATGGATGGATTTGACTGATATTAGGAGGTCTACTTGAGAGATGTTAGGCAGTTTATTAGCAAATCACATCCAGATACCAAAAATGATTCTGTCTGGATTCTAACTTCTAAAAAGGCATATGATAAAATCCAACATACATTAATGATTTAAAAATACCTTTGTATAATTGATATGCAGAGCCAAATCAAGCAACACCTTGAAAGCTAGACTAAAGACATTTATTCCAAAGATCAGTATTTCTCAAAGTGTAATTTTCAAACCATCAGTATCAAAATCCACCAGGCTATGGATTAAAATGCTGATTCCTAGGTTCAATCCATGTCTCTGAAATTGGAGTCTCTAGGAAATGTATCTGTTTATTATAAAGTTTCCAAAGTGATTCTGAAGCACAATAAATCTTGAGAACAACAATGAGGGAAGGCATTAATGCTTTCTAGGAAAGGATGTGATATTTTAACTCATGTTTTAGAAAGGTAACCATGATGACAAGGGAGGGGAGAGAAAATGGTGGGAGATGGGTGTAATGACAAACAACTTATGGGCAAGGGGCACCATTATTTCCAGTGTGCTGCATTCTTGAAGATGCAGAATTTCCTACTCATGCCGGCATTTATAGCTAAGCTTTATAGTAATTGTGCTTCTGATTATTGAAGTTCCATCACAAAATTTGACTGTAGACATTAGAGAGGTTTGCATAGCCTTTTATAAAGGACATCTGGGAATGTCAGGATAAGGCTATAGTGTATAAGGTACAGTGTACCATCTAAGCATGTTTGTTTTATTTTTCCTGTAAATATGAATATTTTTTATTTGAAAGGAGTGAATGAACATATTTGGAGCTTCATCTGAGTTAGTCAATAGGCAACCTGGCCAAAATATAAGTCTAACCACAACAAAGTGTTTATTTTCTTATTCTTTCCTGCTGATTACTTTTGGAGCTAGAGAGAGATGCCAAGGTTCATAAATATTTGTATATCCTTTTAAGAACTAAACCTATTATTCTTTGCCTATGATGCCAAGAAGAACCACCTGAAAACTCTAGATCAGGGGAAAGGGGAATTTGTAGCCTGTAATCCCCAGGAAAATAAAGCCCCTGGGCTTTCCCTCTGTCTGTCAGCCTCCATAATGCAGAGTTGTTAAGAGACTTTGGAGTTGGATAGACCTGGTTCTGGTTCCATGCTGTAACCTCAGGCAGGTTATTCAAAATATCTAAGCCTCAGTTTCCCACTTGTAAATTGTGGATAATTTTACAACAACAATAGGTTGTAAACACTAAGCATGAAATACCAGTGACACCTACCTGCTGGAGATTAAATGATATAACTGAAGTAAAATATGTCATTAGTTAGTAGGTAAGATTATTAAAATCCATGTTTATACAGCACCCAGTAGATGTATGGAATGAAGTAAGCATACATTTTGCAGTCGTTATTGTTAACACAATTACTACTAAGAGTTATATTACTAGTAACATTGGTAATAAATAGCAGATAGGGCTTAGCCCACTATAGAGCATTGCATTTCTATAGATTTATCTGCTTGGCTTGAAGAGTGCTAGTAAACCATCACCATTTGGCAATAACCTCTCATAGGATAGCGACCTCTATTATCAGGGCCCCTGAACTATGAGATTTAGAGGGAGAGAAGTGAATATGCTGCACTTATATTTGTAATTTATTAAAAGTCTACTGTGTGCCAGACTCTGTAAGTCACATTTTCATTCCTAAAGGAGCTCAGAGTCTTTAATTGGGATCAAGATATGAGCATGGAGATTCACAAATACACTAAAATTAAATGCAAAACTGTGAATATTCATTCATTCATTCATTCATTCACTTATTTATTTTAATATGAGCTAGGCCCTATTCTAAGTATACATACATTAACTTATTTCACTTTTACAAAACTCTATAAAGTATGTACTATTAGAATGCCTTTTGAAGATGAGGAAACTGAGACACAGAGAGGTGAAGTGATTTTTGCAAGGTCATTTAGTCCAAGTACAGCTGTGATTAAAATGCAGGCAACGTGTCTCTAGCGTCTATACACTTAAGCTATAGCTTCATGATACTATACTTCCTCTGGCTTGAATCCAGAGCTTAAATAAATTTTTTAAGGTTTCTTTGACACCAAATAAGCTAAGACATAGAAACTAATAAGCACTCTAATGTGACACATGCTATAATAAAGATTTATGGCAGGTGCTATGTGAAGGAGCACAAGGGAGAAAATACCCAAGTATCACTGAATGAATAAAAAAAGAACAAAATAGAAAGAGAGAACAATATTCTATCACCATTGAACATAAGTATGCCATCTTAGCAAGTTTTCAAGGGTATTGTTCTTGTGGTTTAGACAGCAGGGCAGCACAAAGTGTGATTTCATCTTTATTTTCTAGATATAATTGACATTCATACACTGTTGTGATGCTACTGTAGTTTAACTCTGGAAGCAGAGGAGTCAGGAAGTCTGTGGTACTAGGGACTGGCTAAAATGGGCTAGCGGGCCATATCATCCCGCTTGATATCAGTTTTAACCCTGGCACCAGGCCCAGAAGTCTTCCATAAGCCAGAGCCTTAGCATATGACATTTCCTTACTATTTAAGATTGTTGCTTTCTCAGGCATTTTGGGTCATTATATATTTATGTTGGCCCTGTGTTTTGCATTGTTGTTTCGATTTTCCATGTTTCATGTGTAAAGGATTCCCAGATATAGGAATAAGTTATGGGCATTTTGCAATGATTTTGTTACTTTCTTGTGAGGTTTACCCAAGAATCAGGATGTGGTTTAGGTTCAAATTTTACCTTTGTTATTTTGAATCTGTAGACTAAATGGCTAGATTTATGCATTTAATGAACAGAAATAGCTGACATATTCTTGAGTGTGGTAGCTTAGTAACAGAAGTGCCTTTGTGTCCTTATTTGGCCCTCACAGCCAAGACCAAGGTTAGACCTTGGGCATCTAATAAAAGTAACTACAAACACATATGCAGTAATTACTACATGCAACACATTGGTTTAGGCACTTTAAATACACGGACTCATTGAATCTTCATGATCTTATCAGGTAGGAATAATTATATCTCCATTTTAAAGATAAGAAAAGCAATACACGCAGAAGCTAAGTATGTGCTCAACTCACAACTAGAACATGGTGGAGGAAGGAGGCAAGCCCACGCGGTCTGGCTCCAGAGTCTGGGCTCCTCCTAATCTTATCTCTGGAATTTTTCACACTTTTTGACCTCAGCATATCATTATACTTGTAAATATTTTGAATGTCTCAATGACCTCTTGTTATTTTGAGTTATGCATACCAAATATTTAGTTAAACAAACCTGGTATTGGCACAAGAACAGAAGCATTGATATCTGCATTAGATCTGAGATACCAGAGATGAAACCATCAGTTTATGGTTACCTAATCTTTGATAAAGCAGACAAAAATATACAATGGGGAAAAGAATCTCTCTTCAATTAATGGTGCTGGGAAAACTGGCTAGCTACATGCAGAAGAATGAAACAGGATCCCTACCTCTCACCTCTCACAAAAATTCACTCAAGATGGATAACAGACTTAAACCTAAGGCATGATACCTTAAGAATCCAGGAAGAAGATGTTCTGAAAACCCTATCAGACATTGGTCTAGGCAAAGAATTTTTGAGGAAGACCCCCAAGGCAATCACTGCAGCAGCAAAAAATAAACAAATGGGATCTGATCAAATTAAAAAGCTTCTTCATATCCAAGGAAACTATCAGTATAGCAAATAGACATCCCACAGAGTGGGAGAAAATAT
>VBSM01003018.1:7754832-7792812 GCA_008086735.1 Cheirogaleus medius
AATGTATGTAACCCTAACAATATTTGTACCCCCATTATATGATGAAATAAAAGTGAGGTGGATGAAGAGCTGTAGAGGATGTGGATACAGAAAAATTTGTGGCAAAATTCTAAAGGTTTTAATATGTTCTAGTGATCTATAGCACTGTAGGATGACTATACTTAACAATAATATATTATATACTTTCAAATAGCTAGAAGAAGTATATTGAATTTTCCTAGTACAAAGAAATGATAAATGTTTCAGATGATGGATATGCTTATTATCCTGATCTGATCAACATGCATTATATGCATCAAAACATCATTATGTACCCCATGCATTTGTACAATTATTATTTGTCAATTAAAATATAAAAATAAAAAATAAAGACTATTATAAAAACTTTGGTTATTACTTGATTGAGATGAGGAGCCAGAGAAGAAGTTTGAGCAGAGGAATGACAGGAACTTATGTGTGTATTTAAAGGACCACCTGGCTGCTATGCTGAGAATAGACATTGGAGAAAGTTATGTACAGATGCAGGGTGCTATTAGAAATGCTATTACAATTATTCAAGAAAGAGAAGACAGTGGCTTGGTATAGGCTGGTAGCAGCGGAGATGATGAGAAGTGGTTATGTTATTTACATAATTTGAAGCTAGAGACAATAAGCTTAGCATATGAATTATATGTGAGGTAATAAGGAAAGAGTAAAGTAAAATATGAATGATTCCCAGCATTATTGGAAGGGTGATGTTGCAATTAATTGCAATGGGAAACTCAGAGGGAGGAGCTGGTTTAGGAGGCAATTTCTGCAGTTCAATTCAATATCATATTGATTTATCTCATCATTACTCTTAGTGTGCATAGGAACATAATCATTAAGTGCTTGTTGAATGAAATTGAATGTGCATAAATCGATGGATGTGTTACTGAATGAATGAATGAATGAGCAAATACTGAGAATATGTGCCTTAGTCTTTGCTATAATTCATGAGTGTTGACTGGTCCATATAATGAACCAGAGTCAAATGATGTATTTGAGTATGATGAACCTAACAGAAGGATTAGACGAAAGTCTGAGACCATTAACAAGCCCAGAAGAATTCACCATCACCAACATATCAAATCAAGATACCTGAAAGAAAGAACCAAGAGATCACAGTAGAAATGTTGCAGATGACTGTATGAGCTGTGAAGCAGTAAAAACAACAACGTGTGAAAGAATGAGACTGAATTAGAATCCTGTAGATGTGCTTTTGACCTTGAAGGATATTCAGTGCACTGTAACATATCATTTCAACTGTTATACTTTAAAACAGCTAAAATTGAGATAAAATATTGAAAAGAAAAAATATGAAGGTGGCTTGTTTTCTTGTCTTACTGAGTATGTCTTCCCCTTCCAAAGCCACAGCTATCCATTGCAGGTGGTAGCCCATTGTGGTGAGGCTTTGTACCAGAAGAATTGCTGAGATTCATGTACTATTGAGAGAAAAATAGTTGTCCAAAATTCTTTCAATTCTACTTGATATTTCAAGGACAATTTAAAAACTGATGTATGAGGGCTCAGATCAGAGTGACATCCCCCACACAAACATACATACAGCGTGCAAAAGACAACATTTATGCCTGTTTGTTACGGATGTATTAACCTATAGTAAAAAGGATATGACCTAGAAATATGAAGTAAAAGAAAAGACCATTCTTTCCAGCCCAAGAATGTGTGGGGAGAAGAGGAAGAGAGAGAAACATGTAATGAGATATGTGTGTCTCAGATTCTCCTCTCCAGGCCTCAACCCTAAAGGAAGAAATATGTTAGATAAGTTGAGGTAAATACTAACATCAGAGATTCTTTTAATACATTTGGGATAATGAGTGGAGGCAGATGTACTACATCATTAGCATTGTGGCACCATAGTAAGATTGCAGAGTGGTCTGGTCTGCCTGAGGAAAGTTCTAGGTGGCACCTCATAACTGACCTTAGTTTCTCCATGTGTTCCAGAGAGGCTGAGAAGAAAGCCAGCAATCTTTATCTGGGGCCTACCAGGATAGAGGCAAGGTGACACTGAGGCATAGACAGGGGGCATCTAGATAAATGGATTGTATGAAGAACAAGTCAGAGTCAAAAAGGGGCTTGAAAACACTGAGTATGGCTAATTGATTCTTCTTAGAAATAAGCAAAATGGAGGGCTGACATTTGAAAGAATATTTTTATCTAAAAGCAAAATAAATTACCTAAAATAATTGCTGAAATCATTATATTTAAATATATTTACGTGGATTGGGTGGGTATTCATGAAGAAGACTAGCCTAGTCACAGATAAAATAGAAAAAAAATATCCCTATAGGTCTGGTTATCAGTGTAAGTATACTTTTGATCCTGTAATATAGACTTATTCATAAGTTGTCATATTCTCATAACTACAACATTGGAACATTTGTATCCCCATAATATGCTGAAATAAAAATAAAATTTATATAATTCTATCCCATTTATTATTTTCTTTAACCAGGAAACTTTTAACTTCTAGGGTAAACAATTGGAAGGAACGTCAAAATGTGGCCTAGAATTCCAAAGTTGAGTGTTATGGATTGAATTGTGCACCTCTCCCCAAATTTATAAAATGGCATCTTAATAACCAGTATCTCAAAATGTTACTTTCATTGGAGATAAAGTCTTTACATAAGTAATGAAGTAAAAATGAGGTAATTAGGGTGAACCTGAATCCAACATGACTAGTGGTTTATCAAGTAGAGGGAAGATAATGTAATGATACATAGGGAGACGATGGTCATGTACAAGCCAATGTGAAAGGTCTGGAATAGAGCCATCTCTTATGGCTTTCAAAGGAACTAACCCCAGATATAAAACCATCTACCTACAGCCAACTGAACTTTGATAAAACAAACAACAATGCACACTGGGGAAGAGAAGTTTTGTTCAACAAATGGTGCTAGGAAAATTGGATAGACACATGCAAAAGAATGAAACAGGACCTCTATCTCTCACAACTTACAAAAATTAATTCAAGATGGATCAAATAATTAAATGAATTAATGCCTTTTGCAGCAATTTGTCAGGAACTTGAGACCATTATCCTAAGTGAAGTATCTTAATAATATAAAAATAAACACCACATGTACTCTCTAATAAATTGGAACTAACAAATGAGCACACAAGTACAGAGAGGAAAGGAATAATCATTGGAAATCAAGCAGGGGGAAGGCAGAGAAGGGGAAGGGGAAACATCCACCTAAAGTGTATAGTGAACACTATTCATGTGTTGGGTACATCTATCTCTGACTCAAGCCATGCATCAAAAAAATCTGTAACCCTTTAATATTTTGGAATTAAAAAAAGGCTTAAGTGTAAGTCATAAGACTACAACAATTCAAGAGGAAAATGTAGGAAATACTCTTCTAGATATTGGCCAAGGCAAAGAATTTATGACTAAGACCACAATGGCAATTACAGCAATGACAAAAATAAATAAATGGGATTTGATTAAACTGAAAAGCTTCTGCACAGTCAAGAAAATAATCAACAGAGCAAATAGACAACCTACAGAATGGGAGAAAATATTTGCAAGCTACACACCAGATAAAGGGCTAATAACCAGAAACTACAAAGAACTCAAGAAAATCAGTAAGAAGAAAGAACCCAATTAAAAAATGAGAAAAATATATGAACAGAAGCTTTTCAAAAGAAAATAGACAAATGGCCAATAAACACAAGAAAAAGAAATGCTCAACATCACTAATCATCAGGTAAATGCAAATTAAAAGCATAATTAGATATCACCTTACCCAGGTAGAATGTTTTTTATCAAAAAAGTCCAAAACCAATAGATGCTGGCTTGGATGCAGAGAGAAAGGAATGCTTATACACTTTTGATGGGACTGCAAATTAGTATAACCTCTATGGAAAGCAGCATGTAGATTCCTCAAAGAACTAAGAGTAGACCTACCATTTGATCCATCAAACTCACTATTGGGTATCTACCCAAAAGGAAAAGAAGATATTCTACAATAAAGACACCTGCACTCAAATGTTTATAGCATCACAATTCACAATTGCAAAGATGTGGAATCAACCCAAGTGCCCATCAATTCATAATTGGATTAATCAAGTGTGGTATATGTATTCTCTGGAGTACTACTCAGTCAAAAAGAGGATGAATTAATGCCTTTTGCAGCTATCTGGATGGAATTGGAGATTATTATCCTAAGTGAAGTATCTAAAGAATGGAAAAGCAAACACCACATGTACTTATTATTATTAATAAATTGAAACTAACCGATGAGCTCACATGTGTACAGAGGGAAGTAAAATTCAGTGGAAATTAATCAGAAGGGAGGGGGAGAAGCCGAAGGACAAAAGACTAACTAATGGATACCATGAACACTATTTGGGTGATGGGCACACTTATAACCATGACTCAAGCATTAAAAATCAATCCATGTAACCAAAATCATTTGTAGCCCTTTAATTGTTTGAAATAAAAAAGGAACTAACCCCACCAACAGCTTGATTTTGGAGTTCTTGGATACAGAGTTGTTAGAGAATAAAGTTTTTTCATCTAAGTCATCTAGTTTGTGGTGCTTTGTAAGGCAGCACAAGTAAACCAACACATTGAGAAATGTTTGAGAACAAACCCAATTAATTGCTATAATACTTCACAAAATCAACAGTATTAATGTTGAGTAAGAAAACAATGATGAGGATAGACCAAAAAAAAAAAAAAATTGAGATGTCTTTCATATGCCACCATGACAGTCCAGTCAAAGATTATTAATATATTATGAATTCATGTACAGACCTCTAATTCCAAATACATTATGGATTCCAGTAAGAAGCACTATATACTTTGAGACCAATTGGGGTCCCAATATGGTATCAGTTGTATGACCATGGGCAGGCTATTAAACTTCAATGTTCCTCAGTTTTCTCATCTGTAACATAATGATAATACTAGTTCTTACCTCAGAGTGTTGTTATAAATATTACTTATTTAAAATCACAGCTATAATTTTTAGACTTATATTTAGCATAAAGGTTATAAAACATTGCTAAGTTTAACTTATTTAAGTTTGGAAGAGAAGCTTTTAATACAGCTCTGATCAGCAGATATTAATTACACAAGGCAAAAGTGTATAGGTCAAAATGAACAAAAAAGCCAATGTTAACCTGAGTAAAAAGGAAATGGTTTCTGTTGTTTGCATGCTTTCTTTCACCATTAATAAAATACTCTTTGTAATTGAGGTAGGAGAAACAGCTCTAATATGCTGAATGGAGAGTCTGTGAGTGTGTACATATCTTGAGTTCTAGTAAGTCCCTAATATTAACCACTAAATATTGGGCAAATCACTTGACTTCTTTTTTTCCTAATTGTTTTTTATTTTTAATTATCATGGGTACATAATGACTGTATATATTTATAAGGTACATGTGATATTGTGATAGAAGCACACAATGTGAATTCATCAAATCGTGGTAACTGGAGTTTCCATCACCTCAGGTTTTTATCATTTCTTTATGTTAGGAACATTCCAATTCCATTCTTTCAATTATTTTAAAATATACCCTAACTTATTGTAGATTATATTCACTTTGTCGTGCTATCAAATATTGTTCATTCTTATCTAACTATCTAACTATATTTTTGTACACATTAACAATTCCCATTTTATCCCCCACTCTCTGCTTCTCTTCCCAGCCTCTGGTAATCTTCATTCTGCTCCGTATCCATGAGATCAATTATTTGTAATAGTTAGCTCACATATATGAGTGAGAACATGCAAAATTTGTCTTTCTGTTCTTGGCTTATTTCACTTAACATAATTCTCTCCAGTTCCATCCATGTTGCTGCAAATGGCAGCATTTCATTCTTTTTGCGGCTATATAATATTCCATTGTATATATGTACCACAAATTCTTTATCCATTCATCCACTGATGGACACTTAGGTTGATTCCAAATCTTGGGTATTGTGAATAGTGCTGCAATAAACATGGAAATGGAGATACCTATTCGAAATACTGATTTCCCTTCCTTTGGACACATACTCAACACTAGGATATATACCTAGCAGTGAGATTCCTGGGTCATATAGTAGTTCTATTTTTAGTTTATTGAGGAACCTCCATACCATTCTCCATAGTGGTTGCACTAATGTACATTTCCACAGGATGATTCCCCTTTCTCCACATCATCACCAGCATTCATTATTGCCTGTCTTTTTGATAAAAGCCATTTTAACTGGGGTGAGATGATATTTCATTGTAGGTTTGATTTGCATTTCTCTGACGACTAATGATATTGAGAACTTTTTCATACACCCATTGGCCTTTTGTTTGCCTTCTTTTGAGAAATATCTATTCAGATCTTTTGCCCATTTTTATTCAGATTATTTCATTTTTTCCTATTGAGTTGTTGGATCTCCTTGTATATCCTATTTATTAATTCCTTGCCACATGCATAGTTTGCAAACATTTTCTCCCATTCTGTGGGTTGTGTCTTCTCTTTTTTGATTATTTGTTTTGCCATGCAGAAATTTTTTCACTTGATGTAATCCCATTTGTCCAGTTTTGTTTGGTTGCCTGGGCTTTGAGGTATTACTCAAGAAATCATTGTCCAAGCAATGTCCTGAAGTGTTTCCTCAATGTTTTATTTTTGTAGTTTTATAGTTTCAGGCTTAGATTTTAGTCTTTAATCCATTTTGATTTGATTTTTGTAAATGGTAAAATATAAGGATCTAGTTTCATTCTTCTGGATATGGATATCCAGTTTCCCCAGCATCATTTATTGAAGAGACTGTCCTTTCCCCATTGTAAGTTCTTCGCATATTTGTTGAAGGTAAGTTAACTATAGATGCGTGGATTTATTCCTGGGTTCCCTATTCTGTTTCATTGGTCTATGTGTCTACTTTTATGCAAATCCCATGCTGTTTTGATTACTACTGCTCTGTAGTATAATTTGAAATTAGGTAATGTGATTTATCCAATTTTGTTCTTTTTGCTCTGGATGGCTTTGTCTATTCTGGGTCTTTTGTGGTTCCCCATAAATTTTAGGATTATTTTTTCTATTTTGTGAAGAATGTCATCAGAATTTTGATGGGGAAGTATTGAATTGAATCTGTAGATTGTTTTGATTAGTATGGATATTTTAACATTATTGATTCTTCTAATCCACGAGCTTGGAATATCTTTACATTTTTTATGTGTCCTCTTCACTTTCTCTCATCAATGCATTATAGTTTTCATTATATAAATCTTTTATTTCTTTGGTTAAGTTAATTCCTAGGTATTTTCTTATATTTGTAGCTATTATAAATGGGATTACTTTCTTGGTTTCTCTTTCATATTCTTTACTGTTGGAATATAGAAATGCTACTGATTTTTGCATATTGATTTTATATCCTGCAACATTACTGAATTTTTTATGAGTTCTAATCACTTTTTTGTGTGGAGTCTTAGGTTTCTCTAGATATAAGACACAAGAAAAAAACTATAGGCCAATATTTCTGATAAACATAAATGCAAAAATCCTCAAAAAAACCACTAACAACCAAATTCAACACCACATTAAAAAGATTATTCATCATGATCAAGTAGGATTCATTCCATGGTGCAAGGGTGGTTCAATGTATATAAATCAATGTGATACATTATATAAACAGAATGAAGGAAAAAAACATATGATAATTTTAATTGATGCTAAAAAAGCATTTGATAAAATTTAATATCCCTTCATGTTAAAAACTGTCACTTGATTTCTTATGCTGTATACACCTCAATTTAATTAATAATATAATGAGTTGATCTAATTATTGTTAGCTATCAAATTATTTTTAGGATTTCTTCTTCTAAACATTCCCTGATGATATGATTTATACTGATAGGATAAAAGTTGTCTTAAAATTACTGGATCCCAGTTCTTAAAATGCTAGATCACTAGAATAGCATCATGCTTTTGTTTGTTTGTTTTTTCCTCTTTTTGTAGAAACAGTGACATGCATTCTTCTTTTAAATAAGGAATCTCCTTTGTTCATGGGTCCAGAGACAATCAATGGTTCTTTTAGTTTTGCAAAATTAACACTAGATACCATTCTAATACAGGAAGCTAATGTGTCTATATAATACAGTAATAGAGAGTAACAACTCTGCAAGTAGTAATAGTAAATTTATTATATCCAATATTATGGATATAGGACCAGGGTATTAGAGTAGGCAACCCCTAAATAATACCTAGATGAAAATGTTGGAAGACCTGACCAGGGCCAGATGGGAAGAGGAAAATAAGAGTATTTGCCTGGACTCTGTGAGCAGTTTATCTAATTCACAGGTTTAGGATTGTTTTATGTATAGTAATTTATTTGTATTATACCCAAGTCTGCAGTAGGTCTTGTTTAATATGATAATCTGCTCCCAGTTGCAACAGTGGAAAATTGTGGGAAGGGCCTGTGTCCATACAAGTGTCAAGAGAATAAAGGGGACAGCAGGAGATACCAGAAGGAATACAGCCATTAGATGGCTTAAAAGTTATATGCAAATTAAAATAAAGTAAACTCCAAGGAAAAAAAAACCTAGGCTCAGGAGGTATTATGGGAGAATTCTATAAAACATGTAAAGAATAATTAATGTCTGTCCTTCACAAAATTTTTCAAAAGATAGAAGAATATGGAACACTTTCCCTTATTGTATGAGGCCAGCATTACCTTGATAACCAAAGCCAAAGAAATATCAAAAGAAAACACTGTATGGGGGATGGGCATGCTTGTAGCTCTGGCTTGGGCAATCAAGAGGCAATATATACAACCAAAAAATTTGTGCCCCCATAATATTCTGAAATTAAAAAAGAAAAGAAATAAACAAATTCAAAAAAGAAAAACAAGAAAACTACACACCAATATCCTTTTTGAATATATGTAAAAAAAATCTTAAATTCTATAGCAGCAAACCAAAACCAGCAATAAATAAATAAAAAAAAATTATATACTATGACCAAGTAAGATTTAACACAGAAATTCAAGATTGGCTTAAGTTCCATAAATCAAATAGTATAAGGCAGCATTTCAAAAGAATAAAAGGTAAGTATCATATTATTATGTCGGTAGATACAGAAAAAGTATTTGATGAAATCCCATATCTTTTCATTAACGACAAAAACAATAAAACACTAAACAAATACGATTAGAAACAAACTTCCTCAATCTGACAAAGGGCAAAACCCCACATACAACATCATATCTAACAATGAAAGAATGAAAGCTTTCTCCCTAAAAACAAGAAAAAATAGGGATGTTAACATTCTATTCAACATTGTACTGAAAATCACAGCCAGAAATAATTAAAAAAGAAAGACTAGGCCTACATATTGTAAAGGAATAATCACAAATATCTTTATTTGTATATGACATGAGCTTGTATACCGAAAATACTTAGAAATACCCACCCCCAAAATTAAAGCTAATAAAGAAGTTTAGCAAGGTTGCAGAAAATAAGATTAATATAGAAAAATCAATTGTATTTTTACGTACTTATAGACAACAATCAAAAATGAAATTAAGAAGTAATCCCATATCATAAAGTAGAATAAAATAATTTAAAATGAAATTAACAAATTAAGTACAAGACTTGCACACTGAAAGTTACAAAACATCATTGAAAGAAATTAAAGACATAAACAAATAGAAAGATATCTCATGTTTATGGATCAGAAGATTTAATATTGGACAGATATCAATACTCCTCCAATGGATATACAGATTTAACATAACCCTTATCAAAATTCAAGCTGGATTTTTTGGATGAAGTGACAACCTGATCCTTATATCCATATGAAAATGTGAGGGACCCAGAAGTGCCAAAAGAATCTTGAAACAAATGAACAGATTTGGAGGATTCATACTTCTTAATTTTAAAAGTTATTACAAAATTATGGTAATGAACATGTTGTAGTACTGGTATAAAGAGGTTAGATAGAGATACAGATATACATATACGATCAATGAAATGGTATTTAGAGTCTTGAAATAAAGTCTCACTTTTATAATAAATTGATTT
Organism: Cheirogaleus medius; assembly: GCA_008086735.1. NCBI lineage: Eukaryota > Metazoa > Chordata > Mammalia > Primates > Cheirogaleidae > Cheirogaleus > Cheirogaleus medius. Next base: position 7,764,879 of record VBSM01003018.1, read on the forward strand.
TTGATAACAATGTCACAATAGTTAAGTGGGGGAAAATAGTCTATTCAACAAATGGGATTTGTTTTCTTATCAAGAATTCTGGGTCTTTTCTTCTTTGGTCAAAGGAGAGCCAGCATTTCTGTTAGCGGATATTGACATTTAAATTAGCAGCAGCACAAGGCTGTCTTATTGCCTAAGGGTAAAGCAGAAAGTATGCCACTGTGCCACTAAGATCCCAACTTCTTACAAGTTGGTTGAATGTAGTACTCTTGATGGGAATGAAAAGGGAAGGGAAAGCAAAGGCAGAGAAATTATTTTGATTATGATCCGATGTTAAGAGTTATAATTTCTAAGCATACCCTGACAGCTAGATGCTCAAGGATTAGGGCAGCATAGACAAAATTATGTCACCAGTTCTCTAAACACTCAGAGGAAGATTCCAACCATATACTTAAATTTTAAACATAGCATTGTACCCTAAACTCAAACTGTTTGATTAGAATTAGTTGCATTTACCAGTTTTATATCTAAGGAATAGATAATGTAAGTACTCTAGGAAACAGTCTAGTGACCTAGTGACCAAAGAGTGAAAGTTTTGACTCCATTGTTTTGTTTGTATGGTTGACCTACAGGGGCCTTGACCTGAAAGTAGGGATTTTTCTCAGAAGTCCCTTACCATGAATTTATAGCAAGGGGATCCAGATGGGATGTGAGAGGGAGGGTGTAAAGATATCTGTCCTTAAGGTTATTATTGAAAATTTAGGGTCACAAAATAAATCCTATAGTCATTTTTAAATCTTATGATCCTATTTTCCCCATATGATCTTTTCTATCATTTAATAACAAAGTATACTTCAAATTTAAAATCTTGGATTATGATAAAGAGATAGATATATATTTTTAGGAGAGTTAGAAATTCTTCAAATAAGGGGATTCATAGTAAGGAAAATAGAAACTTCTGAAATGTGATTTCAAGTCTGAAATATGAAGGCCCATTAGGAAAATCACATGCCCAGAACCCTCTCTTTTATATGGACAACAAATAATGTATTTGATATTATTGTACACGGAGAATAGCATTAGATATGGTGATTATTCAAGAAATCTCAGCACAAAAATTCAGGAATAAGGCTTAGTGACCTGAATCATACAGGCTATTTACTACCTTTACTACTGGCTATATAATTTCAATAATTGAACTGCATGGATAAACAAACATTACCATGGAGCTGCAACCCTAAAGAAATGGTAGACAGGCTACTAAATTATGGTTTATAAAGTCAACTTTTGTTCAACCAAGTGATTAGAATTTAATAAGTTGGCCTACTTAACTCTGACTTGAACAAAACCAGTCAAAAGACAAAATATTCTATAAGAAATAAGCTTATGAGAATATTCATGTCTCATATGCTAATGGGCCATTTATTCAATTATCAAACAATTCTTCAAATTTCAGTAATAGGCACTTCAGGGAATATAAATGGCATAAAATGTTGGCCCTGCCCTCAAGAAGATTATTTAGTCTAATAAGTCACTTGGGTTTATACACAAATACCTATATTACAGGTTATGATAGAGGCATGAATACAATAATGTAGAGGTTTGGATATGGACAAAAATATTCTCAACTGGGGAATTGAAAAAGGCTTCAACAGAAGTATAATAGTACTTTATTGGGCTTTGATGTTGTATAGTGTTTGGATATAAAAGAGGCTAGAGCTGCATAAAACTATACATGGAACAGAAGGTTAATCACTTGGATTAAAGTCTGTTAAGAAGAGCAGAGGTAAATAAGGTTGGGCTTTGAAAATATGGAATCAGATAATAAAGAAAGAGCTATAATCTCTGAAGGGTGAATATGGCAATATGTGGTTAACAGTTTTAACTGGATTCAATTCACCAAATATTTGGAAAGAGCCACATATAAATAATTAGGGGGTAGAAATACTTGAGGCAAGTAGGACAAATAATAGACAATTGTAATCGTCAAGATATACAGTCATGAGGGCGAGAATGAGGGTGGAAATTAGAGAACTCAAAGGTGACAATAGCAGGTGCCCCATCTGTCTTGTGCAGTTCTGTTTCCTTGGCTGCCAGAATAGTGCTGGATATAAGGTATTCAATAAATACTTGTAAATAAGTAAATAAATCAACAAATAAAAAAGGAAATAGAACACAGAAGTTTGTGTTTGGGTGATTGGGGCAACAGAGGCTCTATCAATAAAAATAGGAAAAGGAACTCATTTGAATAAAATAAAAAAAGGTATGGACAAGGTACCTTCTCAAGAGACACTTTCGATGAAAATTGTAAGCCTTTCCCACTCACCAACGGCTCATGGCATCCTGTACTCAAGATTTAGATAAACATTAAATGTTTTGTCATTGCCTTGGATCTGCAACAAACAACAAATAATTCAAGATAAAAATAAAAACTCTCTCTTCACATTGAAATAGGTGAGTGCCAAAAGCAAGTCTGGTCATTGTTAATCAGGAGGACAGTTAGAGAGAAGTAATTATGCTATAAATCAGAGGAAATGTGAGACTGCATAGAAGATTGATTTATGAATAAAAATTAAATTTAACAACAATAACCAAGGAAAACCTAATCTATGTGTTAACCAAGAGACTACAGAAACATATGTTTTGCTTCCTCATGGGCCCCATTGCAGGACATTGCTGAATACAAGAATCAGGTTACAGCAACAGAAGGCCAATATATTTTCTTTGACTCTCTCAGATGTCTGTCTTTATTAAAGTATCATTTATAAGAATAAATGTGTAATATTAATAGTACAATTGGGGATAGGTTAGTTTACGTACAAACAAGTAAAATTCTTCAATATTTTGAAAGAAACAGAAGTTTCATTCCAAATCCATTCATTTTACTCTTCGAAGCTCGTGACAATGTGTATTAATTATCTTACTACCCAATCTTAAATGAGATATGAGTTTCCATCAATATTTCAGTCAGTTATTTTTATTCTTTATTGAATTTATAACATACTTAGCTAGTAATAGGGCAAAGGAAGATGAGGGAGGAAGTAATTGATGAACTGTCATTGATTTGAAAAATTTTAAGGTTTCTGTATATTTCAACCATGTCAAAATAAATTTTAGAATTTGCGTCTAGAATATCTGAGACAATAGATAATGAGTAGGATACTTTTGTTCTCTTCAGATTGGAAGAAGGATATAAAATTAAGGGTAGAATAACTCTTCATGAAATAAACCCTAGCTCTTGGGGGTCTTCATTATTCATTTCATCTTCCTGAAAGTTTTAATAATAACGTAGGATGCACAATTCACAAATTCATTTCTTCATCAATTATTCATTCAGTATTTTGAAGGTAGTTTGCATCAGTTACTGTTCTATGTAGTGGAGATACTGAGTATAATAATATCATACAAACAAATCACCTGCCTTCATAGAGATAATATACTAGAGGAAGAGAAACAGAAAATTTATGAATGAATGAATGAATGAATGAATATCATGTAAGGTTGTAGTAAGTGATATAAAGTAAAATAAGCCAGAGTATGGGTATAGAGAATAATAAAGGGGCTACAGATAATTCAAATATTGTTTTCATGGTGGATTTTAATGTGATCTTTAAAATATTTTTAGATACAAATATAAAGTTTTCATGTAAAATTACAAAGCTAATGCAAGCAGACTGTGTTGTTTCACAGCTGCCTAAACTTATTTAACTATTATTATTCTACCAAGTACTTTGTTGTGTGACAAAACTGTTCATATCAATCCATTATTTTTAACATTGTAAAGACACAAACATGATTGATATGGATAAGTAATTCAGGAAATGTACTTACAATATTAATACATAATTTTATCACACCTGATTTCAGACAGAAAAAGTAAATATTTTCAGAAAGAGCATCAAGCCCATTTATTTGAAATTTTTCAATGGATTTCTGATTCTACTGCACATTGCATTCTGTGTTCATTAAAGAATCCCTTTTACTTAGGTAAACATGTTCTAAAATTTTAGAAACAAAAAAGAAATTAGGCATATTAATCCAACAAGTAGCTTAAAAAAATTGTCGTACATTTCCTGCCCTGATTCCAAACTTCTGATTTGTAGTGACCTCCAACATGACCTATTAACTTTTCCCGCCTATCTGTTTTTAGTACTGCCACTCTAACTTATCTCTTTCCTTGAGTAACTTCCTAAATTGTTTATGTGTGTCTCTATTTTTAATTTTTTTATTTCAGCATATTTCAGGAGTACAAATGTTTTTAGGTTACACATATTGCCTTTGCCCCACCTGAGTCAGAGCTTAAAGCACCAATTAAGTGTGTATATACCCATCCTGTCCTCCCCTTTCTACCTCCCTGACACCTGATGAATGTTATTACTGTATGTGCACTTAAGTGTTGATCAGTTACAACCAATTTGATGATGAGTACAGGTGGTGCTTGTTTTTCCCTTCTTGGGATACTTCACTTACTAGAATGGGCTCCATCGCTATTCAGGATAATATAAGAGGTGCTAGATCACCATTGTATCTTGTGGCTGAGTAGAACTCCACAGTACCCATATACCACATTATATTAATCCACTCATGGATTGATGGGCACTTAGATTGTATCCACAACTTTGCAATTGTGAATTGTGCTGCTTTAAACATTCTAGTGCAGACGTATTTTTAAAATAATTGTTTTTGTTCCTTTGGGTAGGTGCCCAGAAATGGGATTGTTGAATCAAATGGTAGTTCTACCTGTAGCTCTTTGAGGTATTGCCATATTACTTTCCACAGAGAATGTTCTAATTTGCAGTCCCACCAGCACGGTATGAGAGTTCTTATCTCTATACATCCACGCCAACATTTATTCTTTGGGGACTTTTTGATAAAGTCCATTTTCACTGGAGATAAGTGATATCTCATTGTGGTTTTGATTTAGATTTCCCTGATGTTTAGAGATGTTCAGCATATTTTCATGTGTTTGTTGGCCATTACTCGATCTTCTTTTGAAAAGTTTCAGTATATGTCCGTTGCCCACTTTTATTTTAATTTTTATTTATTTATTATTTTTTCCAGCATATTATGGGGGTACAAATGTTAAGGTTACGTATATTTCCCTTGCGCTCCTCACCCCAAGAGTCAGAGCTTCAAGCTTGTCCATCACCCAGTTGGTGCGCATCACACTCATTATGTATGTATATACCCATTCCCTCCCCAACCCACCTGCCTGACATCCGATAGATGTTATTCCTATATGTCCAGTTATGTGCTGATCGGTTTATACCAATTTGATGGTGAGTACATGTGGTGCTTATTTTTCAATGCTTGGGATACTTCACTTAATAGGATGGGTTCCAGCTCTAGCCAGGAAAATACAAGAGGTGTTATATCACCATTGTTTCACATAGCTGAATAGTACTCCATGGTATACATATACCATATTTTATTAATCTACTCATTTATTGATGGGCACTTGGGTTATTTACACATCTTTGCAATTGTGAAATGTGCTTCTATAAACATTCGAGTGCAGGTGTTTTTTTCATAGAGTGACTTTTGTTCTTTTGAGTAGATGGCCAGTAATGGGATTGCTGGATCAAATGGTAGATCCACTTGTATCACTTTAAGGTATCTCCATATTGCTTTCCACAGAGGCTGAACTAGTTTGCAGTCCCACCAGCAGTGTAGGAGTGTTCCTGTCTCATCACATCCACGCCAAAATTTATTGTGTTGGGACTTGTTAATAAAGGCCATTCTCACTGGAGATAAGTGATATCTCATTGTGGTTTTGATTTTCACATCCCTGATAATTAGATATGTTGACCATTTTTTTCATATGTTTTTTGGCCATTATCTGTCTTCTTTTGGGAAGTTTCTGTTCATGTACTTTGCCCTCTTTTTGATAGGGTTGTTTAATTTTTCCTTGCTGATTTTCCTGAGTTCTAAATAGCTTCTAGTTATCAGCCCTTTATTGGAAGTGTAGCTTTCGAAATTTTCTCCCATTCTATGGGTTGTCTGTTTCCTCCCTTGACAGTTTCTTTGGCTGTGCAAAAGCTTTTTAATTTGATCAGGTCACATGTATTAATTTTTGTTGATGCTGTTATTGCTTTGGGGGCCTTCTTCACTAATTCTTTGCCTTGGCCAATGACTAGAAGAGAATTTCCAACATTTCCTCTAGAATTGCAATAGTTTCACACCTAAGGTTCAAGTCTGTTACCCAGCGTGAGTTGATTTTTGTGAGAGGTGAAAGGTGTGGGTCCTGTTTCAGTCTTCTACATGTAGATATCCAGTTTTCCCAGCACCATTTATTGAATAAGGATTCTTTTCCCCAGTGTATGTTTTTGTCTGCTTTGTCAAAGATTAGATGGCTATAAGAGGATGGTTTTGTATCTGGGTGCTCTGTTCTGTTCCACTGGTCAATTTCCCTGTTCTTGTGCCAGTCCCATGCTGCTTAAATTACTATAGCCTTGAGTATAGTATGAAGTCTGCTAAATTGATTCCTCCCATTTTGTTTTTATTGTCTGGGATTGTTTTTGCTATATGGGTCTTCTCTGGTTCCATACAAAGCGTAAGATTATTTTTTCGGTATCTGGGAAAAATGATGATGGTATTTTCATACAGATTGCATTGACTCTGTAGGTCACTTTGGGAAGTATAAACATTTTAACAATCTTGATTTTCTGACCAATGAGCACGGTATGCTCTTCCACCTGTTTACATCCTCTGCTATATCCTTCTTCAGTGTTTAATAGTTCTCCCTGTAGAGTGTTTTACCTCCTTAGTTAAATATATTCCTAGGTACTTCATTTTCTTTAAGCCAAGTATCTGCTTCCTTCAGGAAACACAGCTAACCTGCAAGGATGCATTTAGATTAAAGGTAAAGGTGTGGAGACCAATATTCAAAGCAAACGGAAGCCAAAAGATGGCTGTTGTGGCAGTTTTGATTTCAGATAACTTAGTTTTTAAATCAGCAAAAGTAATAAAAGGCAAAGAGGGTTACTATATAATGGTGAAGGGCACAGTTCAACAAGAAGACATAACAATTCTTAATATGTATGCACCCAAGTTAGGTGCACCCAGATTCATAAAGCCAACTCTACTTGATCTAAACAAATGGATAAACAGCAACTCCATAATAGCCAGAGACTTTAACACGCCGCTGACAGCACAGGATAGATCCTCCAAATAGAAAATCAATAAAGAAATAATGGACTTAAACAAAGCTCTAGGTCAAATGGGCCTGACTGTCATTTACAGGATATTCTACCCCAAAACTTCTGAATATACATTCTTGTCATCAGCTCATGGGACATTCTCTAAGATTGACCTATCCTAGGACACAAAGCATGTCTCAAAAAATGTTATAAAAATAGAAATTATACCATGTGTATTTTCAGACTACAGTGGAATAAAAGTAGAAATCAATCCTAATAAGAACTCTTACTTCTACACTAAGTCATGGAAACTGAACAAACTTCTGCTGAATGGTCACTTCATAAATGAGGAAATCAAGATGGAAATCAAAAGATTATTGGAACTAAATTACAAAGGAGACACAAGTTGTCAAAACCTATGGGACACAGATAAAGCAGTCCTGAGAGGAATGTTTATTTCCATAAATGCCTATATCCAGAAGTCAAAAAGATCACAAATAGACAACCTAATGAATCGACTCAAAGAGCTGTAAAAAAAAGAACAGACTGACCCCAAACCCAGCAGAAGAAGTGAAATCATTAACATCAAATTAGAATTAAATGAAATTGACAACAGGGAAACTATACGGAAGATTAATAAAACAAAAAAGTTGGTTCTTTGAAAAAATAAACCAAGTTGACACGCCTTTGGCTAGACTAACGGAAAGCAGAAAACAAAAATCTCTAATAAGCTCCATCAGGAACAATAAAGGAGAAATTACAACTGATGCCATGGAGATACAAGATATAATTTATGAATACTATGAAAAACTTTATGCACACAAACTGGAAAATGTGGAGGAAATAGACAAATTCTTAGAAACACACAGCCTCACTTTTCCCAGTTTTTGATAGGGTCGTTTGATGTTTTCTTCCTTATTTTCCTGAGTTCTGTATAGATTCTAATTATAAGCCCTTTATCAGATGTGTAACTTGTGAATATTTTCTCCCATTCTATTGGTTGTCAGTGTGCTTTCATGATAGTTTCCTTGGCTATGAAGAAGGCTTTTAATTTGATCAGGTCCCATTTATTTATTTTTATTGTTGCTGTGATTGCCTTTGAGGTCTTCTTCATAAATTCTTTGTCTAGACCAGTGCCTGTAAGAGTTTTTCCAACACTTTCTTCTAGAATTCTTATAGTTTCATGCCTTAAGTTTATGTCTATTATCACCATGAGTTGATTTTTGTGAGAGGTGAAATGTGCGGGTCCTGTTTCAATCGTCTACATGCGGCAGAATCAACACTGTTAAAATGTCTATACTACCCAAACTTATTTCCAGTTTCAATTCAATCCCTATTAAAATATCAACATCATTTTTTGCAGTACTAGAGAAAATAATTCTATGCTTCATATGGAACCAGAGAAGACCCTGTATAGCAAAAGCAATCTTAAGCAAAAAGAAAAAAATTAGGAGGCTTCAATTTACCAGACTTCAAGCTATACTACAAGGCCATAGTAACTAAAAGAGCATGGGACTGGCACAAGAATGGAGACATACACCAATGGAACAAGACTGAGAACCCAGATATAAAACCATCCTCATATAACCATCTAATCTTTGACAAAGCAGACAAAAATACACTGTGGAAAATAATCCTTATTCAATAAATGGTGCTGGGAAAATTGGATAGCCACATGTTTATGTATCTCTTTCACTCTCCCTGATTATCCATCTTTCCTAAAGGGTCTAGATTTATATTCTCCAAATATGAATCTGACCTTATTTCTCCCATCTCAAAATCTTTAATGATTCCCCATAGTTCATTTTGTTATAGGCATTTCTTCAACAGTAGTTGTGTATTACTAGACAGCCACTACTAGAGAGAGAGATCTCTTAGCCAATAAGGATAAGCTGTCACATAGTTTCCCTCAACTCCAGTGACAATTGATAATCTGTTTTGTTTATTGTAGCAGTTCCTCTTTCTACTGTTTTTTTTTTCTTCAGCATATTATGAGGGTAAAAATGTTTAGGTTACATATATTGCCATTGCCCCATCCAAGTCAGAGCTTCAAGCATGTCCATCACCCAGACCTCTTTCTACTCTTAACGTCTTAAGAACACATGTACTAGAAAAGTAAAAAAAAAAAATTACACTTAATTACTGACAAATTTATAAAAATAAATTTTAATTTTTATATTGAAAGAATGCATTCATATACAAGTACAATGAACCAAAACTAGTGTAGTAAATTTTCTGTACTTTTGCAGATATAATATTAATAATAATATTGCATACATTCTTACAGAGAATAGAAAAGAAATACTTTCCAATTCATTTAATGAAGTCAGTTTTACTCTATTACAATATTTTACAAGCTTATGACAAAAAAGAAAATTGCAGGGCAATCACTCTTAAGAACATAGATGCAAAAATCCCATAATATGCTGAAATTAAAACACTGTAACATATGAAGTAGAATTTGTATAAGATGGATAAAATAGATTTGACAAAAATAAATTATTCTAGGAAGTACAGTTGATTTCATATTTGGAAGTCAATGGAAATCATGATATTAAAATAATAAAGGAACAAAATTATATGATCATCTAAATTTATGCAGAAAAAGTGTTTATTTGAATTCTACACTCATTTTTAGAAAATACTCTGAGAAAACTGAAAATAAAAGGGAATATCTTTAAGATATTAAAATGTATATAAAAATCCTACAGAAACCCTCATCTATAACAGTAAAATATTGAAAGTGTTTTCTCCTGCTATTAGTAATGAGAAAAAGATGCCTACATTTGCCACTTTATTTGTAATTCTACTAGAAATTTTGGGCTGTACAGTATGAGAAAAATAAATAAAATATTTACCCTCCTCTCTCTCAGCTGCTCCGTTCCTGCTGGTGGTGTCCTGGACTCCAGTGCTTGCAGCTCTGACTCAGGCAGTGCAAAGGTAGCATATGTAATCAAAGTGTCTGCACATGTGTAATATTTTGAAATTAAATAAAAAAGAAATAAAATATTTAACGATTGCAATGGAAGAGATAAAGATGTCATCATTATTGGAAGGCATAATTATGTACATTGAAGGGCCAAATGAATGAACAAACTATTTGAGTTGAAAAGTAAAAGATGCTAAGTTGCCAGATACAAGATTAATATAAAAACAGTTTGAAATACCTACAAGGAGGATACTAAATATTTCCAATACAAAGAAATGATAAATGTTAGGGATGATGGATATGCTAATTATACTGGTTTGATCACTATGCATTATTGTATTGAAGCATGACTATATATCCCATAAATATGTGCAATTATTATTGGTGGATTAATATAAATAAAATTAAAATTTTTCTAAACAAAGTTAAAAAATCAATATTATTTGTATATGCTGGAAACAAAAAAAGATAAAATTTTAAAATAAAACTAAAATGCTTTTCAAAATAGCATAAAATATTTAGGTATCTGTAAATAAATCTACCAAAAGTTTTAACTGACTTGTACACAGAAAAAATGAACTATTAAGAGAACACTTTAAAAGGCCTAAATAAACACACACACACACACTCACACACACACACACGCACACACACACACACATACATATATATATAATGTTAGTGATGCAGAAGATTGATTTTGTGAGAATGTCATTTCTCCCCCAAATTGATCTACTTGCACACCTTAAATTTATGCAATTTTTATTTGTCAATTATATATGACAATAAAAGTGGAAAAGTCACTGTGAAACTGACAAGTTGATTCTACAATTTATATGGAAATACAAAGTGACAAGAATGGTGAAGACAATTTGAAAGAAGAATATTGGAAGCTTTACATGATTGTGTCTGGAAATATTTTAAAGCTAGTGTAACTAAGGTATTGTGCATTTGGCTCAGCTTAGATAAACAGACAAATAGAAAAAAGAAACAAGAAAATACAACACATGCACACACAGAAACACATACACAGTCACTTGACTTACAACAAATTGCAAAGCAAAGAGAACATTACTGTTTTTTCAATGAATAGTCCTTGGTCAATTTGATATATACATGAGGAAAGAATAAGCCTTGATCTTTACACAAGATCATGGAAAAACATCAATTCCATAAGGTTCACAATGCAAAAACAAAAAAGTAACATAATAAGTCTTAGAAAGAAGACTTATTTCTAATAGGTCTTATTTAATAACATAATAAGTGTAAGACAAAATTAGGAAATTATGTTAAATTATTTTTGTGACCTTACGTATATAAAGATTTTTATCAAGATTAAAAATCACATATAAAAAGTAACATTTATAAATTGAATATTATCAGAATTTAGCAATAACAGTACAAAAAGGCAAGCCATAACATCGGAAATTATATTTACAACACATACATATGTCAGGAGATTCATGGACAGAATATATAAAGAACTTTTACAAATTAATACAAGGAATTCAAATCAATAGAAAAATAGGCAAGTGAATTGAGCAGTTATTTTCCAAAGGATAATGACTGTATTGAAAATAACGATATGGAAAGCTGTTCAACGTAATTTGTTACCCAGAAAATGCAAATTAAAACTATAATGGGATATAATTATACTGCAATCAGAATGGCTAAAATTAAAGAAGGAAAGTCAATATTAACTGTTACCAATAATATAGAGTGAGTAGAACTTTTATGCACTGCCGGAAAGCATCTAAATTGTTATAACCACTTTGGAAAACTCTTTGTTAGTGCCTCCTAAAAATATCCTGTCATCTGGTAATTTTTTTCCTAGGTTTATAATCAATATAAATGTGTGCACTTGTATACCACCAACAATTTCCATAAAATTTACATGAAGGTATTATTGTAATAGCCCCAAACTGCAAGCAATCCAAATAAAGAAATGTGTCAGCCTGGAAAAATGGTGGAGTAGGGCTGACCTCTTGGCACTCTGCTCTCAGGGTGAGAAGTGAAAAGAGAAGACAACCACACACAAGATATCGCATTTACACTGGATCGGCTTTGCAAGACTGCAGAGAGACACCAGGATACAGACAACATAGACAATAATCAAAGGTGAACTGAAAAATCTTCCACAAAACTCAGGGACTCGGGAATATACAATAGGGAGGGAACGCGTCCGCGTGTCTGCCACCCCGCGGGCTTGCCGCAGGAGGCATTAACTCCTGCCATGCTCAGGGATACGATCCCTCACCAACCGAGCCCCACACCCACACAGGCGGGGAATTGCCTGAAGTTGGTGAGAGGTGGTAGTGCGGACAGACAAGCGGAGTAGAACAGAGTCTGGAGCTGGCAGCATTTGGAATTCTCCACAGCGCTCCGCCAAAGCAGTGGCGAGAAGGGGAGGATCCGAACTCAGCAGTGGCTTCCCCAGTGCCGCTGCGCCGCTCCGTAGCTAGCGGAGGGCCACGCAGGAAGTGTCTTTCAGGCACCCCCTCTACCCTAGACGGCCTTAACCTTTCAGACTTCTGGAGAAGGAAACTTTTTGACCTCCCAGCATCCGCTGCAGCGGGCACGAGTGGGGGAGAGCCTGAATCCAGCAACCGCCTACCAGCACCACCGCAGCCGCCCTGTAGCTGGGAAAGTCTGCAAGGGGCCACTTGGAAGTGGTTTTCAGGCATTCCCTCTGACCTAAACTGGCTGTTCTACTTAAACTTCTAGAGAAGGTTTCTTTCAGACCTCCCAGTGCTCCCCTGAAGCAGTGGCGAGTGGGGGAGGGTCCGAACTCAGCAGCAACTCACCCAGTGCCGCCGCACCACTCCGTAACTAGCGGGGAGGGCCATGTAGGAAGTGTCTTTCAGGCATCCCCTCTACCCTAGGTGGCCTGAACCTTTAGGGCTTCTGGAGAAGGAAATATTTTGACCTCCCAACATCCGCTGCAGTGGGTGTGGGTGGGGAAGAGCCTGAACCCAGCAATCGCCTACCAGCACCACCACTGCCGCCCTGTAGCTGGGAAATGCTGCAAGGGGCCACGGGAAAGTGTTTTTCAGGCATCCCCTCTAACCTAAACCGGCCATTCTACTTGGACTTCTAGAGAAGGTTTCTTTCAGACCTCCCAGCGATCTGCCGAAGAAGTGGCGAGTGGGAGAGGGTCCGAACTCAGCAGCGGCTTCCCCAGTGCCACTGTGCTGCTCCGTAGCTAGCGGAGGGCTGCACAGGAAGTGTCTTCCAGGCTCCACTTGTACCCTAGACAGCCTGAAACTTTTGGGCTTCTGGAGAAGGAAACGTTTTGACCTCCCAGCGTCCGCTGCAGCGGGCGCAGGTGGGGGAGGGTCTGAACCAAGCAACCACCTACCAACCCCTCTGCTCCTGCCCCGTAGCTTGGAAAGGCTACAGGGAGCTGCAGGGAAGCGATTTCTAGGCATCCCCTCCGCCCTAAACTGGCTGATCTGCTTGGGCTTCTGGTGAAGGCAACTTTTGGATCTTCCAGTGTTCTGCTGTAGGGATTGCAGGTGCTGTTCCTGCAGGTCCAGAACCCAGCAGCCACCTCCTGGTACCAAAGAAATGAGTGCTGAATCTGACATCCCACCTCAGGATACTTCCAGGTCCAGGAAGAGGGGACTTTACCTTAAAGGAGGCTAGGCCAGGGGGTACGGCTGAGGCTTTGGCTGGCTCTGGCAAGCCAGAGGACAGATCTCCACACATAAACTACTTGGTCTCGGCAAGCGGGGGAATTAGGGAGTGCAGCAGACGTCTGGAGCCAGCCTGTCAATCCCAACCCAGTCTTCCGCCAAATAGGGGTCCCTCTTTGCCAGCGCTGGCAGGGCACGCCCTAGCCACCCTGTAGCTTAGAAACACTGTGGAGACCTGCTCTGGAAGTGGTCTCAGACCTCCCCTCTGCCCTAACCCAGCTATCGGCCTCAGTAGCTGGGCTTAAGGGGGCAGAAAGGGGAATCTGGTGTTTTGTTCAGCAGCTGTCTTGCAAGATTGAACCTGGGTGGTTTTCTTGACGCAGTCAGCTGTAGGTGATCTGTGCCTAGAGAGCAGAGCCTGTCATAGCAAAGTGGAGACATGAAGTAAGCTACTATTCCTGAGGACTCTAGGAACCCTTGGGTGTGGCAAGACATTCGCTTAAGAATGAGAAATCTCTATGTCTTATGTGGAGTCTGAGAGCACAATACAAATATCTTGGGTTACATTGAAAACTGGCTCCTTCTCACAAACCACAGATATCAATAGAAAGAGTAAAGCCAGAGCCTTACACAGTGCCTCCTACTTCAACCCAGGCGTGGAAACTGGTCTCCATCTCACTAGAGTTAACGATCACTTGGATGTCTAAGCAAGGGGACCAATCCCACTAAACTCTGTGGACAGAAGGTGAAGGCATCAGGTCGAAGACAACTTAACAGTCTCAAACTCCTCTAAGATGATACAGGACCAGAGCACATACTCCGCAGCTCTTCCAAGGATCATTCCTTTGGAACCCCAGAACACAGCTCATAATCAAGCTCCAGCACCTCTGATCATCAAAAATGTATAAAGATGAGGAAAAATCAGCGAAAGTTAACAGGAAGCATGAAGGATCAGAGTAGAAAATTCGCCTCCAAAAGAAAATACTCATTTTCCACCAAACAACACCAACATACATGATATGACGAAACTAACAGAGGAAGAATTCCGAATATGGATTGTTAGAAAGCTCAATGGAATTGAAGAGAAAATAGAGTCCCAACATAGAGAAACCACAAGAATAATCCAAGAAATGAATGAAAAATTCTCCAAAGATATTGAGGTAATCCAGAAAAACCAATCAGAAATTCTGGCAATGAAGGAAACATTCAAGGAACTCCATAATACAGTGGAAAGCCTCAAAAACAGGATAGATCATGTGGAGGAAAGAATCTCAGACCTTGAAGATTATGCCTACACCCTAAACAAATCAGAGGAAAAAAGGGAGCACAGAAACAAGAGACAAGACCAAAGCTTACAGGAAGTGTGGGATTATGTAAAAAAGCTGAACCTCAGAGTGATCAGGATTCCAGAAGGGAAAGAGGAACAATCACAAGGGTGGGAAAACTTATTTCACGGCAAACTGGAGGAAAATATGCCAGACCTGGCCAGAAATCTTGATATTCAAATACAAGAAACACACAGAACCCCAGGGAGACTCAATGTAAATAGGAAATCACCTCGTCATGTGGTTATTAAGCTGACCAAAGTAAATGTAAAAGAAGCAATCCTTCATACAGCAAGGCGAAAACAACATATAACCTATAAAGGAAAGCCTATCAGAATAACAGCAGACTTCTCATCTGAAACCTTACAAACCAAGAGGGAATGGGTGCCTATCCTTAATCTTCTAAAACACAATAAAGCCCAACCTAGAATTCTTTATCTGGCAAAATTAAGTTACATCCATGAAGGTGAAATAAACTCCTTCTCAAATAAGCAATTGCTGAAGGAATATGCAAAGACTAGACCAGCCCTTCTGGAAATTCTCAGACCTGCCTTCCACAGTGAATAGAGCAATAGATACTCCCCAAAGTAAAATCCTCAAAGAATTAAAGACTAGACCTCGAATTTCATGATGGCTCAAGGACTAAGACAAAGCAACAGGACTTCACCCAACAATGCAGATGGAAATCTTCCTCCAATTTCAATCCTCTCAATAAATGTAAATGGACTAAACTGTCCTCTGAAGAGGCATAGACTGACAGAGTGGATAAAATCCCATAAGCCTAGTATATGCTGCCTACAGGAAACACATCTAACCCACAAAGATGCCTCCCGGCTGAAGATCAAGGGTTGGAAAACTATCATCCAGGCAAATGGAAGTCACAAGAAAGCTGGGGTAGCTATATTACTCGCAGACAACATTAGTTTTAAAATAGCAGAAGTAAAAAAGGATAAAGATGACCAATTTATAATGGTGAAAGGGAAGATCCAACAAGAAGATTTAATAATCCTTAATATTTATGCTCCAAATGCAGGAGCACCCAATGACATAAAGCAAAAATTGTCTGAACTAAATACCACTTTAAACAAGATTGCCATAGTAGCAGGGGACTTCAACACACCACTAAATGAACTGGATATATCTTCCAAACAGAAATTAAGTAAAGAAATAAGGGACTTAAACAAAGCTCTTGACCAAAAAGGACTGAAAGATATCTACAGAACATTCCACCCAAATAAAGTTGAATTTACATTCTTCTCAGTGGCCCATGAATTCTTCTCCAAAATTGATCACATACTAGGCCACAAAGCAGATCTCAAAAAATTCAAGAATATAAAAATAATACCATGTGTCTTCTCTGACCATAACAGTATAAAATTAGAGTCAATTCTAACAGAAAAACACATCACTTCACAAATTCATGGAAACTAAACAATCTGCTGTTGAATAAGTTCTGGGTCAAGGAAGAAATTCAGAGGGAAATCAAGAGATTCTTTGAACAAAATGACAATGGAGCTACTTCTTACCAAAACTTGTGGGATACAGCAAAAGCATATCTGAGAGGAAACCTAATTGCAATAAATGCTCACATCCAAAAAACAGAAAGATTATATACCAATAACCTAATGAACAGACTCAAGAAGTTGGAATAGGAAGAGCAAACTAATTACAATCCTACCAGGAGAAAAGAAATAACTAAGATCAAAGCACAACTAAATGAAATGGAGAACAAGAGAATTATATGGAAGATCAACAAAACCAGAAGCTGGTTTTCCGAAAAGACCAACAAAATTGATGGCCCTCTGGCTAGGCTGACAAAACCTCAAAGGGAAAGGACTGTAATAAACTCAGTAAGAACTGAAAAAGGAGAGGTCACAACAGACACCACAGAAATACAAAACATTATGTTCAACTACTACAGAAATCAATATGCCCAAAAACTACAGAATGAAAGCAACATGATCAGATTCCTGGATTCAAACAACCTCCCTAAGTTCACCCAGGAGGTAATAGAATTCTTGAACAGACCAATCTCAAGCTCAGAAATTGAAGCAATAATTAAAAACCTCCCCAAACGGAAAAGTCCCAGACCTGATAGCTACACTTCAGAGTTCTACCAAACATACACAGACGAACTCATACCTATACTACAGAAACTATTTCACACCACTGAGAAGGATGGTATCCTTCTTAACTCATGCTACGAAGCCAATATCACCTTGATTCCAAAACCAGGAAAGGAATGAATATAGATGCAAAAATCCTAAATAAAATTTTAGCAAATAGAATTCAGCAGCACATCAAAAAAAAAAAAATAATTCACCACGACCAGGAGGGCTTCATTCCAGGGATGCAAGGCTGGTTCAACATACGCAAGTCTATAAATGCAGTTCACTTCATAAATAAAATCAAGAACAAAGACCACATGATTCTGTCAATAGATGCATGCAGAAAAAGCAGTTGACAAAGTCCAACATACGTTCATGACAAAAACTCTTAAAATCCATTCATGACAAACCCTCTGCTAATATCATACTAATTGGGGAAAAATTGAAATCATTCCTTCTTCGATCTGGAACTAGACAAGAATGCCCACTATCTCCTCTCATATTCAATATAGTGCTCGAAGTCCTAACTATAGCAATCAGGCAAGATAGAGGGATTAAGGACATCCAAGTAGGGGCAGATGGAATCAAACACTCACTCTTCGCAGATGATATGATATTATACCTAGAAAAAACCCATGGAATCATCCAAGAGACTCTTAGATTCGATAAACAAACTTGGGAATGTTTCAGGTTATAAAATCAATATACTCAAATCATAAGCATTCATATATGCCAAGAATCATCAAGCAGAAAGTCAAACCAAAAACGCAATACCCTTCACTATAGCCTCAAAGAAAATAAAATATCTAGGAGTATACTTAACGAAAGATATGAAAGATTTATACAAAGAGAACTATGAAACACTAAAAAAAGAAATTGCAGATGACTTAATCAGATGTCAAAATCTACCTTGTTCATGGATTGGTAGAATCAATATTGTTAAAATGTCAATATTACCTAAGGTGATCTACAGAATCAATGCAATCCCCATCAAAATACCACCAGCATTCTTTATATATCTAGAAAAAATAATTTTTCACTTCGTATGGAACCAGAAGAAACTACGAATAGCCAAAGCAATCTTAAGTAAAAAGAACAAACTGGGAGGCATCAGTCTTCCTGACTTCAACCTGTAGTATAAAGCAATAATAGTAAAATCATCCTGGTACTGGCACAAGAACAGAAGCATCAATATCTGGATTAGATTTGAGATACCAGAGTTAAAACCCACAGTATACGGCAACCTAATTTTTGATAAAGCTGACAAAAATATACAATGGGGAAAAGATTCTCTCTTCAATAAATGGTGCTGGGAAAACTGGTTAGCTACATGCAGAAGAGCGAATCAGGATCCCCACTTCTCATCTCTCACAAAAATTTACTCAAGATGGATAACAGACTTAAACCTAAGGCATGAAACCTTAAGAATCCTAGAAGAAGATGTGGGGAAAACCCTATCAGATATTGGTCTAGGCAAAGAATTTCTGAGGAAGACCCCCAAGGCAACCACTGCGGCATCAAAAATAACCCAATGGGATCTCATCAAATTAAAAAGTTTCTGCACAGCTAAGGACACTTTCATTAGAGCAAATAGACAACCCACAGAGTGGGAGAAAATATTTTCCCTCTACACTTCTGATAAAGGCCTAATAACAAGAATATACCTAGAACTTAAAAGAATTAACAAGAAAAAATCAAATAACTCCATTAAAAAATGGGCAAAGGAAATGAACAGAAACTTCTCCTAAGAAGACAGAATAATGGCCTGCAGACATATAAAAAAATGCTCAACATCTCTCATCAGCAGAGAAATGCAAATCAAAACCACAATGAGTTACCACCTAACTCCTGCAAGAATGGCCTGTATCAAGAAATCCCAAAACAACAAATGTTGGCGAGGATGTGGAGAGATAGGAACACTCTGACACTGCTGGTGGGACTGCAAATTAGTGCAACCTTTGTGGAAAAGAATTTGGACATATCTCAAACAGATAGAAATAGAAATACCATTTGACCCTGCAATAGCATTGTTGGGCATCTACGCAAAAGAGCATAAGACTTTCTATTATAAAGACATATGCACTCAAATGTTTATTGCAGCACAATTCACTATTGCAAGGTCTTGGAAACAACCCAAGTGGTGGGGGACTGGTGGGAGGGGGGAGGAGGGGAAAGGTGTATATGGACATAATCGGTGAGGTGCACACCACCTGAGGGTTGGACACGCTTGAAGCTCTGGCAAGGTGAGGTGGGGAGGGGTGGCAGGAGCAATATATGTATCTCCAACAATACTTGTACCTGCATAATAAAAAAATAAATAAAAATAAAAATTAAAGAAATGTGTTGTGATATATCTAACCATGGTATATTATACAGCAATGAAAAATAAATTAATAAAATAAGTGAATGCATGCTACTATCTTTAACAATATGGATGGCCCTTAGAAATATGAGAGAGTAAAGAAACCTAAACATATTTACCCTTTCCTTATCGCTCTATCTATCATCTATCTATCTGTCTTCTATCTATCTATCTATCTATCTATCTATCTATCTATTTATCTATCTATTCAAGAGCAGGCAAAACTAGTCTATTGTGTTAACTATCAACAGAACAGTGGCTTTTGGAGAAGACTGGAAAACACTGAAGGTATCTTATAGGCTTCTGGTAGTGCTTTATTTCTTGGCCTTAGCAGTGACTACATAGGCGTCTTTGTGTTCTGAACATGAATTGAGCTTTACAATTGTATTAATACTGTGTGTATAATATACTTCATCTAAAAATGTTCATTAAAATGATTTAAATTCTTAATCAGACTCTCATGACTGTACAAGAGAATGTAGATGTATGCTTCAATAGGCATATTACCATTGTGGATTCTTATAACAACCTCATTAATTCTCACATGAGTGTTAATGTATGGAAGAATACTTGAGATTCAGTGGGATAATTTCCACTATTTGGATGATTTTGTATTTGATTTTTTCTGTGTATATATCTCTAGAGAATTCTGTAACATACTCTCTAGCATTCACCTCTTTGGCTTAAGACACATGTTCTTTCCACTATAATTCACTCTTTCTTTTTGTGCTAAGAGTAAATGGAACAGAGGAAGAGCTCAGAAAGAGGTCAGATAAAGGCCCTCAGAGTAGGTGGCTCAACAAAAGTTTTAAAAGGAAGAGATAATGACATCTCCATCATTGCAGATCTTCAAGTAGCTCAGGTCAAAAACATTATTGAATCATTCTTGACTTCACCTATATATGCCTATCCCTTCCTACCCCCTTCCGTGTGCCCGACACCTGATGAATGCTACTACTCTATGTGCACATAAGTGTTGGTCAGTTAATACTAATTTGATGGTGAGTGCATGCGGTGCTTGTTTTTCCATTCGTGTGATAATTCACTTAGTAGAATGGGCTACAATTCTATTCAGGATAATACAAGAGCTGCTAGATCAACATTGTTTTTCTGTGGCTGAGTAGAACTCCATGGTGTACATATACCACATTTTATTAATCCACTCCTGTATTAACAGGCACTTGGGTTGTTTGTACATATTTGCAATAGTGAATTGTGCTGCTACAGACATTCAAGTGCAGAGGTATTTTTATAGATTGTCTTTTATCCTTGGTTTGATGCTTAGTAATGGGATTCCTAGATCAAATGGTAGTTATACGTTTAGCTCTTCAAGATATCTCCATATTACTTTTCATACAGGCTGTACTATTTTGCCATCCCACCACCAGTGTATGAGTGTTCCAATTGCTCTGCATCCATGCCAACATTTGTTATTTTGGGACTTTTTGATAAAAGTCATTATAACTGTAGTTAAATAATATCTCATTGTGCTTTTGATTTACATTTCCCTGATGATTAGAGATGCTGAACATTTTTTCATATGTTTATTGGCCATTAGTTTGTCTTCTTTTAAAAAGATTCTGTTCATTATGTTTTGGCTATTTTTTAATGGAGCTTTTTCATTTTTTTCGTGCTGATTTTCCTAACATCTATATAGATTCTAGTTATTAGCCCTTTATCAGATGTGTAGCATGCAAATATTTTTGTTGATGATGTGATTGCTTTTGGGGCCTTCTTCATAAATTCTCTCCCTAGGCTGATATCTATAAGAGTTATTCCAATATTTTCTTCTAGAATTGTTATGGATTAATGCTTTAGGTTTAAGTCCATTATCCATCATGAGTTGATTTATATGATATGTGAGAGGTGCAGATCCTGTTTCAGTTGTCTACATGTGGCTATCATATTTTCCCAGCAACATTTATTGTATAGGGTGTCTTTTCCCCACTGTACGTTTTTATCTGCTTTGTCAAAAATAAGATGGCTGTATGAGGATAATTTTATGGCTGGGTTCTTAGTACTGTTCCACTGGTCTATGTCTCTTCTTGTGCCAGTGCCATGCTCTTTTGGTTACTATAGCCTTGTTGCAGAGCTTGAGGTCTGGTTAATTGATGCCTCCCAATATGTTCCTTTCACTTAAGGTTACTTTGGCTATATGAGGTCTTCACTGTTCCATATGAAGCATAAATTCATTTTTTCTAGATCTGTGAAAAATAATGTTGGTGTTTTATTATGGATTGCATTTAATTTGTAGAATACTTTGGGTAGTATAGATATTTTAACAATTTTGATTCTGACAGTCCATGAGCACAGTATGGTTTTCCATCTGTTTGTGTCCTCTGCTATTTTCTTCTTCATTATTTTATAGTTCTCCCTGTGGAGGTCCTTCACCTGCCTAGTTAAACCCACTTTGTCATGATGTATTATATTCTTGATTAGCAGCTGAATTCGACTTGATAGGGTTATATTGATAATTTTTGAAATTATGAATAAATTCATGAGGGATATTGGCCTGTAGTTTTCTTTTTTTTTTAAGTCCTTTCCTGGCTTTTGTATCACAGTGATGTTGGCTTCATAAAACATATTGGGGAGGTTTACTTCCTTCTTGATGTTGTAGAATAACTTCTTCAAGATAGGCATCAGTTCTTTTTTATAGGTCTAGTAGAATTCGGGTGTGAAAGCATCTGGTGTGGGATTTTTTTTTTTTTGGAATGCTTTTTATTACTGCTTCAATTTCAGTATTTGATATTGCTCTGTTCAGAAATTCTGTGTCTAACAGATTGAGCTTAGGGAGGCTGAGGGTTTCTAAGAATTTGTCCATTTGCTCCACCATTTCATGTTTATGTGTATAGAGTTTTTTAAAGTATTCAGAGATGATATTTTGTATTTCTGTGGTATCAGTTGTAATTTCTTTTTTACTTTCCTATTTGACTTTATTAGGGTCCTTTCTTTTCTGCTTCAGTTTAATATAGCAAGGGGAATGTCAATTTTGTTTATCTTCAATGAACCAACTTTTTCTTTTATTAATCTTCTGAGTAGTTCTTTTGTTATAAATTTCATTTAGTTATTCTCTGACCTTGGTTATTTCTTTTTGTTCTGCTAGTTTTGGGATGTGTTTGCTCATCCTTTTCCAAATCTTTCAGATGTTTCATCAGAATGTTGACTTGCGATCTTTCTGTCTTTTGAATGTATGTATTTATGGCTATGAATGTTCCTCTCATGACTACTTTCGCTGAGTACCACAGATTTTGATAACTTGTGTCCCTGTTATCATTTAGTTCAAAGAATCTTTTGATTTCCATCTTAATTCCCTCCTTGACCTAACTATCATTCAGAAGTAGGTTGTTTAGTTTTCATGACTTTGTGTAGAGATGAGTGTTTCTGTGGGAGTTGATTTCTAATTATATTCCTCTGTGGTCTTAGAAGATTCATGGTATGATTTCTATTGTTTTTAAATGTGTTAAGACATATTTTGCGGCCTAGAATGTGATCAATCATAGAGAATGTCCCATGTGCTGATGAGAAGAATGTATATTTGGTGGCATTGGGGTAGAATATTCTTTAAATATCTGTTAGGCACATAATTCTAGAGTTCTGTTTAAATCACTTGTTTCTTCATTTATTTTCTGTTTGGAGGATCTTTCCAATTCTTTCAGTGGGGAGTTGAAGAACTTGTCTATTATGGTATTGCTATCTATTATTTTGTTTAGATAAAGTAGGATTTGCTTTATGAATCTAGGTGCTCCTGTTTTAGGTGCATAAATATTTAAGATTGTAATGTCTTTTTGGTGAATTGTTCCCTTCAGCATTTTATAACCTCTATCTTGGTCTTTCATTATTTTGATTGATTTGAAGACTAAGTTATCTGATATGAGTACTCCTACACCAGCTTTTTGTGGTGTCCATTAGTGTTGAATATTGTTTTCCATCCCTTCACCTTGAGTCAGGATGTGTTTTGTGGTTAAATGTGTTTTCTGAAGACAGAAGATACTTTGGTTGTGTGCATTTACCCATTTGAGCAGGCTATGTCTCCTCAGTCATCAGTTCAAGTCATTCATATTTATTGAAATAATTGATAAGTGGGGTTGATTTCTGTTTATTCTGTAGTGTTCAACTTTGTCCCTTGTTATCTCTTGAGCTATTGTGGTATCCAGTCTTGAACATTTAGCTTTTGGGTAATTTTGCATTGGATGGTGGTTATTGTGCTGATCCATGAATTGTGTAGTTCAGAGTACTTCCTGCAGGGCATGACTTTTCTTGACAAATTCCCTCAGTGTTTGCTCATCTGCTAAAGAGTTTATTTCCTTCTCATATGTGAAACTTAGTTTTGCAGAATACAAAATTTGAGGCTGGTCATTGTGCTGTATGAGAAGACTGAGAATGGATCTCCAATCCCTTTTGGTTTGTAGGGTCTTATTTGAGAAGTCTGCAGTTAGTCTGATGGGTTTTCCTTTGTAAGTTACCTGATGCTTTCACCTTATAGCTGATAAAAGAGCACCTCTTTCCTGTTTATTTTGCCCAGTCTGTTGACTATGTATCCTCCCATGTGATTCCCTTTTGTGATGAATCTCCCAGGAGTCCTATGAGCTTCTTGTACCTGGATATCTATATTTCTAGTAGGACCAGGGAAAATTTGCTTAATCATTTCCTTGAATAAATTATACAGCTCTTGTATATTTTCTTCATCCTCAGTGATGCCTATGATTTTTACATTAGGTCTGTTTACATAATCTGATATTTCTTATAGCCCCCTTCCTCTTAGTTCTCTAATCTATCTCAAGGACTGACATGTTTAATGGAGGCTGTTGGGTTCAGGCTCTGAGATTCTCTCTTCTCACTGATCTAGCCTGTTCTTAAGGCTTAATGCTTTCTTTTATAATTCCTTGAATGCATTTTTTATATGTCTAGACGTTCTGTTTGATTTTTCCTTAATGATTCAATTTCTATAGTGAATTTTTGATTAATTAACTGCATTGTTTTTGTGGTTCCTTTGCCTTGGGTTTCTATTTTATCTTGTATTTCATTAAGCCTTCTTACATTCAGTGTTTGAAATTCTTCATATGTTATTTCAATATTTTGCTTTTTGCTGGTATTCTTTGCTAGGTAGTTGGTGCTCCCTTTTGGGAGTGATCTTTCACTCTGATTATTCACATTTCCAGAGTTCTATCACTGGTTCCTTCTCATCTGGAATAGATGTTGCTTCTTACATTTGGACTTTCTTTTGTTTAGATAATGACATGCCCAGTTTAATCCCTGAATCATTAGGTGGTGCTTGTGGGTGAGAATCAACCAAACCCTCTATGTTTGAGTCAGTAAATACTGTAATGCATGCAATTGACCTCTTTGACAGTAGGTGGTGTTTTCTGTAGGGTTCAAGCTGCACTGTTGCTTTTGGATCCTGTGACCAACTGTAGTTCTTTCAGAGAAGACTTCTAATTCTCTT
This sequence comes from Cheirogaleus medius, assembly GCA_008086735.1. Classification (NCBI taxonomy): domain Eukaryota; kingdom Metazoa; phylum Chordata; class Mammalia; order Primates; family Cheirogaleidae; genus Cheirogaleus; species Cheirogaleus medius. The sequence goes on from VBSM01003018.1 coordinate 7,789,799, forward strand.
GGTGGTGGCTGGGGCCCTGGAACTTCCAGGTGAATTCTTTATTCACCACGACAGATGAGGTGGGTGGGCGAATGAGGCTGGGTCAGGTTAGGTTTCATGAGCCTGCCCTTCAGCTCCATAAATGCTGATAAGGTGTATGCAGGGGTTTAAGGTCTGTTCCCTACCTCTGGGCTAAACTGCCTAGGAGGGGTTGAAGTGATCCCACTCAACCAAAGAGTCTGCTCTTTATTCCCTAGGAACACTAACAGAGGGACACTCTCACCAAGGGAATTGTGGCTGCTCAGGGAACTCTTGAATCAAGTTGAACTCTCTATTAAAGTGAATTATGGGCCGGGCGAGGTGGCTCACGCCTGTAATCCTAGCTCTCTGGGAGGCCAAGGCGGGCGGATCACTCAAGTTCAGGAGTTCGAAACCAGCCTGAGCAAGAGCGAGACTCCGTCTCTACTATAAATAGAAAGAAATTAATTGGCCAACTAAAAATATATAGAAAAAATGAGCCGGGCAAGGTGGCACATGTCTGTAGTCCCAGCTACTCGGGAGGCTGAGGCAGGAGGATTGCTCGAGCCCAGGAGTTTGAGGTTGCTGTGAGCAAGGCTGACGCCACGGCACTCACTCTAGCCCGGGCAACAGAGTGTGACTCTGTCTCAAAAATAAATAAATAAAAATAAAGTGAATCATGGTGGGGGGAGCTGCTCTGATTCAGCCTGAGGCAGCAGGAGCATTTGGTTGCCGTGGCAACCAGTACGTATGCAAATTGAGTCTCCCAGGTTCAGTAAAGTCCAATATGGTAGTTCTGGGGTTTGGGCGGGGCAAGGGGACACACTTACAGACCACTGGTCTCCTGTGCTCCTTCACATCCTCCTGATGTGCATAGGCTCTCACTTGCTGCTTAACCCTGAGACAGGGACCTCTCCCCCACAACATCCCACCATGCTACCTGCACTGTCAGCAGGTAGATGTGCCAAATGCTTGTGGGTGGGAAGGTCACAGACTGAGGCTGCCCAGCCAGCTCAGGATGAAAGTGTACCCCCGTACTGAAAGGGGGCTACTCAGCACAGATAATTCCAGAAGCTTCTATGGTTGGGGGGAACGGGCCATGGTCCTCCTGTACCACTCTCAAGCTCATGGGGGAGGACTGGTGTGCCCTTCTCCTCTCCATGGCTGTGGCACCATGACTACTCTCCTCTCTGAGATGCAACAGCAGCCCCTATGTCCAAGGCAGGCTCTGCTGGAAGTGCACTCCTTGTCACCCGAGGCAGGCTCAGTCACTCAGGGAAAGGTGCTTTGGAAATTACTATGGGGTGGATGTGACCACATGGGTACAAGCAGCTTTAGCCAAAATTAATTTCCAGGATGCTAGGAGTAGAGGAGACATGTGTGGGTGGGCATCCAGATGCAGGGATGCTGGCTCTCTGGTTCTTCAAGGCACTCCCCGACAGGATGAGAGTCCTGTGTCCCATTGCAGGCCAGAGGCACCCAAATTGGGGAGGACAAAAATTCCCTTACCCCTCCCTGGGATCCAAACTCCCCTGATTTGCTTCATGATGACTTCTTCCATCTATACTCCTCTCTCTTAGCTGTTCATTTTCCGCTAGTGGTGTCTTCAACTCCACCAGTGTCAGATCATGTGGTTCACTCCCAATCACCTGTCACCCTCTGCTCCCCTCAGTGTAACCCTCAACTCCTCTACTGGGAAGGTCTGACAAGCCTTGACTCGAGTAGGCCATCTGGAACTCTCTGTCTCTGATTGGCTCACTTTAAATTCATTCTCATTAGTATCAAGGGAGTCATTAATGCTTCCAGGTAATTCTAGTATATTTCCTATTCCCTGCTCTCCCAACTACCTGAGAGTAGTATTTGACACTTTTTCTTCTCTCCTCAAAACTGTCAACACCTTCTTACTCATCCTGACTCTCAGTTGATGACTTTGCTTGAAACAATCAGAAGAAAAATTCCAGACAGCCACCACCAGATCTACCCATCTGCCTCCATCTATGCCTATGAACTCTCTCATCATTAAAAAAATACAACCTCCTCTTCACCTACTCTCCCTCCAATATTTTTCTTTTCCCTTACTCCTTCTGCCAAAATAATACATAATATATAATATACATAATATAATTATTTATAATTATATATTCATATATACATATAAAATTCCCTAAAGGATTTCCTTAACTCTAGAGCTACATATTCTCATCATCACCTCCACTTGAGTATACAACAACTGTCTTAATGTGTACAAAGATGAGCTTTCCATCATCCCATCAAATCTGCTCTATCCATAGTTTTTCTCACCTCAGTTTATGGTAACCTTCTCCTTTCTAGTTTCCTAAGCTAAAATGTTTCTCGTCATCTTTGACTTGACCACTTTTCTCCTATTCCATTTTAGATTGTTAGGGAATCTTGGTGTTATGGATTTAAATGTGTCTTCTCCCAAAAAATATATGGTGAAGTCCTAACTTATAGTACCTTAGAAAACTTTATTAGAAATAGGGTCATTGCATATATAATTAGTTAAGGTAATGTAATAATGGAGGAAGGATGGACCCTAATCCAATATGACTAATGCTGTTATAAAAAGATGACCATGTGAAGACTCAGAGACATACAGGGAGAATGTCATATGTTGATAAAGACAGAGGTGGAAGTTACAGAGCTTGGTTTTAGACTTCCAGCCTCCAGAACTGTGAGATGATACATTTTGTTATTTTAAGCCTCCCATTTTCTGATACTCTTTTCCAGCAGCCCTAGGAAACTCTTAAACCTGGAGTCTCCACCATAAAAAACATTAGTACAACTATGATCCCATCAACTTTTAACATCTCCACTCCTACCTATTTATCCTAAAGGGTTTTATATGAGCTTGATTATTGATGTTAATATATATCAAGAAATATTGCCTCCATGTGAGGAGTCATTAATACACAATATATTTATTTATTTATTTATTTATTTTTATTTTATCTTATTTATTTCATTTTACCTTATTTTTTTTTCTTGTTGTTGTGTTT
>VBSM01003018.1:7796039-7807242 GCA_008086735.1 Cheirogaleus medius
TTTAAATCAACAAAAGTAATAAAAGACAAAGAAGGTCACTATATAATGGAGAAGATCAGAGATATTTTAAAAGCTTTCTCAACTTCTCATTTCCTTAAGGAAAGTTCAATCACACTGAATGTAACAGAGATAATAGGTAACAAAGCTTTGATTTAATAAGGCTCTACATACATAATAAAATATATCGATTCTTTTGAATAAAGGCACTGTCTGTGATCCCAGCCTCCATTGGGTAATCCACCTTATTGATAGAGTTGATAGAGTTGTCAGATTTAGCAAATAAACAGAAAGTATAGCCACCGAAATTTGAATTTCAGATAAACAACAAATAATGGAACATGTACTATTTTGATGCAATATTTGGGACTTACAATATGGGGGATATATTTTTAACAAAAACAATTATTTACTTGAGATTTAAATTCATCTAGGTGTCTTGAATTTTATCTGTCAACCCTAAAGGATGGAGAATTTGTTAAAGAATCACATTCTAGCTCATGAGAGGTTATCAAACCACCTGAATTTTTCCTCACACCAATCCCATGAGGCACACAATCCTTATCCACTGTGGACTTTATAATAGGCAATTCATTCACCACAGGTTTAGATGAACTTTAGATCACTTACTAAGTATTGGAACAAAGGACAAATAAAGCCCACTCCCTATTCTGGAGGAGTTCATCATCCAGAAAGGGAGAAAAAGAGGTAGATATGTAAAAAAATTCTTATAAAACAGTATATTAAGAATAGCAGTATTAACAGATTCTAAGGAAGCATGGAAGAAAAAAGAAGCCCATACAATTTATTTTTGAAACTATAACTAACATTTTCTGAGTTTATAAAAGTCTGTAATAACAAGAAAAACAGATATATATGACTTCTCTGTGAATGATATGCACATCTAATTGTTAAAGCACCTCTTTATATCCTTAAATGCTGCAATATTATTTGAAAATCCAGGCCTTTGCCTGAAGAAAATGGCATTCTCCTATGTTAAAGACAGATGGTTTAGTCCTCTTTAATCCATGCATTCTATCTAAATACATTTTTATTCTCAGTGTCTATGCACATTGCTGGTTTATTGTCCTTGGTTGGAATGTTAGCCAAGTCATTTTGTGCAAAAAAGGAACTGCATAGGCTAAAGCTTGGATGAGCTCACTAAAAATTACTTTCTATTTTGGGTCTCTAAGAGACTGTGGTTTGAGGATCATAAAATAAGATGGCTTTGTCTTTGGTCACAGCATGTATAAGTTTTACATACAGATAAAATAGAGACGGTTGAGTAGACAATAGCTGGATAAAAAAAAGAAAAGGATTGTGAAAGAAGTCCATTGAAATTATTTTTACCTCTTTTGCTTGCCAGACAACCTTGAATTGATGGAGGCCTATTTAGTGGGATAATATATTGTTTACCATTTATATTAAAATTTTAATGCACATTTCTTGTTTTTGTTATTAGGTGAATGTAGACAAACTAAAATAATCTGTAGAATACTTCTGTTCCAAAGATCTCACAGCACAGAATACTAAAATTATAATAAAATGTATATTTAGGTTCTGTTGCTTTAGTTTTTATTTGTGGTAGCATGAAATATATTGAATAACTAATAATTGATATTCATTATGCATTGAATATCAAGTTTCCATCATTTTCATCAATCTTATTTTAACAGGTTCAAAATAGGATGCATCATGATTCATTCTATAAAATGAAAGCATTGCTATAGTAATCTCTCTCTTTTTTCTTCTTCTTCTTCTTCTTCTTCTTCTTCTTCTTCTTCTTCTTCTTCTTTGTAATTCTTCAAGCAGGGGCACTCATATCATAAGGAGCATAGGTTAGTTTGAGAGGGGTCACTGAATTCAATTTGTCACCAGCTCTCAGCCACAATATAGGAATTATTCCTTTAGAGACACTCAGGCGCTTGCAGGCATTCTGATCCCAAGCTGCTAAGAAACATTCAATAACTGCAAACAGGTGACAGTATCCCTGGGAGGGGTGACAATTTAATGACCCAGATCTCCAACCCTCATATGTATATGCCAAGATCCCCAAAGTCTATTTCTCTTTCTCATTTTTATTCTGAAATTAAACTCCAATCATGAGACACTCTCCATCAAATCTTCACTTGGAACCAGTGTGATTGTAGGATTAAGTGCATCACTTAAATTCTAAATAAAATGATTCTCTCTGTGTGTGTTTTCATTTTAAGGAACAGCTCTATTTTTATTTTATGAATATAAGAATGAGGATGCATGGTCAAATATATTAAATGCCAAGAAAATGATTTCAAATGTTTAACTTCAGTGACACAAGTACAAATTTAGTTTTTAAATCTTTACTAATGTTCAAGAAAAATATTAATATTTCAAGTCTGATTAATTTATTAATTTATTCATTCATTTAACAAATGCTTATCTAATGCCTACTAATGTACCAAACATATTTTAGAATCAAAATAGTGAACAAAATAGAAAAAGATTATTTGGTTAATATAGACAATATTGAAGGTGATAAATCAACAAACTTATGATCTAAATTCTAAAACACTGTTTTACTATAATAATCAAATATTTTGATAAATCCGATTTATTAATGTATCTGAGCACCTAAAATATGCTTGAAAATAATAAGGTGGTTTAGAAGATATCACTCTTATATGAAAATATTAGAGAACACAACAATAAAATCACCTGGGCTCTTCTGAGGAATGTAAGTTTATTAGTTTTATTATGCAGTGCTTTTTTAGGTGGTATCTATACCAGAATTCTTAGTTTAACCCATTTGCCTTCCTGTACCATGATCCTGGATGGTTAACTGCAATGATCAATTTCCCCCTAATGATATGTACACAGCCACAAAATAGGGAGGGAATAAGACTCAGTTGTAATTAAATGAGAGCAAGTGGCAAGATAAATAAAAAGAATGGGCATGATAATTTCAATAATTAGAAAACTCAAGAGAAGTTTCTGAAACAAGAAGTTTGGAGATCTCTGGTCATGAAGAAATACATGCCTTATGGATTTCCCTTTACAGTTAAATAAGAAAAGGGGGGGAGGAGGGGATGCCTATATGCAAACCTTATGGGTACAGTGTGCACCATCTGGGGGATGAACACACTTGAAGCTCTGACTCAGGTGGGGCAAAGGCAAAATGCGTAACCTAAATATTTGTACTCCTGTAATATGCTAAAATAAAAAAAAATGAAAAGAATGTATGAGAAACATTAAATACAGAAGATTATGAAATGGAATTTAAGTCATTTATTTATAATATATACGAGATTACTATATGTTAGGGAAAGGTAAAACATAACTTTCTGAGGGTTCAAAGGCAGAAGCAGACACATCATGTTAATCAGGAATGGTTTCCTAGAATGATTAGGACTTAAAAATGTATAGAATCCTTCAAGAAGAATTTGGGGAGAGCAGAGAATTCTATCAAATGCTAAATGATACATTTTGGAAAGTATCAGGTATATTTGTGATAGAGTTAGTAGCTGATTTGGTGAGAACACAGGTACTAGCAAGGAATAGTGCATGACAAAGCTGAAAAGATAGGCTTGAGTATTGTATTATAAAGGACCTTGATTACTAGAGTAAACAGAGTTATCTTTTAAAAAATTTTTGATATATAAAGAGAAACACTGATATAGTCAAATGCCAGTATACAAGACTGCCTCTATGGTGCTGGGAATTTTTTCAAAGTTTTCAGTATTGTGATGAATAATGAATTTCCTTGTAATATAAACAATGGGTTTAATATAGTCAGTTGATATTTGACAAAAGAGCAAAGGCAATTCAATGGAGAAAGGATAATTTTTAAACAAACAATGCCTTTAAAACTAGACATTCACATACACATGCAAAAAAATGAATCTAGACACAGAACTTACAATTTTCATAAAAATTGACCTGAAATGATATTCTGAGGCATGATGCTAGCAACATGGCAGAATAGGAGGCTTCTGACTCCTTCCACCCAAGGACATACCAAATGAACATCTATTCATGGATCAATTCCCTCTGAAAGAAAGTCAGAAACCAGTTGAGAGACTTCTACCCACCAAGCAACGGAGCCAACACCTACATCAAATGGATAGGAACAGCTGAGGAACACTTGGGCATGCCCCCACTCATGGATAGTTATCTATAAAATTGGGAAAAGAATCCCCACCACTCAGCCTCCCCTGGTGGAGAAGAGGGTTGGATCTCATGTATAGCACCCTAGCTGTTTGGTTTGACTCTTAATTTGCCAACTCAGGGAATACAGGGTATTAGGCATGAACAAGCCTCTCTAGACCACAGGAAAAAAGTGGAAGTTTTCTATGGTTATACAATCACTACCATGGGTTTCATCCCCTTAGAGTAGTATCCAGAAGGGACTTCAAAATGAAGCTTTCTGTTTTTCCACATGAAGGAGTTTATGACACACTCTTCCAGTGGCTACTTAGTGGCTTCTAAGTAACGTCCTGAGACTTCTCTTATAGCTCATCCCGGGAATAACTCATGATCTATTATTTCTTCCTTGAAAGACTTTGTCCACATTTTTATTACCTCAACTTTTACAGATATTCTAGCTTTTCCTTATAGCTACCAATATGCCAAGAATCATGTTTTCCTAAAAAGTGTGTTATTATAGTTCATATTGTTAAGCAGTTTCCTTGGTCAAACACTTTCATTCACTATTAGTTAATAGATAATGATGCATCTTTTGAAAAGTTTGATAACATTTGTGTTTTACAGCTAGATATTCCAACTTCTTCTCATGCAAACCAACAAACATTTTCCTAACAAGTGTGTTAGTTCATATTATTAAGCTGTTTCCTAGTCAAATGTTTCTATTCAGTAAAAGAAAACAGATAATGAGGGACTGAATCCCAAATCTCCTAGCTCTGAGAACAGAGAGGTCTAGGCATATGTGAGCCTTTCTGGACAAAATAGAAGAACAGCAGTGGTTTTATATGGGCACACAAGCATTTACCGAGCTTCATCACCTGGAAGCACTGTAGAGAACAGGCTTTAAAAATGAAGCTCCGTGTTTTACCTCAGAAGTGGTTTATGACAGACTCCCAGTGGCTACTTGATGGCTGGGATTCTAACTTGCATCCAAGAATTAAAGGAGTCTAAAAACATTAACTTGTCTCCACCTTGAAAAGCAGACTGGTGCTTCCCAATCCTTCTCCACTGACTTGTCCCAGCAACAACTCCAGGTCTACTAAGTTCTCCTGTAAGGAGTTTGTCCACAATTTGAACACCTCCACTGTTACAGCTTCTACTTGAGGGATTGAATTCTGAACCTCCTAGTTCTGGGAGCAGAGGAGACTGGGCATGTGTGAATCTCCTTAGATCACAAAACAAAGTGTTGGTTTTAAGACACTGACTGCCACACTAGAAAATAGATTTTTTCCCTGGGGCCACTATGCTTTATTAAAACAAAATGATCCTTTCTAATTTCTTATTTTTATTGTTTTCTGTGTGTCAGTTATATGCAATGCAATCCATGGTTTTAGAATTAAATTGTCAATATTAATTGTAACAATAAGAACATCAACAAATAAGATTTTATGAACAAACTTCAGGGTTTTGCTTCATGTGGCCTCAGGCTCAAAACTACCCTGAGTTAAATATAACTCAAACGGCAGTCAATGTGTTAAGAAGGTGTGGTAGTAATTTTAGGGGATGAAACACCTGTGAACAATGCAGATAAGGGGTTGAAAGTAAAGCTCCCTCTTTCTCTCCAGAAGATTTTCACATTACACTCTTACAGTGGCTACTTGATGGCCGAGATTTTAACTAACTTGAATCAGAATTTAAAGAAGTAAATGAACAATGAGGAATGAAATAGCAGGGGTCAGAAAAAGGTGGAAAACCATAACATGATCGTGGGTTAGTAGAATCAACATTGTTAAAATGTTTGTAATACACAAGGTGAGCTACAGAGTCAATGTAATCCCTATAAAAACACCATCATCATTTTTCACAGATATAGAAAAAAATAATTTTGCGCTATATGGCAACAGAGAAGACCCCGTATAGCAGAAAAAAAAAATTCTAGGCAATAATAATCCTTATTCAATAAATGGTGCTGAGGAAACTGGATAGCCACATGTAGAAGACTGAAACATAATCCACACCTCTCACCTCTCACAAAAAATCAACTCACTCTGGGTAACAGACTTAAAACTAAGGAGTGAAACTATTAGAATTCTCGAGTAAAATGTTGGAAATACTCTTCCAGACATTGGCCTAGGCAAAGAATTTATGAAGAATAACCCAAAGGCAATCACAACATCAACAAAAACAAATAAATAGAACATGATCAATTTAAAAAGCTATCATGAGAGCAAACAGACAACCTACAGAATGGGAAAAATTTTTCATGAGCTACAGATCTTATAAAGGGCTGATAACTAGAATCTATTTAGAACTCAGGAAAATCAGCAAGAAAAAATCAAACAACCCTATCAAAAAGTGGGCAAAAGACATGAACAGAAACTTTTCAAAAAAAGACAGAATAATGGACAACAAACATATGAAAAAATGCTCAACATCTCTAATCATCAGGGAAATGCAAATCAAAACCATAATGAGATATTACTTATCTCAAGTGAGAATGGCCTTTATTAATAAGTCCCAAAACAATAAATGTTGGCATGGATGTGGAGAGATAGGAACACTCCTACATTGCTGGTGGGACTGCAAATCAGTTCAACCTCTGCGGAAAGCAATATGGTGATACCCTAAAGCGATACAAGTAGATCTACCATTTGATCCAGCTATCCCATTACCGGGCATCTACCCAAAAGAACAAAATACCCTCTATAAAAAAGACATCTGCACTCGAATGTTTATAGCAGCACAATTCAAAATTGCAAAGTTGTGGAAACAACCCAAGTGCCCATCAATACATGAGTGGATTAATAAAATGTGGTATATGTATACCATGGTGTGCTATTCAGGTATAAGAAACAATGGCGATTTAGCACCTCTTGTATTTTCCTTGATAGAGCTGGAACCCATTCTACTAAGTGAAGAATCCCAAGAATGGAAAAATAAGCACCACATGTACTCACCAGCAAATTGGTATTAACCGATCAACATTAAATGGACATATAGGAATAACATTTATTGGGCATCGGGCAGGTGGGAGGAGGAAGAAGGGTTTGGGTATATACATACATAATGAGTGTGATGTGAACCATCTGGGGAATGGACACACTTGAAGCTCTGACTCTGGCGTGGAAGGAGAGGGAAAGGCAACACATGTAACCTAAACATTTGTACTCCCATAATATGCTGATATAAAAAAAAGAGGTAATCAAGAAGTAGCTTTCCAGCAGGCCAAGCAGCAGCCCAGCACTTTCTAAGGCTTTTTCCCTAGATCACTAATCCATAACTCCAGGTCTACCAATTACTCATTATAGAAGTTTGTTTATGTATCAAGTGTCTCACCTTTCATAGCAATCATACAAAGGACAGCATTCCAAATCTCTTAGCTCTAAGAGAAGAAGGGACTAGGCCTATGTGAGTTTCCCTAGATCACATTACAAAGATGTTGTTTGAACAGATGCAAAAACACTTCCAGGCAGCACATACACACTGGAAGCAGTGCAGAAAAATGGCTGGAACATGCAGCTCACAATTTCTCTCCAGAATAAGTTTACTGTACACTTTTCCAGTGGCTACTTGACAGCCTGGCTTCTAACTAACTTTCATCAGGGAGCTAATGGGGCAGACAAACAGTATCCCTCAGGCAGCCTGAGCAGGAATTTGATGTGCCCTGAGCCTGACCCTTTCCTCTGGTTCACCCTGGTGATGAATCCATGTGTGCTCTTTTCCTTGGAAGGAATTTGTCCATGCACTGAGTGCTACAACTTCTATAACTCCTAGCTAAGGAATGGTATACTTAAATACCTAACTATGGGGGTCAATGGGGCTTTGCATTTCGGACTTCCTATAAAAGGGAAAAAAGAGGTGAGTATAAAATTGGCCTAATTCTAGCACCTATCTCCCTAAGATCAGAGAATGCAGTCTGAAGGTGAGTACAGACATTTGTTACATATCCTGTCCCTAGCTTACTGTAGAAGGAGTGGTAAAATAATACACTCAGATTCAAAGTTAGGATAGAAGGAACTAAAACACACATCCAACATGTGAACTTCTCCAGCTACATCTAGATGGTCCAGTTTCGACCTTCCCAATCACAGGGTACTGACACAAAGTGGCACATGCTAATATCCAGTGGGCCACCAAAAACAGAGACACCAGTCTGGACAAACAGAAAGATTTGAGAAGCACCTTAAAATCTCTAGCAAAATGGATTGAGTGAGATACTTCTGAGATAGAAAATGAAGTGAGATACTTCTCCAGCGAAAGTCTAGTCTGACAAGATTGGGAGAGGTAGTTATCTAATGTACATAAACCAACACAAAGATTCAAGGAAAATGAAGAAAGAGAAACACACATTCCAAATAAAAGCACAAGACAAATAAAAAGAAACTGACCTGAGGGAATTGGAGATATGAGATTTATCTGAAAGTAAATTCAAAATAATGGTCACAAAGATGTTTACTGAAAACAGGAGAGCAATGCAAGAACAAATGAGAATTCCAAAGAAAGAGAAAGTATATAAAAAAGTACCAAATGGAAATCATAAATCTGAAAAATACTATAATAGAACTGAAAAATTTAATAAAAAGTTTCAACAGCACACAAGATCAAATAGAAGAAAGGATCAGTGAACTCAAAGAGAGATCACTGGATATCATGCAATATGAGGAGCAAAAAAGCAAAAAAAAAAAAAAAAGAATGAAAAAGAGGGAAGATAGCTTAATAGACTTACAATACATCATCAAATGGAACAACTTAGTATTATCTGCTTGCCTGAAGAAGATAGAGAAAAAGGGACAAAAACATATTCAACTAAATAAGGGTAGGAAACTTCCCAAGCCTAAGGAAGAAAACAGAAAGTCAGTTCCAGGAATCCTAAAGGAAACTGAATAAGAATAATGCATATATCAACATGGACACATATCATTTTTCATTTGCCAAAACCATTAGAATGTATAGTACAAAAAGGAATCCCAATTTAGACTATGGAATTAGTTAATAATAATACATTAAAGTAATAATAATAATGTATCAATATTAATACTACTAATAAAATCTATATAATAAAATAATAACAACAATAATAATGTATCAATATTAGTTCAATTGTAGAATATGTACCACACTAAAGTAAGACATTATTAATAGTAGATATGGGGGCAGGGAGAGGGATATATGGGAACTCTGTTCTTTCCACTCAATTTTCCTGTAAACCTAAAATTTCTCAAAAAATAAAGTTTATTACTTAAAAAAATAGGTCTACTAAAGGTGCAAGAGAAAAAACAAATATAAGGGAAATGATTTTATATAATTACTCAGATAAAACACTGTGACTTACAGATATTGCTGATCTTCAAATAATATAAAATTGGATTATTTTCTTCCACTATAAAGAAAGAGATTAATGTAGCTGTCCTAAAACTAAGTGTAGCTTATTTAAGGCCACATCATTCTGAATGGGGAAAAAATGAAAACATTCCAACATAGAACTGGAACCAGGCAAGTTTGCCCACTATCTCCACTTCTATTCAACATAGTGCTGGAAGTCCTTGGTATAGAACTCAGACAAGAGAGTGGAATTAGAAGCATACAAATGAGGGCAGAAATGATAAAACTCTCACTCTTTGCTGATGATATGATATTATATCTAGAAAATCCCAAGGATTCAACCAAGAGACTCCTAGAACTGAAAAATGAATTTAGTAAAGTCTTAGGATACAAAATAAATGTACACAAATCAAAGGCATTCATATACTCCAATAACAGTCAATTTGAGAAACAAATAAAAGACTCAATACCCTTCACAATAGCAACAAAGAAAATAAAAAAAATTAAGAATCTATTTAACTAAGGAGGTAAAAGAACTCTACAGGGAGAACTATGAAACACAGAGGAAGGAAATAGCAGAGGACATAAACAGGTGGAAAACCATACCATGCTCGTGGGTGGGCAGAAACAACATTGATAAAAGGTCTATAATACCCAATGTGATCTACAGAGCCAATACAATCCCTATTAAAATACCAACATCATTTTTCACAGATATATAAAAATAATTTTACACTTTGTATGGAACCAGAGAAGACCCCATATAGCAAAAACAATTGTAGTCAATAAAAACAAAATAGGAGGTATCAATTTGTCAGATTTCAAACTATACAACAAGGCTGTAGTAATTAGATCAGCTTGAGACTTGCACAAGAATAGGGACATTGACCAGTGGACCAGAATTGAGAACTCAGATATAAAACCATCCTCATATAGCCATCTAATCTTTGACAAAGCAGACAAAAAAAACAAAACAGTGGGGAAAAGATTCCTATATGCACAAATCATTTACAAACTATTTTTTTTCCTTTTATTTCATCATATAATGGGGGTACAAATATTGTTAGGGTTACATACATTGCCCCAACCACGCCTCCCCCCCCACATGCCAGAGCTTAAAGGGAGTCCAATCCCCAGGTGGCATGCAGAGCTCACATTATGTAACTCTACACTTCCTCCCCCATCCCACCTGCCCTCCATCGGACTAAAGATTTTTTTTTTCACATTTTGGATACATTGTATAACTTTGCCTCTCCCTAAGAAGGGTTAGAGGTATGCCCTTCCCCTGGATAATGCTAGCCACATCCCTATGATGTGGGTCTTGCCCCCCCCCCACCAAAACCCTGGTGAGCACTACCGCCATTTGAGCACCATAGTTTTAATCAGTCAGTACCAATTTGATGGCTAGGAGATGTGGAGCCCATTTTCCATATCTTGAGTTGCCTCACTTTGGATAACGAGCTTAAGCTTAATCCAGGATAGCATAAATGGTGTTAGCTCACTGTCGTTTCTTAGAATTGAGTAATATTCCATTGTGAGCATATACCACATTTTAGTTATCCACTCATGAATTGACGGGCACTTGGGTTGCTTCCATGACCGTGCAATAGTGAATTGTGCTGCCATAAACATACAGGTGCAGATGTCTTTATAATAGAATGACTTATGCTCTTCTGGGTAGATGCCAAATAATGCTATTGCTTGGTTGAAGGGTATTTCTATTGCTAACTGCTTGAGGTATCTCCAAATTGTTTTCCACAAAGGC
>VBSM01003018.1:7825494-7837707 GCA_008086735.1 Cheirogaleus medius
CCTGCCCTCCATCTGACAAAAGATTTTTTTTTACATTTTGGATACATTGTATAATTTTGCCTCTCCTAAGAAGGGTTAGAGGTATGCCCTTCCCCCCAAAAATGCTCACCGCATCCCTATGATGTGGGTCTTGCCCCCCCCACGGAGACTCTGGTGAACACTACCACCATTTGGGCACCATAGTTTTAATCACTCAGTACCAATTTGATGGCGAGTAGATGTGGAGCCCATTTTCCATATCTTGTGTCACCTCACTTTGGATAACGGGCTTAAGCTTAATCCAGGATAGCATAAACGGTGTTAGCTCACTGTCGTTTCTTAGAATAGAGTAATATTCCATTGTGAGTTATCCACATTTTAGTTATCCACTCATGAATTGACGGGCACTTGGGTTGCTTCCATGACCGTGCAATAGTGAATTGTGCTGCCATAAACATACAGGTGCAGATGTCTTTATAATAGAATGACTTATGCTCTTTTGGGTAGATGCTCAACAATGCTATTGCTGGGTCAAATGGTATTTCTATTTCTAGCTGCTTGAGGTATCTCCAAATTCTTTTCCACAGAGGTGGCTCTAATTTTCAGTCCCACCAGCAGTGTAAGAGGGTTCCTGTCTCTCTACATCCTCGCCAGCTTTTGTTGTTTTGGGATTTCTTGATATAGGCCATTCTCACTGGGGTTAGGTGGTATCTCATTGTGGTTTTGATTGGCATTTCTCTGATGATTAGAGATGATGAGCATTTTTTATATGTTTTCTTGCTGTTGTTCTGTCTTCTTTTTGAGAAGTTTCTGTTTATTTCCTTTGCCCATTTCTTGATGGGATTATTTGATTTTTCTTGTTAATTCTTTTAAGTTCTAGATAGATTCTTGTTATTAGGCCTTTATCAGTGGTGAAGAGAGCAAATATTTTCTCCCACTCTGTGGGATGTCTATTTACTCTACTGATAGTTTCCTTGTCTGTGCTGAAACTTTTTAATTTGATCAGATCCCATTTGTTTATTTTTGATGCTGCAGTGATTGCCTTGGGGGTCTTCCTCAAAAATTCTTTGCCTAGACCAATGTCTGATAGGGTTTTCCCAACATCTTCTTCTAGGATTCTTAAGGTATCATGCCTTAGGTTTAAGTCTGTTATCCATCTTGAGTAAATTTTTGTGAAAGGTGAGAGAGGTGAAGATGCGCTTTGGTCCTGTATTGCCTTAGATGTGTTTTAGCTGGTTGGGTTGTCTCTGTCCTGTTGTCTTCACCTCTTGACAAAGGAGATTCATGAGTTTGGACACATTGCTTAGTCTCCCAGGTGGTGAATCACTCTTGTGTGTGTGACTCCACTGCCATCCACTAGTTTGAGATGGATGGCGCTCTGTTTGGATATGGTGTTACTCTCTATTTTGTTGCTTGTTGTTTGCATGGAAGAGTCAATTAGCAAGGTATTCCAATACCTTTGTATTGGACTCTAAATCCCTGAATGGGGTATACAAAGTGCCCTAGTGCCCTAGTCTAGACTAGTGTCCTAGTCTTTGGGAAATGCCTTATCACTCCCAAGGGCTACTTGAGCCCTGTTGCCACTTTAGGTAGAGTGATAAGAGCAACAGGTACTTGCGAGCCTTAGAGAATATACTTCTGTGGTTGCTTGATCTGCTGTTAGGAGAGTACTGTTCCTATGTTATTCAGAGCTCTTTCACCACAATTAGGAGGCAGCTCGAGGTGAGTGGTGTCAATTGGTACAATTGCTAATGACTCTAGTCAAGATTTTCCTTCCCAGACCACAAGCCCCAAAGCTGGCAGTGACCTGGGTACCAAGGGCGAGCCCTAGTGTTATGTTCTTATCAGATGATCAAAACCAACCAGCTGGACCAAGTCAACAGTCTGTCCTGTTTTGCTTAGATTCAAAGTCCTACAGATTCATGTCAGTCACACAGGAAAGTGACTTTTCTCCATTTTCCCTGCCTCCAAGGGAGGGGTATGCCCTGCCAGCCTTGGGGAGTGGCATTGCCTGAGACTGTCCACACATCCCAGGCCAGGAAACATCTTCTTTCATTTCTCCCCTCCTCCAAGATGTGAGCCTGCTCTGCTGGGCAGGGGCGGGGGCTCCACCTGAGTCCATTGCCTGGAGTTGCCCTGCTGGGCTGGAGAAGGGGCAGTGCCCAGTTAGGCAACTTGCCACAGCATTTTTAGGCTATGGACCACCAAAATGGCAGCTGCCCACCCACAGAGGCAGCAGTGGCAGCGATTGCTTGAGCGGCAGTGGGTGCTGCATTTGGCAGGCTGTCTCAATGAATTGCTGGCTGTCTCCACTGCTTCCCTGACCTATTGTCTCATGTCAGTCCAGTAGTGGGGATCTGTACTCTCTGTCCCACCTTGGGCCAGCAGAATATTCAGCGGTTTCCAAGGGCAGAGCCTCCCTTTTGGCATTCACCTCCCTTGTTCTTGTTCAGGCGGCTGCCAGAGGTGATATGACTGTCTCCTAACTCTTTCCTGCAGACCTGGGAAGTGTCCACTCAGACAAGTCCCTCCCCCACCCAGTGCACCCTAGCACAGAGCATTGGAGAGTTTAAAATGTTTCCTGCTATTGTCTCATCTCCACACAGCCTGCTATCCCATGCCACAAGTTTGCACTTACTTCAGGCGCTTCCCTCTCTGAGTGGATGTGGAGGTTGGTGGAGGAATAGTCGTCCTCCTATGGGTCAGATCACACTGCTCCAGCTGGCTGATGGGCGCAGCTGTCCCACACTCTAATCCCTATCATATATCTTGCACTCTCCAGAGTTTGCGGTCCATTCTCCAATTCACCCTTTTTTTTTTTTTTTTTCCAGTGCTGCTTGTCCCATGCCACTTCTCTGCAGATTCACGATACTGTTCCTGTGGGAGAGCAATCCACTCACCTGTAGCTGTCTGCATTCTTCACCTCCTACTCTGGGAACAGAGAGCCAGGAGGTCACTCACTACTGATCCACCATTTTCCCCATCTCTATGTAAGTAATTTAAATACGTTAATTCATTTAGCCATAACAGTGATTGAATGAAGAAGGTACTATTTTTATCTGCACTTTAATGATGAGGAAAGTGAAACATAAAGAGATGAACTGGCTTTTCCAGGGCCACAAGTAGAAGAGATGAGGGTTAGAGTAAAATAATACGCACACTGCCCCTTGGTTAGCACCACCTCTTGTTACCTTTGTTTCTGTGCTTTATCCCCAAGTTGAGATGCATATCTGTCAACTGTACTCAACTGTACTCGAACCTCTTTGAGGCTTTGAGATTCTATCTTCTATTTTTGTACCTCCCATAGCACCTAGAAAAGTGTTATTGTTACATACAATGTTTATGGAGTAAAGTAATTACATTTTAATGTCAAACATTCCCCTACTTACAAAAGAAACCCTGCAGTAGTTTGGACATGATGTGAGAAATGACTATACTCCAAAATGGTAGTATAAAATGTCCATCGATTGTCATAGCATAAACCAAATTCTGATCATGACAGAGAGAAGACATACAATTTGGGGGCTGTAAAGAAAAATCCGCCATAATACATGGTTATTGGCAGTTCTATGAAGAGCATACTTGAAGGAAGCAATGCTGTTTATGTAAGTTAAATATTGCTAAGCACTTAGAATATAAGGGCTGTATTTAGAAAACAAATACCAATGCAAAGACTTTGAGCTTTTCTCCCTTAAAGGCACAAGAGCAAGAGGAAGTCACAGGAAATAAGTGCAATGCAGGACACTCAAACAAGGATACAGACACTAACAGAAATCTTTCCATGACCAAACCAGTTAAAGAGTATTAGCAATCCCTTAATGAAAAGAAATTATAGATGGCAAAGAGAACTCATCTACCCGCTGTAGTTTGTGGCATATAAGTATATATTTTAAACTGCATAGAGTTCTCATTTTATAGTGGGGTTTTACCACTTCATGTTTACCCCTTCACGTTTTTATGTTACCTTTCCAACAACACAAGTTCAGAAGGGCACTCAAATCATGTTAAGTATAAATTACTGAGCTGGAGTGGGAGTGGGGGCCCTGTCTGAGGAGTGAAGTCAGATGGTAGGGACCAGAGAAAGCAAACCCAAGTAAGCCATGACCATTTCAGAATTTGTTCTTTCACCAGAGAATGTAACATATTATCCTAATATTCAATTCAAGGCAGTTGGTGCAGGGTATCTAGACTTGAGTACATAGCTTAACTGGCCCTTCTATTATAGTTCACTTTTCAGGATTCTACCATAATATATTGTTAGAGACAACATATAATGGAAGTTTTGATTGGAGTTAATGTCTCTTTTCTACCACCTCAGTTGGCAAGAAAAATTTAAGCGACAAGAAAATAAAGTTGGATTATTTCTTCATTTCAACAGAAAATAATAAGAGCTAATATTTTTAAAAGACTTGATGTATCACATGAATCGATTAATTAATTAATTATCTTCAAATAAGGCAAATACTGTGCTCCAGATAACAAATTAGAGAGACAGAAATAGGTTTAGTGACTTGCCCAAGGCCATTCTGTAGTCAGTGACAACCACAGCTTTGACATTTTGCCCTAAGATCAGTCTCCAAGGATGCATTTGCGATCTGTGATAACAGCAGTTACTGCAGAAGAAACACTGTGCCTCTTTCAAAATACTGAAGCAATTATATTTAAAAAATTTTTCCCAGATCCTGACATCTCCTTTTAGAATATTCTAACTCATATGTTTACTCAAAATGTATTATTACCAACATTTAGTAGCATGACATTTCCTTATCTATAGGAAAATATTGTGATCATATCAAGGACATGGAGTAAATTTTCACAGTAATTACTAATTAGGTGTAGTTTAACTATTTTTGGTTTTAGAGAAGAAGGGTAAGGTGTTTTGTTCTACTTTTACTGAATGGTAATATTATCTAAGACATTTACCTCAGTAACTATTAAAGTGCAAGTAAGGCCAGAACACTGGGTACAGTCCTCCTAAAGTTTAGTTAACCTCACTGTCTATACAAATATATCCCCAAATCAGTTGGGGAGCTTTTGAGAAATACATTCCCATACCCTATCCTTGACCTAGTAAATTAGTATCTCCATGGGACAGATCTAGGATTCTGTACACTTAAAAAGCTCTCTACTAGTGAATGCCATCATATTCAGATTAATTCTTAGTTTTAAATAAGCAAATTCTTAATTGTTTGAAGTTGAATATAGAGGTCCTGCATGTGAGATTAAAACTATCTTTGCTAATGAAAGATCACTTAAAGAGTAAGTCTGAACTATCCTATCAATTTTGATTATGGAAAGAAACTGGGGAAAAGTCTTCATGAGAAAGGGAAGAACTCATCATTTCTCTTTGTGCCCCAACAGTATGGTGCAGTGGTTATAAGCATATACTCCAGACTACATGGGTTCAAATTCTGGCTTTTAACCTTACTACCTTGCCTAGGGGAGCAAGCCACTTAACCTCTCTGTGCCACAGTGTCCCTATTCATCAGTAGAGTATATTTTAAATAACAACCACCTGATTATATGCTCTTAAAAGGAAACTCACATCAAATAAACAATCTAGGTGGGATGAAAATGAAAGTATGGCAAAAGAGATCAGAGAAAATATACATAAGAGCAAAAAAAATTACTATAGACAAAAATTAATAATGATAACAGGGTCAATCCACCAGGAAGTTATAAAGATCCTAAATGTGTACACATCAAACAACAGAGCCTCAAAATAAGTGAAGCAAAAACAGATAGAAGTAAAAATAGAAATATACAAAGTCAATCTTATAGTTGGGGTTGTAAATGCATTGAATGGACAGAACATCAGTAAGGATAGAGATGATCTGAATAGCATTATCAACCAACGTAATCAAATGGACATTTATAGAACAGTCCACCCTTCAACAGCAGAATACACATTTTTTTCAATTTTCCATGGAACATACACCAAAACATATATCAAGATAGATTATATGTTCCCTGAATATAATAATATGAAACTAGAAATCAATAACAGAAAGACAACAGGAAATCTCTAAATATCCTTGAAATTAAATGCCACACTTTAAATAATTCATGGGTCAAAGAAAAATAGAAAGATTTGAATGAAAATTAACATACAGCATGTTAAGTTATATGTCTATCATGAGTTTGCAATATTACCTTAATTCTCTTCATTTTAGTTGCCAGAACATAGTAGCCATTATTAGTGTCCCTCGCAGATCTCCTTTACCTGACTGATAGATCTATTCTACAGCTGCTGTGTTAGTTTCTACCTCTCCCAGATACTTCCTTCACCAGAAAACTGCATTCAGCTGGATAGAAGCTGCCTTGCCCAGTATATTAGGCCCCTACAATAATTACCACCTTCCCCTGTTAAGAAAGAGCCCTCAGAAAAGACTGGGTGACATGGAGTACAAAAGGCTGCCCCCCTGCCTTAAGATAGGGCTAACTTTGTCATGCAATTTTGCTTCAGAGATCCCCACTGGATTACTGGAAGATAGGATCCAGCTGAGATCACATTCTTACCTAGCTCCTTCCCCTCTCTTCTCCTGCTCCTTACTCCTGTTTTCCTGAGACACAAATCCTATCTCAGGTTCTGCATCTAGGGACCCAAATCCAAGGCACAAGATACTGTAATAGGTCCAGGAAACAGACACTAAGGATGGGATTCTGGAGTTGGATCATTATTTAGTTGGCTAGCACTAAGGACCTCATTGCTTGTGATAGGTGGAGTACTGTTAGTTCCTGTCATGTAGTAGCAGTGCAATTGTTAGATCTCATCTATTATAAATAAGGACAAAATACGGGTGGAAAGAAAGGCATTACTTCTGGCAATATCTTTGGAATTTGAGAAAACAGTAACTATAAGTATTATGATTGTTATATTTTTAAGAGAAAGCATAATGACAAGATCCAGACATTTAATCACCAATTCAAAGAAAATTATGACAAATCGTTTCCTCTCATCTCTTGCATTGGAAGACAGACTGAATGGCTTAATGTTCCTGAAATGGAAAAGGTAGGACTTTTTTTTCCCTTGGAATGGACCTATGTGGGTGCATGCACTTGAGAAAATTAAATAGACTTCTGTGAATGCACTATGCCTTCAGAAATGGCCTATTCCCCCTTGATTGAAGATAGAGGACATTTTTGCTTAAAGACTATGTTTAAGTCTCAAACGAGGCAGGTGCCTTAAAAGATAGGTCTTGCCCTTCTCAGGATCTGATACCACCTCTCCTTATGACCTTCATATTAATAACTAGAATAAAACACCAGCAATAATTAAATGGGGAGTTCTGGTTCTGCTAAAGAAATAGAAAGATTGCATAACAAAGGAGCTGCAGGACCTGGCTAAAGTTTATTGGCAGAAACTAGAAGAATAACATGAAGATATTGGGAAAAGGCATGGAGCATGGGAGACAGTTATAAAGTTTGTTAAGGAAGAATCTGTCTCTGAGGAAATATTTGCTTGACATTGGATTTAACATCCTAGCAAGATCTCTGGGAAATGTTTCTAGTATGCTATTGGAATGTCTCTTGAAACATTAGAAAAACCAACCAACCAACCAAACAAACAAAAAATCCCAGATTGTATGCCAGGATTGTCATAGCAACCTAGTGAGGAAAGAAATAAAAAGGTTCAGAGAAGTGGGCATCATAGAAATGATATACTAATCAATAGCAATTAACCCAGCCAGAGCAAGAGTGAGACCCCGTCTCTATTAAAAATAGAAAAAAAAAATTAGCTGGGCAACTAAAAATAGAAAACATTAGCCGAGTGCAGTGGCTCACTCTTGTAATTCCAGCTTCTTGGGAGGCTGAGGCAGGAGGATTGCTTGAGCCCAGGAGTTTGAGGTTGCTGTGAGCTAGGCTGACACCACGGCACTCTAGCCTGTGAGATAGAGCGAGACTCTGTCTCAAAACAAAACAAAACAAACAAACAAAAATAAACCTACTTTCAGATGGTTCAGAATATGAGGATTTTACACACACACACATGTGTATACACACACACACATATATGGAGAGAGAGAGAGAGAGAGAGAGAGAATGAGGCAAAATGTAGAATTAGTGAAATCTGGGTAAAGGGTATATGAGCATTACTTGCTCTATTTCTGTAACTTTCCAATAAGTTTGAAATTATATCAAAATAAAAAGTTACCAAAAAAACAATACTAATTAACCAAAAAGTTAACTATGGTCCTCAATAGGGTCTAGAGAACAAACTATTTAAAAGGTAATAAGTATATACATAACCGTAATATTTGTACCCCCATAATATGCTGAAATAAAATAAAATAAAATATTTTGAAAAAACAATAAATAAAATTAAAAAAATAAAGTAAAAAAATAAAAGGTAATAAGGAATGCACTGGTGAGTGGGGCATCAACATTGTTAAAAATCTCAGTAATGAATATATTCTATAGGCCAGTAAGAGATATGATGGCAGAACTGGGCTCCATAGTGGTAATGGGGATGGTAGGAGTCCAGAATAGCCATCAGAATATGTAGGTGGGCATAATAATATAAGTATGTCACAAGATTAGAATGGCAGCCAAGACAGCCTGACCCACAGGATATTGGTGTTTCTAGGAGGAAGAAATTGAGGAAAATTATATAATTAACAATTTTATACTCTTCAGAAAGGTCAATGTCTCAAAGGACAAGTAAAGACTGAGAAACTACTGCATATTGAATGAAACCAAAGAGATATGTCAGGCAAATGCAATGCATAGCCCTGAAGTGGATCCTGGGCCAAAATTGAGAGAATTGGTGAAATTTGAATAGGAACCATGTAATTATATATTAGTATTGTCTGAATGTTGATTTCCTAATTTAAATGGTTATTGTATTTTACTTATGTACAACAGCTCCCTTGTTCAGGAATATGCATTGTGTCTATGTGTATGTATGTGTGTATGCACAAAGAGAGATAGAAAGATTAAGCAAATGAGGTAAAATTTTAGCAATTGATTATTCTGAGAAAGATATTCAAGAGTTTTATAAACCATTCTTTTAAACTTCTGGTAAATAGGAAATTATTTCAAAATATATATATTTTTAGTTCAGTTGTGAATTGAAGGAGGGTAAGGGCAATGCTGGTGTCCTGAAATATCAACTGGAAGAAATATATCAAAACATGAGTATCAAAAGGGAAAAATATGAGAGATTTAGAGATATGCAATC
The DNA here is from genome assembly GCA_008086735.1 of Cheirogaleus medius. Taxonomy (NCBI): domain Eukaryota; kingdom Metazoa; phylum Chordata; class Mammalia; order Primates; family Cheirogaleidae; genus Cheirogaleus; species Cheirogaleus medius. The sequence continues at coordinate 7,834,655 of VBSM01003018.1, forward strand.
CCTAATCTGAAAGTTTAAGAAGAAATAAAAATAAGAAAGATGAAGATTATGCACTAACTAATCAAGTAATAGAAGTAACTTCCTGACAGAAAATGAAAGCCTTAAACTGGTATATTAAAGGACTTCACTGAGTGGAGAGTTGATGAAAACACTCACATAAACAGACACTTTGGAATAATCTATTAAAATGTCTAAATTTCAAGGATAAGAGGAAATTGTACAGCTTACCTAAAGAAAACAAAGACAAAATCAAACTAGCACCAAACTTCTCATCAGCGACACTGACAGAAGACAGAAGATGGCTGGAGGATAGTTGGAATAAGATGTAGAGATTACTAAGAGAAAAAGATTATAACCCAAGAATCCTGAATCCACGTGAGATTACCACTCACTCATCGAAGTGATCAGAAGATATTTGTAGAACTTTAATGATCCAGAAAATATATCACCTAAATAAATCGTTTGAGGAAAATGCATCAGAAGTGACTTTAAGCCTGAGTTTGGCCCACTATGGCCTGTGGGCACAAGCAGACCAACACCTGCTTTTGTCAATAAACTTTTATTGGAATGCAGCCACAGTAATTTATTTCCATATGACTACTTTCACAATATAACTGCATAGCTGAATAGTTTCTAGAGAGACCACATAGCTCACAAAACCTAAAATATTTAGTATCTGGCCCTATACCAAAATGTTTTGTGACTTCTGGTATAAACAAATGACAGACACACACAAAAAAAGGAGGTATCAGTATATGAGAAGAATAACCAGAGATGAAACTACTATCGTGACGATGTACATACACACACACACACACACACACACACACACATTTGCTTATGCATTTGATTCTAACTTCATTTCTAGTGCCAAGTGCTTATCAATTTTCCTTTCTTTGCTGCAGTTTCAATATTTTGGCCAATTCTTCCTTCAATTACCTATAATGTCACATGTATTTATTGCTGAGCAATAAGGAGCCAACACAACTACACACTTTGCTGTCTGTGCATGAACTAAACAACAGATGCCCAGTGAGCAATCATCGACAGATTTTGAAACAAGTGGCATCATTGCTCACTGATGATTGTGCACATCTTTGTACTTGCATAGTGATTTTTGGACTGAAAATCTGGCAGTGAAATTTGTATTTTATGCATTTACTACCAGTTAGTATATTGTAGTGACTGAAATTTGAACTTTGTTCCTGGAGGATTAGCATTATTTAACTAAAACCACAATAACTGAAATTTGTGCATATCAGAAATATGCAAATTATTCGTTGGGGACTTAAATTATTAACTATATCGGCAAAGTCTAGATGTTAGAAGTGAGAATTGAAAGCATATTCCAGGTCACATATTAAAGGGAGTATGTTCATAGGGAGGGTTCTAGTGGATGAAATAGAATAGTATTTTCACATAATTGAGTACTATATGTTAGACTATTCATTTCAGGAGAGAAATACCCATGAATTGGACAGAAAACCACAGTTAAATTTCCAAATAAGCAAGGTATAAACCAAAATAATTAGTTATTATTACTAAGTCAGTTCGTGCATTTATCTTATAGCTATTTATATCTCACTTTATTACCTTCCTTGGAGCTTTGCTCAAATGCCATCTTCTCAGTGAGGCCTTCATGAAATGACATAAAATTGAAACCTTAATGTCTTAGTCAGTTAAGGCTGTTGTAAGAAAGTATTATGTATTGGGTGGAAGAAATGTATTCTTCACAGTTTTGGAAACTGGAAGTCCAAGTTCAGGATGCCAGCATATTTGCGTTCTGGTGAGAGTCCTCTTTCAATCTGCAGACTGCAGACTTCTCATGTCTTCAAGGGGCAGAAAGAGTGAGAGAGGTCTCTGGGGTCTTTTTCATAAGGGCACTAATTCCAGTGATGAGGGCCCCACCCCCATCACCTATCGCCTCCCAAAAGGCCTTACTTCCTAATACCATCATCTTGGGGGTTAGGAAAGCAACATGAATTTTGGAGGATCACAGACATTCAGTACATAACACCTAAACCTCAGTTTATTCATATATCAATTTAGGGTAAATTGTTGTCATAGGGATAAAATGACCTAATAAGTACAAAATCCTAGCATAGTGTCAGGCACATGTTAGCTTTCCAATACAGTTACCTCTAGGTCTTCCTTTCTCACACTTTTCTCAGTGGACCATCATTTCAACACAGAGTTCATAGAATTGACAGCAACTATTCTGTGAATGAGGAAAACACCTTCAGATATCATTAATAGAAACTCTGCTAGGGGCATTTGCATTTTAGAAGAGAAAGTCAGAAGAGAAAGCAATGCTTAGCCAAAGTGACTGATTCTGTTAGTGGAATTCTGTGCATATTCATCTATCCATACACGGTGACATCTCTGAATAGATGTTGCCTTCTCAGCTCATCCTGAAGCTTACCATTCAAGCATCTACCTATGGTTCACTCTGCCTGTATTTATGCTGTGTGATGAAGCCCTATATATCAAAGTGAGACTTGTTCGTATCAGAAGATTAAGACAAAAAGATGTAATATTCTGTGCTGACTTTGACAAAGCCATAAAAATATGCATGAGTTCTTCATAGTAATAAAGCATTGAGGAGAGGGAGATCAAATAGTAGAAAAAAACAAAGAAACATAGAGACAAAGCAAAAACATGACAAATGTAGCTGATGATAGAAAGAAATATCAATAAAGCTGTCCTCATGAATGTTTTGAAGAAATGATTTGTTCATCACTTGGGTAAATAACTTGCCATGTATTTTCTATAGAGAAAGTATTTGTTTAGTGAAATTCTCCCCAAGTGGGCTACTTTACTCAATTCTGTAATTTATTAAATTATTTTAGGTTTGAATTCCATGATATTTTAAAAATCTACCCAAAGAGGAGGGAATTGCCTCTCAACCACATATACTGTATATTCTTAGGGGCAAAGTCTGCAACTCTTATTTAAACCATAAGGTATAGATGGCGGGAATCTGACCTCAATCTTTTTTGTTTTATTATTTCATCATATAATGGGGGTACAAATATTGTTAGGGTTACATACAT
>VBSM01003018.1:7837807-7876252 GCA_008086735.1 Cheirogaleus medius
CATTCTCACTGGGGTTAGGTGGTATCTCATTGTGGATTTGATTTGCATTTCTCTAATGATTGGAGATGTCGAGCATGTTTTATATGTTTTCAGGCCATTATTCTGTCTTCTTTGGAAAAGTTTCTGTTCATTTCCGTTTCCCATTTCTTGATGGGGTTGTTTGATTTGAGTTCTATATAGATTCTTGTTATTAGACCTTTATCAGAAGTGCAGAGAGCAAATATTTTCTCCCATTCTTTGGGTGGTCTATTTGCTCTACTGATAGTTTACTTGGCTGTGCAGAAGCTTTTTAATTCGGTGAGATCTCATTTGTTTAACTTTGTTGCTGTCGTGATTGCCTTGAGGGTCTTCCTCAAGAATTCTTTGCCTAGGCCAATGTCTGAGACATTTTCCCAACCTCTTCGTCAAGGATTCTTAAGGTTTCATGCCTTAGGTTTAAATCTGTTATCCATCTTGAGTGGATTTTTGTGAGAGGTGAGAGGTAGGAATCCTGATTTATTCTTCTGCATGTAGCTATCCAGTTTGCCCAGCACCATGTATTGAAGAGGGATTCTTTTCCCCATTGTATATTTTTGTCTGCTTTATCAAAGATTAGGTTACTCCATGCAGGTGGTTTCATCTCTGGAATCTCAGTTATATTCCAAATATAGATGCTTCTTTTCTTGTGCCAGTACCAAGCTAATTTACTATTATTGCTTTATAGTACAACTTGAAGTCAGGAACACTGATGCCTCCCAGTTTGTTCCTTTTACTTAAGATTGCTTTCACTATACAAGGTTTCTTCGGTTTCCATACAAAGTGAAGAAATATTTTTTTCTAGATCTGTAAAGATTGTTGGTGGTACTTTGATGGGGATTGCATTAATTCTGTAGATCACTTTAGGTAATATTGACATTTTAACAATATTGATTCTACCAATCCATGAAAAAGGTAGATTTTTCCATCTATTTACATCTTCTACAATTTCCTTATTAGTGTTTCATAGTTCTCCTTGTATAAGTATTTTGCATCTTTCATTAAATATATTCCTAGATATTTATTTTTCTTTGGGGCTATAGTAAAAGTTATTGCATTTCTGATTTGAATTTCTGCTTGATGGTTCTTGGCATATATGAATGGTTCTGATTTGTGTATAATGATTTTGTAACCTGAAACTTTACCAAATTCATTTATCAAATCCAGGAGTCTCTTGGATGAATCCATGGGGTTTTCTAGGTATAATATCATATGATCAGTGAAGCACGGGCGTTTGATCTCCTCTGCCCCCACTTGGATGCACTTAATACCCCAATCTTGCCTGATTGCTATAGCTAGGACTTCGACCAATATGTTGAATAGAAGAGGAGATAGTGGGTGTCCTTGTCTTGTTCCAATTCAAAGAGGACATGGTATCAATTTTTCCCATTCAGAATGATATTGGCAGTGGGTTTGTCATAAATGTATTTGATCAATTTAAGGTATGAGCCAACTATGCCTATTTTGTTAAGAGTTTTTATCATAAAGATGTGTTGGACTTTGTCAAATGCTTTTTCTGCATCTATTGGTGGATTCATATTGTCTTTGTTCTTGTTTTTATTTATAATGTGAATTACATGTATAGACTTGTGTATGTTGAACCAGCCTTGCATCCCTGGAATAAATCCCACCTGGTCATAGTGAACTAATTTTTTCATGTGCTGTTGAATTCTATTTGTTAAAATTTTGTTTAGGATTTTTGCACCTATATTCATGAGTAATACAGATCTATAATTTTCTTTTTTTGTTGTGTTTTTCCTGGCTTTGGTGTCAAGGTGATTTTGGCTATGCAGAATGAGTTAAGAAGGTAAAGGTTAGATCTCAAACTACATGATGGCTCAAAGAGTAAGAAAAAGCAACAAGATTTCACCCAACAATATGAATGGAAACCTTCCTCCAATTTCAATCATTTCAATAAATATAAGTGGCTTAAACTGTCCTCTGAAGAGACATAGACTGGCAGAGTGGATAAAAATCCACAATCCTAGTATCTTCTGTGTACAGGAAACACATCTAACTCACAAAGATAGCTTCTGGCTGAAAGTCAAGGAATGGAAAACTATGATCCAGGAAAATGGAATTTAAAAGAAAGCTGGGGTAGCTATACTATTTGCAGATAACACAAGCTTTAAAATAGCAAAAGTAAAAAAGGATAAAGATGATCATTTTATAATGGTGAAAGGGAAGATTCAACAAGAAGATTTAAAAATGTTTAATATTTATGCACCCTATGTTGGAGCACCCAATTACATAAAGCAAACCTTGTCTAATCCTAACACCATGTTACACAACACTACCACAGTAGCAGGGGACTTCAACACTCCACTGAATGATCTGGATAGATCCCCTAAACAGAAAATTAGCAAAGAAATAATGGACCTGAACAGAGCCCTTGATCAAAAGGTCTGACAGATTTCTACAGAACATTCTACCCAAATAAAGTTGAATTTGCATTCTTCTCAGCAGCCCATGGATCGTTCTCCAAAATTGATCACATTCTAGGCCACAAATCAGATCTCAAAATATTTAAGAAAATAGAAATTATACCTTGTATCCTCTCTGACCATAGTGGTATATATCTACAGTAAAATTACTATAGAAACACTCAATGCCTCACAAAATCATGGAAACTAAACAATGTATTAATGAAAAAGTATTGGGTCAAGGAGAAAATTCAGAGTGAAATCAAGAGTTTCTTCAAACAAAATAATAACAGAGACACTTGTTACCAAAACCCGTAGGATACAGCAAAAGCTTACATGAGAAGAAAATTAATAGCAATAAATGCTCATATCCAGTCCCAATTATTTATTTTATTTTGTTGCTGCTGTGATTGCCTTTGGGGTCTTCCTCATAAATTCTTTGCCTAGGCCAATGTCTAGAAGATTATTTCCAACGTTTTCCTCTAGAATTCTAATAGTTTCTCGCCTAATGTTCAAGTCTGTTATACAGCGTGAGTTGATTTTTGTGAGAGGTGAAAGATGTGGGGCCTGTTTCAGTCTTCTACATGTGGCTATCCTGTTTTACCACAGCATTAATAGAATAAGGATTCTTTTCCCCAGTGTCTGTTTTTGTCTGCTTTGTCAAAGATTAGTTGGCTATACGAGGATGGTTTTATATATGGGTTCTCTGTTCTGTTCCACTGGTCAATGTCCCTGTTCTTGTGCCAATTCTAGCTGTATTAATTACTATAGTGTAGTGGTATAGTTTGAAGTCTGGTAAATTGATATTAGAAAGCTTCTGCATGGCCAAAGAAACTGTCAAGAGAGCAAACACACAATCCACAGAATGGCAGAAAATTTTCGCAAGCTACACATCTGATAGAGGGCTGAAAACTAGAATTTATTTAGAACTCAGGAAAATCAGCAAGGAAAAATCAAACAACCCTATCGAAAAGTGCAGTCTTTGTATAATTGCTTACTTGTTTTAAGACTTTTTTTTTGTTCTCATTGTCAGGTTGGAGATGCTACAATTTAGCTACTTTTCTGTCTATTAAGCCACTTTAATACCCTTGCATACTTCTAAGGCTAGCGTTCTGGTGAAAGAAAAAATAAAGTTTTGTCAGTCAGTAAATTATGAAAATATTTACAAAGCTTAAAAAAAAGTGGGCAAAGGACATGAACAGAAATTTTTCAAAAGAAGACTGAATAATGGACAACAAACATATGAAAAAATGCTCAACATCTCTAATCATCAGGGAAATGTCAATCAAAACCGCAATGAGATATCACTAATCTCCAGTAAGAATGGCCCTTATCAAAAAGTCTCCAAACAATAAATGTTGGCCAGGATGCGAAGAGATAGGAAAAATCCAACACTGCTGGTGGGACTGCAAACTAGTTCAACCTCTGTGGAAAGCAATATAGAGATACCTTAAAGCGATACAAGTAGAACTACCATTTGATCCAGCAATTCCACTACTGGACATCTACGGAAAAGATCAAATGACACTCTACAAATAAGACACCTACACTCAAATGTTTATAGCAGCACAATTCACAATCGCCAAGTTGTGGAAACAACCCAAGTGCCTATGAATACATGAGTGGGTTAATAAAATGTGGTACATGTATGCCATGGAGTACTATTCAGCTTTAAGAAACAATGGTGATATTGCACCTCTTTATTTTCCTGGATAGAGCTGGAACCCATTCTACTAAGTGAAGTATCTCAAGAATGGAAAAACAAGCATCACATGTTCTCATCAGCGAATTGGTATTAACGGATCAACACCTAAGTGGACATATAGGAGTAACATTTATCGGGTGGTGGGCAGGTGGGAGGAGGGAGACAAGGGATGGGTATATACAAGCATAATGAGTAAGATGTGCAACGTTTGGGGGATGGTCACACTTGAAGCTCTGACTCGAAGAGGAGGTGGGCATTGGCAATATACATAACCTTAACATTCGTACCCCCATAATATGCTGAAATAAAAAAAACATAAATCCTCACATCAAAAAAATGGAAAGCTTAGATACTGACAACCTAATGAATAGAGTCAAGAAATTGGAAAAATAAAAACAAACCAGTTCCCAACCTAGTAGAAGAGAAAAAAAAAATGAAGATCAAAGCAGAACTAAATGAAATGGAGAACAAGAGAATTATACGAAAGATCAACAAAACCAGAAGCTGGTTTTTCGAAAAGACAAACAAAATGGATGGCCCTCTTGCTAGATTGACAAGGACTCAAAAGGAAAGGACTCTAATAAAGTCAGTAAGAAATGAAAAAGGAGAGATCACAACAGACACCCCAGAAATACAAAACATTATGTTTAACTACTATAAAAATCTATATGCCCAAAAACTACATAATGAGAAGGAAATTGACAAATTCCTGGATTCATACAACCTCCCTAAGTTCACCCAGGATGTAACAGTATTCCTGAATAGACCAATCTCAAGCTCAGAAATTGGAGTATTAACTAATAGCCTCAAACGGAAAAGTCCCGGACCAGATGGCTACACTTCAGATTTCTACCAAACATACAAAGATGATCTCATACCTATACTGGTCTCTACTTTTAACTGTCACTGTAAGATGAAAAGTTAAATAATTTTCTACGGCAGTGACATACAAAGGATTTGAAAACAGGTCTAACTGTCTGAACCTCTATATTATTCTTCCTCTCTAGAGGTATAAAATATAATACCAGCCTTTAAATGTCTAATGATCTATTTGGAAGAGCCTGAAAAAATGTGTTAATTATGAGAATAGAAAGATACACATGCCTTATGGAATGCTTACATTTATTTCAGTAAATCACAGATGACCAGTCATTTAGTAAGCAGATAAAGTTTCTATGGGCATTGCAGGAAAAGGAAACATTACAAAATTTCTACAATGTGGTTTCCCTTTACATACTGGAGCAATTAAGCCAATGAACTTCCACATGCCTCAGGGTTTGCCAAAATTTTTTGTTCTGATAATCAACTATTAGATGATGTAATGTTCAGTGGGGAAAAGAAAACTGTCAGGTTAAATTTAATGGACAATTTACTGAAATCTTTTCAAAGTTTTGACTTTACTGTGTTAAAGAAAATGTTTCTATATTCTATATTCTGCCATGAAAAACAATAGGAGTAATAGAACCAGGATTCCCTGTCTTTCGCCTTATGTTCCCAGCTATCCACTGGCTTAATATTCATGTTCAACAGATGCATTAAAGTCTTTTCTAGCCTAACAAGACTGTGCATAGGTTGTAATGGCTGCACCAGATAGAAGGCCACAATTCTTCTTCTGGTAGCAACATCACTGATCTATAGATTCATTGATCAAAAACTTTTTTTTTAATTTCAGCATATCATGGAGGTACACATATAAAGGTTACGTATATTGCCCATGCCCCCCCTCCGTCCTCGAGTCAGAGGTTCAAGTGTGACCATCCCCCAAACGTTGCACGTCTCACTCATTATGTATGTATATACCCATCCCCTCCTCCCTCCTCCCACCTGCCCGACACCCGATAAATGTTATTCCTATAAGTCCACTTAGGTGTTGATCAGTTAATAGCAATTTGCTGGTAAGTACAGGTGGTGATCATTTTCCCATTCTTGGGACACTTCCCTTAGTACAATAGGTTCCAGCTCTATCCAGGAAAATAAAGAGGTGCTATACCACCATTGTTTCTTAAAGCTGAATAATAGTCCATGATATATATATATATATATATATATATATATATATATATATATCACATTTTATTAACCCACTCAAGTATTGATGGGCACTTGGGTTGTTTCCACAACTTTGCAATTGTGAATTGTGCTTCTATAAACATTCAAGTGCAGGTGTCTTTTTCATAGAGTGTCATTTGATATTTTGAGTAGATGCCCAGTAGTGGGACTGCAGGATCAAATGGTAAGATCTACTTGTATTGCTTTAAGTTGTCTCTATATTGTTTTCCACAGAGGTTGAACTAGTTTGCAGTCCCACCAGCAGTGTAGGAGTGTTCCGATCTCTCCGCATCCACGCCAAAATTTATTGTTTGGGAACTTTTTGATAAAGGCCATTCTTACTAGAGATAAGTGATATCTCATTGCAGTTTTGATTTGCATTTCCCTGATGATTAGAGATGTTGAGCATTTTTCTCATATGTTTGTTGACCATTATTCTGTCTTCTTTTGAGAAATTTCTGTTCATGTCCTTTGTCCACCTTTTTTTTCCTTTTTTTTATTTGAGCATATTATGGGGGTACAAATATTATGGTTACATATATTGCCAATAACCCCCCCTGCCCCCTCGATGTAGACCTTCAAGCGTGACCATACCCAACAGGATGCACATCTCACTCATTATGCTTGTATATACCCATCCCCTCCTACCCCCTGTCACCCGCCCGGCACCCAATAAATGTTATTCCTATATGTCCACTTAGGTGTTGATCCGTTAATACCAATTTGCTGGTGAGTACATGTGGTGCTTGTTTTTCCATTCTTGAGATACTTCACTTAGTAGAATGGGTTCCAGCTCTATCCAGGAAAATACCAGAGGTGCTATATCATCATTGATTCTTAAAGCTGAATAGGACTCCATGGTATACATATACCACTTTTATTAATCCACTCTTGTATTAATGTGCACCTGGGTTGTTTCCACAACTTTGCAATTGTCAACTGTGCTGCTATAAACATTCGAGTTCAGGAGTCTTTTTCATAGAGTGATTTTTGTTCTTTTGGGTTGATGGCCAGTAATGGGATTGCTGTATCAAATGGTAGATCTACTTGTATCGCTTTAAGGTATCTCCATATTGCTTTCCACAGAGGCTGAACTAGTTTGCAGTACCACCAGCAGTGTAGGAGTGTTCCTATCTCTCCACAACCATGCCAACATTTATTGTTTGGGGACTTTTTGATAAAGGCCCCTTTGCCCACTTTTTGATAGGGTTGTTTGATTTTTTCTTGCTTATATTCCTGAGTTGTAAATAGATTCTAATTATCAACCCCTTATCGGATGTGTAGCATGCCAAAATTTTCTCCCATTCTCTAGGTTGTCTGTGTGCTTTTGTGATTGTTTCTTTGGCTGTGCAGAAGCTTCTAGTTTGATCAGGTCCCATTTATTTATTTTTCTTGTTGCTGTGATTACCTTTGGGGTTTTCTTCATAAATTCTTTGCCTAGGCCAATGTCTAGGAGAGTATTTCCAACATTTTCCTCTAGAATTCTAGTAGTTTCTCTCCTTCTGTTTAAGTCTGTTACACAACGTGAGTTGATTTTCCTTAGAGGTGTAAGGTGTTGATCCTGCTTCAGTCTTCTACATGTGGCTATCCAGTTTTCCCAGCACCATTTATTGAATAAGGATTCTTTTCCCCAGTGTATGTTTTGTCTGCTTTGTTGAAGATTAGATGGTTATATGTGGTTGGTTTTATATCTGGGTTCTTAGTTCTGTTGCACTGGTCAATGTCCCTATTTTTGTGTGAATGCCAAGCTGTTTTAATTATGACAGCCTTATTGTATAGTTTGAAATCTGGCAAATCGATACCTCCATTTTGTTTTTATTGCCTAGAATTGCTTTTGATATATGGGGTCTTCTCTGGTTCCATACGAAGCATAAAATTATTTTTTCTATATCTGTGAAAAATAATGGTGGTATTTTAAGAACTTTAATATTTTCCAGTCTTTTATATTTCCTTATGATGATTAGGATTATAATTACTTTGAAGTATTTTTTCCTACCTTATTGATATGATTTTTTTTTCTTATAAATTACCTCCATTCCTCCTTTTTGGTTCACTGATCTCTATTACCTTTTCATGATTGAATTTAAAGTCTGGTTTATTTGGAATCTAGAATCAAGATCATGCAGTGGGGTGGTTACTACAGAAGCATGTGTCCAAGCTAGAAAGATGAAGAAGGAAAAAGGATTCATATCAAGAGTAAAATGCTAATAAATATAAGACTAAGAGAAAGAAGGGCATTTAAGATCTTAATATATTGGAAGGAGGATGAATGGAGGCCCAATAAATCTAATAGGGGTGTGGGAATTCTTTGAATGTCACCCACATTTTATTATATATATATATATATATATATATATATATAGAGAGAGAGAGAGAGAGAGAGAGAGAGAGAGACAGACTCACTCTGTTGCCTGCGCTAAAGTGCCATGGCCTCAGCCTATCTTATTGCAACCTCAAACTCCTGAGCTGAAGCAATCTTTTTGCCTCAGCCTCCTAAGTAGGTGGGACAACAGGCATATGCCACCATGCCCAGCTAAATTTTTTATATATTTTTTTAGTTGTCCTGCTAATCTTTTCTATTTTTAGTAGAGATTGGGTCTTATTCTTGCTCAGGCTGGTCTCAAACTCCTGATCTCAAATGATCCACCCACCTCGGCCTCCCAGAGTGCTAGGATTACAGGCGTGAGCCACCGTGCCTGGCCTGCAATATTTTATTTGAATATTTGCAATGTTGTCTATCAGTGATATAGGACTGCCATTCTTCTCTTTCATAAGGTCCATGTTAGATTTGAGTATCAAGTTATGCAAGTTTCATAAAATGTAATAGGGAATATTTCCTCTTTTTCTGTATTTTTAAAATGTTTATGTAAGAATGGAGGGTTTTTTTTCTCTGTTTATTTGAAAGAAAGCTATTTTAAAATATCTGTGCCCGTTGTGTCCTTTATGATGCAAGAATGGTTCAACATATGCAAATCTATGAATGTAATTCACCACATAAACAGAAGCAAAAACAAAGACCATATGATCCTTTCGATAGATGCAGAAAAAGCATTTGACAAAATTCAACACCCTTTCATGATAAGAACACTCAATAAAATAGGCATAGAGGGGGCTTACCTAAAAATGATGCAAGCCATATATGACAGATCCACAGCCAACACCATACTGAATGGGGAAAAATTGAAAGCATTCCCACTTAGAACTGGAACCAGGCAAGGTTGCCCACTATCTCCACTTCTATTCAACATTGTGCTGGAAGTCCTGGCTATAGCAATCTGACATGAAAGTAGAATTAAAGGTATCCAAATGGGGGCAGAAGAGATCAAACTTTCACTGTTTGCTGATGATATGATATTATATTTAGAAAATCCCAAGGATTCATCCAAGAGATCCTTGAATTGATAAATTAATTTAGTAAAGTCTCAGGATACAAAATCAATGCATACAAATCAGAGGCATTCCTATACGCCAATGACCGTCAAATTGAGAACCAAATCAAAGACCCAGTACCCTTCACAATAGCAACAAAGAAAATAAAGTACCTAGAAATATACTTAACTAAGGAGGTAAAAGACCTCTACAGGAAGAACTATGAAACACTGAGGAAGGAAATAGCAGAGGACATAAACAGATGGAAATGCATACCATGCTTGATGGTCAGCAGACTCAACATTTTTAAAATGTCTATACTATCCAAACTGTTCTGCAGATTCAATGCAGTCCCTTTATGTAAAGATTCTTAATTACTGATTCATTTTCTTTTTTATTTCTGTTTTGTAAAATTGAGATATAATTCACATATCATAAAATTCACTCATTTAAAGTGTACAATACAGTGGTTTTTAGTGTACTCACAAAGTTGTGTAACCATCACCATTATCTAATTCCAGAATATTTTCATCACCCAAAAAAGAAACCCTGTACACATTTCTGTACATTCCCCATTTCTCTATTTCCTACCCTAATCACCCCTCAGTCCTGGGCAACCAGTAATCTACTTTATATCTTTGTGAGTTTCCCTACTCTGGAAATTTGAAATTAATGGAAACATACAATATGTGGCTATTTGTGTCTGGCTTCTTTCAGTTAGCATAATGTTTTCAAAGTTTATTTGTATTGTAACATATATTAATACTGCATTACTTTTGACAGTTGGATAATATTCCATTGAATTTTATTTATCCATTGATCAATTCATGTATACATGTGGCCTCTTACCACTTTATATATTATGAATAATGCTGCAGTGAACATTTTTGTACCAAGTTTTATGTATACATATGCTTTCATTTATCTTGTGTATATACAGGTTATATGGCTACTCTGTTGTTAACTTTTTCAAGAACGAGCACACTGTTTTACACAGCAACTGTACCATTTTCCATTCCTACAAGCTATGTATGAGAATTGTAATTTCCCTACATCCTTGATAACTAACATTTAATAGCTTCTGAGGTGCTTTGTTTTGTTTTTGTTTTTTGTTTTGCTTTGTTTTGCTATAGCCAGACTAGTAGATGTTAAGTGGTATCATCATTGTGGATTTGCCATGATTTCCCTAGTGACTAATGATTTTGAAAACCCTTTCATGTGCTTACAGGCCATTTGTATATCTTCTTTGGAGAATTGTCTATTCAACTAATGTGCCCATCTTTATTGGATTGTCCATTTATTATTGATTTGCAAATGTATTCTTATATTCTTGATATTAATCCCTTATCTGATATATTATTTGCAAATATTATCAACAATTATGTGAATTTTCTTTTTACTTTCTTAAGAGTGTCCTTGGAAGCACATTTTATACTACTCAATAATAAGAAACGACAGGGATCTAGCACCTCTTATATTTTCCTGGATAGAGCTTGAGCCCATTATCCAAAGTGAGGTGTCACAAGATTGGAAGAATAGGCTCCACTTGTACTCACCCACAAATTGGCACTGACTGATCAACACTATGGTTCTCACATGGTAGTAATATTCTCTAGGGATTAGGGGGGTTGTGGGGGTAAACTCACAACTAATGGACGCGGCAAGCATTGTAGAGGGGAAGGGCATACATCTAATCCTTGCTTGGGTGAGTCAAAGACATAAAATATAACCAAAATGCTTGCACTCTCATAATATCCTGAAATAAAAAGAAAAAAATACAATAAAAAATTTTGATGAAGTACCATGTGTATGTATATATATATGTATGAATGTGTATATATGTGTGAGTGTGTGTGTGTGTAGGTTGTTTCAGCATTAGGTTGAATATTTAGGAAATCATTCAAGGCCTAATTCAAGGTCATAAAGATTTACAGTTATGTTTTCTTCCAAGATTTTTATAGCTTCAATGCTTACATTTAGGTCTTTGATCCATTTTAGTTTAATGTTGGTATATAGTGTGAGGTAGAGGTTCAATGACATTCTTTTGCAGGTGGGAATTCAGTTGTCCTAGCACTAATAGTTTTATCACAGAAGTATTTGTTGAAAAGACCATTCATTTCCCATTTTATCATTTTAGGACCCTTGTTGAAAATCAATTTACCATATATGTATGGATTTATTTCTGGATTCTAATTTTTATTCCGTTGTTCTATAGGTCCATCCATATGCCAGTACCACATAATTTTATTTACTGCAATTTTGAAGTAAGGTTTGAAACTGACAACTATGAGTCATCCAACTTTGTAATTTCTAAACAATGTTTTGGTTATTTGAAATTTCATGTGAATTTTAAGATCAACTTTTAAATTTCTGCAACATAAAAGGGACATAGAATTTTTACAGTGATTGCATTGAATATGTAGATCACTTTAAGGAGCATCTCATTATTAAGTATTCCAATTCATGAACATTTGCTATAACTGTACTTATTAATATATTTTATTGTTTCAGTAATGTTTTATTAGATTCTGTATACAAGACTTGTACTTTTTGTTAAATTTATTACTGTATATTTTATTGTTTTTGATGCTACTGTACATGAAATGTTTCTTGATTTCTTTTTTTTGAACTACTTATTTTTAGCATATACAAATTCAATTAATTTCCATATGTTGATCTTGTATCCCACAACCTTTCTGAACTTATTTATTAGTTCTAATAGTTTTCATTAATGTGTGTGGATTTCTGATGATTTTCTATACATAAGATTATGTCATCAGAAAACACAGATAGTCTTTTATTTCCTTTCCAATTTTGATTTTTCCCCTGATTGTCCTGGCTATGACAGCTAGTAAAATGTTGAATAGAAATTGTAGGGTAGGTATCTCGATTTCATGGTGAAATCTTTCAGTCTTTCACTTTTAAGCATAATGTTGGCTGTGAGTTTTGCATTGATGTACTTTATCAGGTTGAGAATTTTTTTTCTGTTTCTAATATTAATACATTGAATATTTTATTATATAAAGCTGTTGAATTTTCTCAAATTTTTACTGCATCAATTGAGATGAATATGTGATATTTTCTATTAATATGGTTTATTATATTGATTAATTTTCATGTGTTGAACCAACATACATTTCTGTGATAAATCCCAATTGTTCATGATGAATAATCTGTTTTTTGTGTTTGCTGGATTACATTTGCTAATATTTTTGAGGAATTTGTCTATATTTATTAAGGATGCTGGTAGTAGTTTCTGGTGGTGTATTTGGTTTTGGTATCAGGCTAATACTGGACTCATATATTGAGTTTGGAAATGTTCCCTTTCCTATATTTTTTTGTAAAAATTGAGAAGCATTATTGTTGATTTTTCTTTAAACATTTATTAGAATTCATGAGTTAAGCTATCTTTTTATAGTATTGAAAAACTTTGTTCTTAAAATCTGTATTCTTTTCATTTTTGTGCTGTTATTGTCTTATAAATGATAACATTATGCACTGTATGACCCTCAACACAGATTTCTGAAGGATACATTTCCTAGACATGGGATTTTGGATCAATGGGATTTTGTTTGTTAATATTTTTGTGTGTTTTTGTTAAAGCACTTTGAATATGTTATCCCGCTGAACAATCTGTGACTATCATCTTCGAAAGATAGGATAATTTCTTTAAGGAAGTAACGTGACAATATGAATAAATTAGCCTAACATTTAATTTGTTCTACATAGGTGGATCTCATAATTAAGAGCAAGCTTCATATCTCCTACCCTGCTATACAGCTATCATTCTAAGCCTTGTGGTAATTATTTTGGAAAAAATTCCTACAATAAAACGGAAGTATATAATACTTGTACCAACAAAATAGTCATAGGAAATATAAAGTTGGAAATATAAATATGCATTTTACTTATTTTATTGATATGTATTTTGAATTAAAATCTATCAGATTAATTTATTTAATACTATGTTGAACAATCTAATCAAGAAATTTAACAGGTATGTGCCACATATATTTGTGTCAGTCCATTAATGTGTAACTGTGTTCTGTTTTCTTTTTTTTACAAACATTTCCACTTGGATAGGAAGGAACAAAGAAACTAGGTCTTAAACTGCTACATTCAGAGAACACATCTTATATGTGAGGAGAGAGAGAGAGAGAAGGAATATGGGAACTAAGACAAGAAAATATATGAACTGAAAAGTAGAGGGGGTAGATATTTTTAACAGAAAGAGAAGGATGACTGCAATACCATGTAATTTATTGTTCTCCTCAAATAAAGAAAGTGATGGCTGGAGAATAAGAAAGAAAAACAGGAGGTATTTCTCTGAAGTTTGGGGGATTGGAGGAGCAGAGGTTATCATTTCATCTCATGGCTGTAGTACGTTAAGGAGTAGCCCTAAAAACTGTCTATAATGGTAGGGTATGGAGAACTCAACAGAAAGTTGAGGAAGTGATACACCAAACGAGCAGGGGAAAAACCTGCCTTCCCTCCAATTTCTTAGAGAACTCACTTTGTAATAATGAACAGGCTTTTTTCTTTAAAATGGAATGCCAGCCGCCAAGGAATTATATGGATGTGAACTGGCCTCTTGTTTAGCATCGAGGAGTAGAAAGCATTTGGATGTTTAGGGGATCATCCATGAAAAGATGCCCTGTAGGTGTCGAAGTTGCTATCTACATAATATCCAATGCCATCTGAAAGATACAGAATAGAGTTCTGGAAGGGCATTGTGACTGTGTAGCAAAAACCTCTATTCCTCTATTTCTAGCATGAGTGTCCAATTCCTCTTGCTATCATATCAGACAGCATATACCTGGAAAAACCAAGACAGTTTGCTGCTGCATGTGCAAATGCAATCATGTGAGGTAATTTAAAGCAAGTTTTAGAAATGAAGAGATTCTATATATGTACTCTCAAATTTACTGGGTTGCTGCCAATGTGGGTCATCATATAGGTTACATGTACACATAAGTAGCTCAATATTTCTTCCAAAATTATTTAGTATATTATTTTTTACTTTTACCAGATGAATTTTTAGGCATAGATACCTATATACAACTACTTCATTCATCATCAGAGGCTGGAAATTTTGGCAGGAATAATTGTATAGTCAAGAGGGGACACTAATATTTTGGAAAGACCATGTTTTTGGATAAACCGGGCTTCAGATTATATACAACCACTATCAGTTATTTGCTTTGTAACCTAAGCAGTTATTCACTTTTGGTCACTTGACTTCTGAATTTTTTTTTGATTTTGAAAACAATAGCAACTTATTGAGAACCAGCTCTGTGTCAACCATACACAAGATTGTTTAACTTTCATTAATTTACTTAATATCCACAACAAATCTATAAAATTGGTGATACTCAATTTTAAGATGAGGAAATAGGCTCAAAATTGAACAAAATTGTCCAAATAATTTCATTACACTTTTTTAAATTGAGGATGTTATGGGGGTACAAACTTGAACATAGGTATGTCCAATCCCAAAGTACTTACTACTAAATATTTGGCCTTTCTAAACTTCAATTAACTCATCTGTAAAATGAGCA
This sequence comes from Cheirogaleus medius, assembly GCA_008086735.1. Taxonomy (NCBI): domain Eukaryota; kingdom Metazoa; phylum Chordata; class Mammalia; order Primates; family Cheirogaleidae; genus Cheirogaleus; species Cheirogaleus medius. Next base: position 7,852,927 of record VBSM01003018.1, read on the forward strand.
CAGTGGTGCCAGCACATAGAGAGTGCCAATAAATGTGAATTTCTGTCTGCTATGTGCCTCGGTCCGTTTGGGCTGCTATAGCAAAATACCATAGAGTTGGTGGCTTATGATCAACAAATTTATTTGTCCCAATTCTATAGGCTAGGAAATCCAAGATCAAGACCTCTGCCAATTTGGTGTCTGATGAGGGCCTATTTCCTGGTTCATAGATAGTGCCTTCTTGCTGTTTATTAATATCACAGAAAAGGTGAGGGAGCTCTCTCAACTTTATTTTATAGAGGCACTCATCCCATTCATGAGAACTCCTCCTTCATGACCAAATCAGCTCTCAAAGGGCCCACCTCCTAATGCTATCATCTTGGGAGTGAGGATTTCAATATAGACATTTTGGGGAGACACAAACATCCAGACCATAGCACTATCCTCTTCCAATAAGAAGTCAGTTCAACTAATATTTAGATTTTAAAGTTTTCCTTTTTATCCAGACAAACAAAAAAGGAATTTTAAAAAATTACAGGATGTAGTACAGCTCATCACAAGCACAAGAGCACTTTACTTCCCTAGAAACTTCTTATCTAACAAATTCAACTCTCTGGGATACAGACAAGAACCAAAAATTAGCAAATAAGTCTTATAGCAACCCCAAAATGAATGAGTTTTATTTATATATGCCTATCCCTCACATGACATTAGTCCATGTCATTTTAGTCTTATTTTATAAAAAGCCAACAACCTTGGTTTATGTAGTCTCAAATCATAGCATATACAATGTTTGGAATAAGAAGGCAGCCATTGATGACAGCAAGGAGAGATAGAACAGGTAAAGATGAGGGATACAATAAAAATCAAGTACAAGAAACCAAGTATCATTACAATAACTCCCAAGGTCATTGGCGCAATAATCTTTAGGCAATGAATGATATCATAATGATAATTGAGGTCTTCAAGATAAGATGGTATAGAAATGAAGATACAATTACTGATGGCTACTTTACACATCCGGACTTCATGGTTTTTCTTCGTTTTGTTTTATTATTTACTTATGTACCTATTTTAATTGACAAAAATGTTTATATTTATTGTATACAACGTGATGTTTTAAAATATGTATACATTGTGAGATGACCAAATAGAGCTAATTAACATGTAAAATTGTCAAGAATACAATGCATTGTTATTACCTATAGTAACTATAGTCACCATGTTGTACAATAGATCTCTTGAACTCATTCACTCTATGTTGCTAAAACTTTGAACTCTTTGACTAACATCTCCCCAACCACACCCCACCTCTTGCCTCTGGTAACCACTATTCTACTCTGTACTTCTATGCATTCAATTTGTTAGATTCCTCATATAAGTGAAATCATGTGGTATTTGTCTTTTTGTGCCTTCCTTATTTCACTTTACATAATGTCCTCTAGTTTCATCCATGTTGTCTGTCACAAATAATAAGATTTTCCTTTTTTTTAAGGTGGCATAGTAATCCACTGTGTATATACAACATTTTCTTTATCTATCCAACCATTTATTGACACTTTGGTTGTTTCCATATCTTGGCTCTTGTGAAAAATGCTGCAATGAATAAGGGAGTGCAGATATCTTTTCAGCATACTGATTTCATTTCCTTTGGATATATACCAAGTAGTGGAATTGTTGGATCATACAATAGTTCTATTAATATTTCTAAGTTATGCAATTTCCCATAGCGATGTACGAATTACATTCCCACCAACAGTGTACAAGTGTTTCCTTTCCTCCACATCCTCACAAGCATTTGCTATCTTTCATATTTTTATATAATAGGCAATATAACACGTGTGAGGTGATATCTCATTGTGGTTTGAATTTGCATTTTTCTGATGACTAGTAAAGTTCAGTATTTTTTATATATATATCTGTTGGCCAAACTCTATGTTTTAAGTTGAGAAAACACATTTTTAATAAAAGTATCCAGTTTTAAGTTGAAAAAACTTGGAGGGGAGACAAGATAGCTGACTAGAAACATCACTTGTCAGATTGTCTCAGAAAGATGGAAAAGTTTTAGACAATAAAAACATAATCTAGGTGTAATTCTGAGGAAAAGGGCCAGAACCTATCAGAGATTTAATGAGAAGAATTTATGTAGCAGAACAAGAAGGAGCAAGATTTCAGCAGAGTCAAACTGAGGAACTTGGGACCCCATGGAAAGGATTGGTGGAGGTGTTTGTTTTTCCTCTACTCATATCTCTGGCAGATGTCAGGCTCTCAAATTGTTGGAAAGCATCTCTACCCTCATGAGCCCAAAAGCTACTGCCACCAGTAAACTGGGAGTTTCTTGAGAACAGAACACTGGGCTACTGGCCACTTTGGGGTTGCTACCCCTCACTACAGGGACAAGCTGAGGTAGTGGGCACCATATTGCTTTTCTACTCACTGTGTGTCTTATCCTCCATAGAGAACTTCAGCCCTTCAGTTTCCTTGTCACTGATCACCATACAAACATTTCCAAACACCTTCCCAGACTATGGTGGCCACAGGGGGCCAGTGGGTCCTGGGAGAAATGTGCGATCTGGAGCTTGGATATGAAGGACAGGGTGCCTTCAGGGGAGAGGAGAGTGGAGCAAGCCAGGGGACTCCTCAAGACAAAGGGAACCATAGTGCCAATTCTTCTCCACTAAGACTATTCTCCTCCTTCTCTTCCCCTCTCCAGCCTACAGTTGCTGACATAGGCATGGCAGTTCCCACGTGAGTCAGCAAGGGTTCCCCAAGGTACAATTGATCTGGGGCTCCCAGGAGCAACTACTATGTTGATGCACCCACCACATCCAATCTTCCACAAAGATTGGGGCTCATGCTTTTCCTCTTAAAGACCTGAACCAGAGAAAAGGTGCATGAACTGTGAGTTCCTTGCCCATCAGCCCTCCCTGCTGCTGCCTGCCTGGTTGCTCCTGCAAAATAGGGCATACCCTGAAGCAGAGGAGCTTTGAGCCTGCTTGAGCAATCCATGGGAGAATCAGGACCAACATGCTTCTGCCTGGCATGGTTAGGGATTGAACATGGGGGATCAGAAGAAAGGCCCACATGATGGATCCTGTACCCCTCAGAATTAATAGTGTTGCTCTGGGACATGAAGGGGAGATTTGTGAACTGATCTTGGGAGACTAGGGATCCAAAATGGGCAGAACTAAAAGGAGAGTGCAGTGTAAGTCATAGTCACAGAGCACCCAAGGAACACCCCTCCTCCCACAGGAAAGTTGCACTTTTGGTCCAGAGCAGGATCCTGGGCAGGGAAATTCCCAGTCTACAGTGGCATTGCTGGTAATCTTGGCTAGTTTAGGCTATTGCTTGCAGCCTGATGCCAGAAGGAGATCCAAGGGGAGAAGAAGAATGAAACCCACTTGTGCCTGTCAGACTTTGAAACCCAAATTGTCCTTCCCCTGTGAACAGACTTTTTGGCTTGATGGGACCTCTTCAGCCCCTCCCTGGTGGCTTTCCCCAGCTGCCTGGAAGCTCACCCTTGACCTCTGCCAAGACAGCTCTTGTGCTCATCTTTTTGGAGCCCAAACATAGGCTCACCCAATCCAGCCCCACTCACCCTTGCTCCTCCACCTGCTTCTGCTTTGGTTCAGCAAAATAAGGAGTTTTCTGGGATTCCCAGGGCCCCACACTCTGCCTAATGCATCTGAGTACTTTTTCTGATCAAGCAGAGCTGGTAACATCCCCAAAACACCATGAAGTTGGCTAGTTCCTACAAGAACAACATACTGGCAGGGAGGACAACTTGTGTAGCCCATTGTAGCATTTACTGATTCAATCATACAGGGCATGGCTCACTCTTACCCACAAGTGCCACATACCAACTTAGAGATTAAACTGGGCATCCTCATGTAATTTATACTGTTAAGGCAACTGGACTGGGGAAAGGGATGGAATTATAATAAAAGACTTCCATATCCTGTTATTGACAAGATACACCACTGCTACAGCCTACAAATAGCTAGTGATTAAGAAAACTACCACACTGAGGATATCTATAACTAGGGTATCCTTCCAAAACATATTATCCCATCAAAGTACCCACAAGCAAAGCCAAAGGTCCTTACCCAACATATGCTACATGCACATATTTAAGAGTGAGAGGGAGGAAAAGTACTATACAAACAAAATAAAATCCCAAACCAAGAAGTAACAGCTGCTCCAGATGAGAAAGTATCAGTGCAAGGACTCTGAATGTATGAAAAATCAGAGTGGAAGGACACACCCAAAGGATCACACAGGCTCTCTAGCAAGGAGATTTCCCAACCAAAATGAAAATTTTGAAATGGCACATAAAGAATTCCAAATGTGGATTATAAAGAATCTCAATGAGATCCAAGAGAAAATGGAAAACCAACTGAATCATGAAAAATAACTAAAAAAACAAAGAAAAATAATTCAGGAAACCAATGAAAAATTTACTAAAGAGATCAATTTATTAAAAAAAAAACAAATAAAACTTCAGGAAGTGAAAGATTTATTTATGGAAATACAAAACACGGTGGAAATTTTTAAGAATAGATTAGATAAAGCAGAAGAACAAATTTCAAATATTGAAGACAACTCTTTAGAATTAATCCAGTCAGTCAAAAATAAAGAACAGAGAATCAAAAGGAATGTACAAAGCCTACAAGAAATATGTAAAATGACCAAATACAATAATCATAGACATCCCTGGGTGTGAAGAAGAAAAAGCAAAAAGCCTGGCAACCTAAGTGATGGAACAATTGAGCAAAATTTCATTTGTCTTGCTAGAGATTTAGACATTCATATACAAAAGCTCAATGAACACCCGGGAGAGTCATTACACAAAAGGAATCACCAAAGCATATAGTCATCAGACTGGCCAAGGTCAATGTGAAGGAGGAACACCAATGAGCCTGAGGCAAAAACGTCAAGTAACTTACAGAGGAAAACCCTTCAGACTTCTGAACAAAAAACTTACAAGTCAATGAATGGGGACATATTTTTACTCTCCCCAAGCAGAATAACGGCCAACCAAGAATTTTGTGTCATACAAAAGTAAGTTTCATAAATGAAGGAGAAATAAAATATTTCCCACAAAAGAAAACACCAATGAAATTTGTCATGATTTGAACTACCTTATGAGAAATGCTTAAAAGTGTTCCATACATGGAACAGAACAATCAATACACATCCAGTGTAAAAACACCCAATAGTTAAAACTCACATCTCTCATAAAGCAGTAACACAAGAGAGAAAACAAAACAATCAGGTAGCAATCAAAATGATGAACAGAACAGTATCTCATATATCACTATTAGCATTGAATGTGATTGGTCTCAATGCCATGCTAAAAAGATGTAGATTTGCAGATTGGATTAAAAAAACACAACCCAAATATATGTTGTCTCCAAGAGAACCATTTAACTTGAAAAAAGTCTTATAGACTTGAGTTAAAGAGGTAGAAAAAAATATTACATGAAAATGGAAACCAAAAGAAAGCAGAATTAGCTATTCTAACATAGATAAAATTGATATTAAATCAATAGTGTTGAAAAAAGACAATGATGCTCTTCATATAAAGATAAAGGGAACAGTTCAACAATAAGATATAACAATACTAAATATATATGCACCTAACAAGGAGCTCCTAAACTCGTAAAACAAATTCTACTAGTTCTAAGTAAAGAAATAAACAGCAACATAATAATAATCAGAGACTTCAATACTCCACTGACAGAACTAGACAGATAATCAAGGCAGAAGATCAAAAAGAAACAATGGATTTAAATGGAACTATAGAACAAATGGACATAACAGACATTTATAAAACATATATACAAACAATACAGAATACACATTGTTCTTAATAGTACATGGGGCATTTTCCAAGATGGATCATGTGATAGACCACAAAACAAGTCCCAGCAAATTTAGAAAAAATTAAAATCATACGATATGTATTCTCAGATCACAGTGGGATATGACTACAAATCAATTTGAAGAGGAACTCTCAAAATTAAACAAATAAATGGAAGTTAAATAACCTGCTGCTGAATAATCCATGTGTTATGTATGACATCAAGACAAAAAAAAATTGAATTCAATGACAAAGGTGAAACAAACTGCCAAAATCTATGAGGCACAGAAAAAGCAGTGTTTAGGGCATTATTCAGAGCCTTAAACGCTTATTTCAAAATGACAGAAATATCACAAATTAACAACATAATGTCACAACTAAAGGAACAAGAAAAAGAAGAGCAAAACAAACCTAAAGCTAGGAGAAAGAAAGAAATAACAAAGCTCAGAGCACAATTTAACAAATGGAAACAAACACAGACAAGTTTGCCCTCTATCACCACTTCTATTCAACATACTGATGGAAGTCCTAACCAGAACAATCAAAAAAGAGAAAGAAATCAAGGGCATCAAAATGGGGGCAGAAGAGCTCATACTATCACACTTTGCTGAGGATATGATCTTATATCTTGAAAATCCCCAAGATTCTGCCCTGGGAATACTGGGATTGATAAACAAATTCAGGAAAGTCTCAGCTTACAAAATCAATTTACAGCAATCAGTAACATTCCTACATGCCGACAACAGTCAAACTGAGAACCAAATCAAAGACTCAATATCCTTCACAATAGCAACAAAGAAAATACCTAGGAATCCATTTAACTAAGGAGGTAAAAGACCTCTTCAAGGAGAACCATGAAACACTGAGGAAGGAAATAGCAGAGGACCTAAACAGGTGGAAAACCATAGCATGCTCATGTGTCAGCAGAATCAACACTGTTAAAATGTCTATACTACCCAAGATTTACAGATTCAATGCAATCCCTATTAAAATACCAACATAATTTTTCACAGATCTGGAAAAAATAATTCTATGCTTCGTATGGAACCAGAGGAGACCCTGAATAGCAAAAATAATCCTAAGCAAAAAGAGCAACTTGGGAAGCATCAATTTATCAGACTTCAAACTATACTACAAAGCTATAGAAACTAAACAGTATGGGACTGGCACAAGAACAGAGACATAGACCAATAGAGCAGAACTGAGAACCCAGATATAAAAGCATCCTCATATAGCCATCTAATGTTTTACAAAGCAGACAAAAACAGACACTGGGAAAAAGAATCCTTATTAAATAAATAGTGCTGGGAAAACTGGATAGCTACATGTAGAAGACTGAAATAGGATCAGAACCATTCACCTCACAAAAATCAACTCACTCTGGATAACAGACTTAAACCTAAGGTGTGAAACTATAAGAATTCTAGAAGACAATGTTGGAAATACTCTTCTAGACATTGGCTTAGGCAAAGAATTTATGAAGAATACCCCAAAGACAATCAACGCAACAACAAAAATAAATAAATATGCCCTGGTCGAATTACAAAGCTTCTGCACAGCCAAGGAAACTATCATGAGAGCAAACAAACAACCTATAGAATGAGAGAAAATATTTGCATGTTACACATCCATAAAAGGGCTTATAACTAGAATATCTATAGAAATTAGGAAAATCAGCAAGGGAAAATCAAACAACCCTATCAAAAAGTGGGCAAAGGACATGAACAGAAACTTTTCAAAAGAAGACAGAATAATGGCTAACACACATATGAGAAAATGCTCAACATCTCTAATCATCAGGGAAATGCAAATCAAAACTACAATGAGATATCACTTCTCGCCAGTGAGAATGGCCTTTATCAAAAAGTCCCAAAACAATAAATGTTGGTGTGATTACGGAGAGCTAGGAACACTCATACACTGCTGGTGAGACTGCAAACTAGTACAACCTATGTGGAAAGCAATATGGAGATACCTCAAAGAGCTAAAAGTAGAATTACCATTTGATACAACAATCCCATTACTGGGCATCTACCCAAAGGAATAAAATACATTGTATAAAAAAGACATGGGCACTTGAATGGTAATAGCAGCACAATTCACAATTGCAAAGATGTGGAAACAACCCAAGTGCCCATCAATCCATCAGCAGATTAATAAAATGTCATATATGTATACCATGAATTTGTATTCAGCCACAAAAAACAATGGTGATAAAGCATCTCTTTTATTAACCTGGATTGAGCTGGTACCCATTCTACCAAGTCCATTATCCCTTGAATGGACAAAAAAGCACTACATGTACTCACCAACAAATTTGTTTTAACTGATCAACACTTAAGTGCACATATAATAATAATATACATCAGGTGTCTGGCAGATTAGAGAGGGGAGGAGGTGATGTGTATATAAACAGCTAATGGGTGTGGTATGCACTGTCTGGGGGATGGACGTGCTTGAAGCTCTGACTTGCGTGGGGCAAGGGCAATATATGTAACCTAAGCATTTGTACCTCCATCATATGCTGAAATAAAAAAGAAAAAAAGGAGAAATTATTATTGATATCAGAGAAATACAAAATATCATCAATGATGACTATGAAAACCTCTGCACACACAAACTATAAAACCTAGATGAAATGTATAAATTCCTGGACACCTACAACCTCCCAACCTTGAATCAGAAAGAAATAGAAATTCTGAACAGGCCAATAATGAGTTGCGATAATTGCAACAGTAATGAAATATTCCCTAAGGAAATAAAGTCCTGGCCCAGACAGATTCACAGTCTAATACTGTAGGCCCTACAAAGAACAACTGGTACCCATACTACTGAAACTTTTCTATAACAGTGAGAAGGAGGTAACTTCCCCTAAATCATTCTATGAAGCCAGCATTACCTTGAATCTAAAGCCATAAAATGACACAATGAAAAAGGAAACTACAGACCAATATCTCTTATGAACATAGATGGAAAAATCCCCAAGAAAATACTAGCAAACCAAATTCAACAGCACTTCAAAAATACAATCAAGTATGACCAAGTGGGTTTCATCCAAGGAATGTAAGAATGATTCAATATATACAAATCAATAAATGTGATTCACCACATAAACATTAGTAAAGAGAAAGACAATATGATCATTTCAATAGATGTAGAAAAAGCATTTGATAAAATCCAGCACGCTTTCGTGATAAAAGTGATTAGGCATAGAAGAAACATACCTCAAAATAATAATAAAACTATATATAGCAAACCCACACCCAATATCACACTGAATGGGATAAAGTTGAAAGAATTCCACCTAAGAACTACAACAAGACAAATGTGCCTACTGTCACCACTTCTATTCAACATAATACCAAAAGTTCTAGCTAGAGCAATCAGGCAAGAGAAAGAAATAAAGGACATTCAAATGGGAAAAAGAGGAGATCAAACTATCCCTGTTTGCTGACAGTATGATCTTGTGTCTTGAAAACTCTAAAGATAACACCAAAAGATTTGTTAAATTGATAAATTTATCAAAGTTTCAGGTTACAAAATAAATGTACATAAATTATTAGCATTTCTATATGTTAGTAACAGTTCAGCTGAGAGTCAAATACAGAACTCAAAACCATATACAATAGTTGGAAAGAAAATAAAATACCTAGGAATATATATAAACAAGCAGGTGAAAAACCTCTACAAGGGGAAATATAAAATACTGATGAAAGAAATCATAGATTACACAAACAATTGGAAAACATCCCCTCCTCATGGGTTTAAAGAATCAACATTGTTAAAATGTCCATACTGCCCAAAGTAATTTACAGATTCATTGCAATTCCTATAAAAATATCAATGTATTTTTTTACAGATGTAGAAAAAGTAATCCTAAACTTCATATGGAACCAAAAAAGAGCTGGAATAGCCAAAGCTATCTTAATCAAAAAGAACAAATCTGGAGGCATCACATTATCAGACCTTAAATTATACCACAAGTCTACAGTGATGAGAAAGGCATTGCACTGGTATAAAATAGACACTTAGATCAATGAAACATAATAGAGAACCTGGAAATAAAGCCATATAGCTAAGACCATATGATTTTGGACAAGGCAGACAAAACCATACACTGAGGCAAAGGACGCCCTATTCAAAAAATGGTGCTGGGAAAATTGGAGTGCTACAAGCAGATGAATGAAACAGGACCCTAATCACACATTGTATACAAAAATCAACTCAATATGGATTAAACAGTTAAATGTAATACTTGAAACTAGAACAAATTCTAGAAGAAAATTTAGGAAAAACTCTCCTAGACATTGGATGGTACAAAGGCTATATATGTAACCTAAATGTTTGTACTCTCCAGTATCTACAAAGAACTCAAAAATCAGCAAGATAAAAACAAATAATTCCATCAAAAAGTGTGAAAAAGACATGAGCAGAGTTTTGCAAAAGAAGATAGACAAATGGACAACACACATGAAAAAAATGCTCAACTTTACTAATCATCAGGGAAATGCAAATTAAAACCACAATGAAATACCATCTTCCCCCTATCAAAATGGTCATTATTAAAAAATCTAAAAACAATAGATGTTGTCATGGATGCAGTGAAAAAGTGTGGCTGATACAGTACTGGTGGGAGTATAAATTAATACATGCTCTGTGGAAAACAGTATGGAGATTTCTCAATGAACCAAAAGGAGACTTAGCATTTGATCCAGAAATCCCACTACTGGGTATTTACCTAAAGGAAAAGAAGTCATTATATCAAAAAAACACTTATACCCAAATGTTTATCATAGCACAGTTCACAATTAGAAAGATATAGAATCAACCTAAATGCCCATCAATTCATGAATAAAAAAATATTGTATTTATTTATATATGTATATGTGTACACACACACACACACATATATATATATATATATTTTTTATTCTGCCATATTAAGGAATGGAATTATGTCATTTGCAGCAAGTTGGATTGAACTGAAGCCATTGGCCTAGTGATATGTCTCAGGAATGGAGAAACAAACACCATATGTTCTCACTGATAAGGGGGAGCTTAAGCATGGGTACATATGAGCACAAAGTTGTATAAAGGTCATTGGAAACTAAGAAGAGGGGTGGATTGGAGGAGATGAGGGATAAAAACTTACCTATAGGATGAAATGTACACTATTTTTGTGATGGGCACACTAAAAGCTCTGACTTCAGCATTATACAAATTTTCCATGTAACAAGAGTTCCCATATCCCCTCATATTTTGAAATAAAAATTATTTAAAATAAGAAAAAGAAGTAAGTTGAGAAAACTGAGGCCAAGATTACCCATCAGATGAGTGGCAGACTCATACATGGTATCAAAAGTTCTTGTGTTTTGAATCATCCGTTTGATAAGACAAGAATGGATGTAATAAAATTTATTTCTTAAATACACAAAAAGTCGGTAAAATAAACTCCTGACACTTAATATGGCAAGTTTAACTTATGTGCAAAATTCTGCCATGCACAAATACATATTTCCCAGCCATGTTAGATCCAAGGAATATTTTCAAGATTCACTATGAAAAAAATAACTCTGTTACTAATCTAACATTGTGTGAAAGCACCAATTTCTAATTGACTGGTTGTTGGCCAAGATGAGAAGCAGGTTTTATGACCTTAGGGAAGTCAAGGAGCTTTGAAGCAGAAGACTTTGGAAAACAGATCTCAAACTGTTTTTTTCCCTATAGTGATGACATTTCCAGAGAGATAATTGGGAAAGAAATGAGTTAACACCTGTCTTTGAACTACTATGTGGCAGGAAGTCACCACTACTATCTTCAACATGGTTTCTGCCACTATGACCAATATCATTGTCTTAAGTAAGGGCCTGGTTTAAATCATTCAGAATTTTGCTAGATGCCAAGGAGGGTTGAGCAGTTCAATTTTGTTCCATTTAAATGTAGTCTTATGGCAATATAAGATAGCCAATCTTATACCTCTCTCAGACTATCTCTATTGTCAACCCAGTGCTCCAAAGTGCACAGAAACCACTGAATATGTCACCATACAGAATTTTGGCCAATGAACTGGCGACCAGAGGGCTGGGAGAAATGCTTGTTCCAATTCATCTATAGGCTACCATTACTATTTCTTCAATCTTGTATGACACTATTTACAACTATTTTGATATTGTTGCTCAGAATCTTCAATTTATTTATCTAGATTAGAATATGTTTTATAAATTTAAACTTGTATTTAAAATATCAATAGGTAGAAAACTTCCATTTACAGCTTTCCTATAAAACACAAACACACACACACACCCCTAAGAAACACTATACTAACAGATGCATTAATGTATACAACAGTGAAATAAAACTAAGGATTGAAGACTGATCAGTATTAAATAGATAAAAAGAGGTGAAAATATTAAAAATTATCATTTGTTATAGATGAATATGCCTAAAATATTAATGTAAAGAAACCTAAACTTATCCCCACAGACCACTATTCTACATAGCTCCACTAACTGTCTTTAAAGAACTAAATGGATCAAACAGAATATGACTAAAAGGACAAGGGATTCATTATTTTGTTCAAAGGAAATGAAGAGTAAACAATATTAAAGGCAAATGTAAGGGTGATCAGTCTGAAAAGAAAGTATCATCTAATTATACTAATAAAGATATGAGGGAGGACTTGAAAGAAAAAAAAAAAAACAGTTTCAGGATCCACTGTTGCTTTGTAGCCACTTCCACGCCTGAGAGTGCAGAGAAACAGTACAGGTGCTTACCAGATTCTTTAGTAATGTGCCCAATGGCACTTTTTTCACTCCCTATCCAAAATAAATTCATAGATTTGACAGCAAAGTACAATGAATTACATAATCAAGTGCAAGTGCTACAATGAAGGTTACAGAAAGGCAAGTGTTCACTTCAGGCGGTAAAATTTCCTCAGAAGAACCTTTTCAAAGACCACAATCCAATCTGTAAATTATTTAAAATGTACAATCTTTGTACGAGCTATTTCATCTTGGTTTCTGTTCTTCAGGTCTTCAGTTTGTAAAACACAGTATTAATTCAGGCCAACTGAATTATTATGTCAGTACAAATGTTCCCTTAAACAGCATGGAGGTTGAGAATACTATAGTATAGCATACCAAGAACAAAGTACTTCTCAATGGTCTCAGAAAATGGTCCCATTTTCATTTACTTCTAAAATAAGACGGAGTAAAATAAGATGTAGCAAAACATGTATACCTGTTTTAATTGCAGTAAACAGCGTGGAATGGTAGTTACAAATATACATAGAAATAAACTGCAGCTCTGAAGGAGCACAAAGCAGATGAAACTTAAATCACTTGAGTGGCCAGAAGGCACCATAATAATTCTGTAAGGACTTTTAATTATGACCCTAGCATGAGGAAGAAAAGAACATAAACATTTGTTTGGGCCCTACTCTGTATGCCTCAAATAGTAAAGGTTCAATGAATGGTTATTACTATCTCATTATTATTATTACAATCTCATTCATTCCTTTCTTACAATCACATTGTAAACAGGTAATTAGGTATATTTATCATGCCCATTTGATAAATAGGTTAATTGAGGTGGCTCAAAGAAGTTAGATAATATTTCCAAAATATTATGGCTACAAAACTGCAAACTCCAGACCTGTCTGATGCCAATTATCTTTCAAATCCATCCTACTGTTTTCCCAAGAACCTCGGTAAGGCACACTGCATCAAGTGGAGGACATCAGGGAAAATAAAATAAGACCCATATCATGGGCAGAATAATGCCCCCCCCAAAGATATCACATACTAATCCTCAGAACATGTGAAAATTTTTGGTTACATGGCAAAAGGGGAATAAATTGTAGATGGAATTTAGGTTGCTAATCAACTGACTTTGAGATGGGGAGATTATCATGGATTATCTGAGAGTGTTTAACAAAACCACAAAGTTCCTTCTAATTGAAAGAGTAAGGCAAAAGAGGGAGAACCAGAGAAAATCCTGCATGAGAAAGATTCAACTAGCCACTGCCAGTTTTGAAGATGGAAGAGTGCTATAGGCCAAGGAATGAGGGCAGCCTCTGGAAACTGGAAAGGCAAGAAGACACATTCTTCCCTAGTGACTCCAGAGGGAATACAATCCTGCTGACGCCTTAATTTTAGCCTACTGAGACCCATTTTGGACTTCTTACTTCCAGAATTGTATGATAATGAATTTCAAGACACCAAATTTGTGGTAATTTATTGCAGTAGCAGGAAACTAACATAGACTGTATTACTAAGTCCCCAGAAAATAAAACAGACCATATCAAAATGAGATATACTATGTGCTAATACCTTATAAAATTGACCAACATCAGACTATTACTAGAAAAAAAAATTATAACCAAAGAATTAATATATATATATATAAAACATTAAGTGCTTTTATATATGTCATTCTCACAAAATTCATTAGCAGTTTAATTATACTCATATTGCAAATAGGAAACTAAATTCCAGGAAGCTAAATTAATAATAATAATGTGAAAATATGGCCAGCCTCACTTATGATCAGCTAAATGAATATTGAAACAGGATACTATTTTTCTTTTTTAAAATTTGACAGAAAGTTTGAAAATATCTAGTCCTGGCAAGTCCTTTCATAAACTTAGTGACTTAAATGACACAAATTTATTATCTTATACTTTTGGAGGTCAGAAGTTTGAAATAAATCTCAAGAGGGCTAAAATAAATGTGTGGGCAGGGCTTAACTCCTGGAGGCTCCAGGAGAGACTGCCTTTCCTTGCCTTTTCCAGCTTCTAGAGGTCAAGTTTGCCTACATTTGTTGGTTCCTGGCACTTTCCTTGTATCTCTCTCTCTTTCACCTCTATTTCCATCCTCACATCTCTGACTCTGATCTTCCACCTCTCTCTTAAGAACCATTGCAATTACATTGGTGCTATCTCCCCCAAAATCCAGGAAACATCCCCATATCAAGATTCTTGATCATATCTACAAAGTTTCTTTAACTACATATGGTAATATTCTCATGTTTTGGAAATTAGAATGTGGATATCATTTGGGGAGAGTATTAGCCTGTCTATCACAATAAGTATGCAAAGTTGTATGCACAAGGATCCATTTTTACAATCATTTGTTCATTTACAAGATAATTTGTAATAGTAAACTGTTAGAAATTGTCATCAATAGCAGGCTATTTAAATGATAGCAGATTTAGACAATGTAATACTCCATAGTTATTTAAAAGAAAGAAATTTATGTACACTAATAAGGTAAAATATCCAGAGATGTTAAATATAAAAAGAATGGTACAAAATTACATATAATATATGATTTGACTCATACAATTTGACTGATACATAAATAGAGTTTATATACTTACAGAATTTCTAAAATGATACACACAAACATACACACAGACACACGCACATACCCATAGGATGTTCACTCATGCCTACTCTCCATTCCCCCCCCCACCACAGAGGCCTACAGGAAACCACTATTCTTATTTCTACTCCCCGAATCTCCAGATTAGTTTTACCAGTTCTTCAAATTCATATAAGTTGATACTTACAGAATATATTGTTTCATGTCTGGCTTCTTTCACTCAGGACAAGATTCTTAAGAGTACTCAAATTGTTGTATATATCAGTATTTTATTCCTTAAAATTGATGAGTAGTATTCTGTTGTATGGATATCACAAAGTTTGTTTATTGATTCTGCAATGAACTTTAGGATGTTCCAATTTGGGCCTATTATAAATAATACTGCTATAAAAATTATGACAGAAGCCCTTCTGTGGAAACATGTTTGCATAACTTTGAGGTAAATATCTAGAAGAAGTGTTGGCTCATAGAGTAGGTATATGTTTAGTTTTCAAAGAAACCACCAGACTTTATTCTAAAGTAGGTATACCATTCCACATTCCCACCAGAAATGTATGAGAGTTGCAGGCGTTCTGCATTCTGGCTAACACTTGTAATCAGCATTTTTAGAATATTTTATACCCGTCTTTGGCTTGTGTTTTCAATTTCTGATGATGCCTTTGATTAACAGAAGTTTTAAACCTTTTTAGGCATCGCTTATCATCTATTATTTTTTATGATTATTATTTGTTTTATTCATTCTAATAAATATTTTTTTGCCCAGTGACAAAAAATAAATGAGATATCACTTAACTCCAGTGAGAATGGCTTTTATAAAAAGTCCCAAAACAATAAATGTGGGGGTGGATGTGGAGAGATAGGAACACTCCTACACTGCTGGTGGGACTGCAAACTAGTGCAACCTCTGTAGAAAGCAATATGGAGATACCTTAAAGCGATACAAGGAGAAGTGCCATTTGATCCAGCAATCCAACTACTGGGCATCTACCCAAAGGAAAAAAAGATATTCGATGAAAAAGACATCTGCTCTAGAATGTTTATAGCAGCACAATTCACAATTGCAAAGATGTGGAAACAACCTCTTAAAGTTTTCTTCTAGGAATGGAAAAACAAGCTCCACATATACTCACCAACAAACTGGTATTAATGGAGCAGCACCTAAGTGGACAGATAGGACTACATTTATAGGGTATTAGGTGGGTGGGAGGGGGGAGGGGGTGAGTATATACATACATAATGAGTGAGACGTGCACCGTCTGAGGGATGGTCATGCTTGAAGCTCAGAATCGTGGGAGGAGGGGGGGCAAGGGCATTATTTGAAACCCAAAAATTTGTACCCCTATAATTTGCTGAAATAAAAAAAAAAATCAAAAAAAAAAAGTTTTCTTCTAGGAGCTTTATCAAGTGAATTTTATCCTTATTATGTATGCAACTAATCTCAAGTTAATTTTTGTGTAGAATGTGAGGTTTAATTAAAGTGTTTTCCTTATGGATATACAGTTGTTCCTGCACTATTCCTTCAAAACTCTTTTCTCTCCCTATTCAGTTGTTCTGATAGCTTTGTCAAAAATAACTTCACCATATATATGAGGATATATTCCCGGATTCTCCTTTCTCTTTCACGGATCAATTTGTCTTTCCTTTATGTCAATACATAACTACTACTATTACTATTATTTTTACTACTATAGCTTTACAATAAGTCTTAAAATCAGGTAAATATATTATTCTTTTTTTTCTTTTATTTCATTATATTATGGGGGTACAGAAATTGTTAGGGTTACATATATTGCCCCTGCCAACCCTCCCCCCCCCACTGTGCTAGAGCTTCAAGCATGTCAACCCCCTGGTGGTGCGTGTCACACCCATTGTGTAAGTATACACTCTATATTTGTGTGGGTTTTTTTCTTTCTTTCTTTTTTTGGAGATAGAGTCTCACTCTTTTGTCTGTGCTAGAGTGCCCTGGCAACAGCCTAGCTCACAGCAACCTCAAAATCTTGAGCTCAAGCAATCCTCCTGCTTCAGCCTCCTCAGTAGCTGGGACTACAGGTGCCTACCACCATGCCCTGCTAATTTTTTCTATTTTTAGTAGAGATGAGGTCTCGCTCTTGCTCAAGCTGGTCTTGAACTCCTGAGATCAAACGATCCTCCCGCATTGGCCTCCCAGAATGGCAGGATTACAGGTTTGAACCATAGCACTCGGTCAATATAGCAATATATTGCTATATTCGGTTTACTAATACTGTGTTAAAAATTTTTGTGTCTATACACATGAAAGACATGAGTCTATAATTTTATTTTCTTGTAATATTTTTCTCAGGTTTGCTACTAGGGCTACACTGGCTTCATTGGAACAAATTGGAAAAATTTCTCTTCTCCTTTACTTTATGAAACAGTGTGTGTAAAAATGGCATAATTTATTTCATATGTATGATATAATTATGCAGTTATACTTTCTGGACCAGACATATTCTGGTAAAGGTTTGCAGTTGTCTATTTCTTTTCATGTGTCAATTTTGTTAAGGTGAGAAAAAGAATAAAATAGAAAAGGTAAGTAAAATGAGAAACAAAATAAAATGGCAGATACTTTACTCATCTCATTTTATATACCTAAGAAAACCTTGAAACCAAATCTAACAATGACATTTTATAAAAGGAAAAGTATAGGCCAATTGCACTCATATACATAGATCTAAAAATTCTAAAAAACAAAAGGATACCAAACCCAGCAATATAAAAATAAAATATATCATGACAGAATTGGATTAATACCAGGAAAGCAAGTTTAGTTTAACATTAAATAATATTGTTCACCATATTAACAGATTAAAATAAAAAGCAATAAAATTGTCTCAAAAATATAGGGAAATTGATAATACTTAGCCCGTTTATGTTTACAACATAAAAAAAAACTTAATTAGCTACGAACAAAAGAGAATGGACTTAATCTGATAAAGGGTATCTATGAAAATCTAAAAGTCAATATTGAACTCGATGGTGAATTGTCGAAAGCTTTCCTTTTGAGATAAGGAGTAAGACAAGCATGACCACCACAATTATCTCTAATCACCATTGCCAGAGTTCTTAGCTAGAACAGTAAGACAAGAGAAAATTAAGTATAAGGATTATAAATAAAGAAGCTAATTTTCATTGTTTGTAAATGATGTTCTTATTTACATAGGAAACCCAAAATGATGTACAAGTATATTAGTACATGTGACAAGTATATATATTTTTGTTGCTTCTATTATAAAATGTACTGTGTCTTTGATTTGATTCTCAGTTTGTTTTGACATGTATGAAAGCTACTGATTTGCATATATTGATTTTGTAACCCGAGACTTTGCCAAATGTATTTATCAATTCCAGGAGTCTCTTGGTTGAATCTTTGGTGTTTTCTAGGTATAAGATTATATTTTCATCAAAGAGTGATAGTTTGATCTCTCCTTTCCCCATTTTGACACCCTTGGTTTTCTTTTCTTGTTTGATTGCTCTGGGTAGGACTTTAAAAACCATGTTGAACAAAAGTGGTCACAATGGGCAAACTTGTCTTGTTCCAGTTGTAAGCAGTAATGTTTTCAGTTTTTCCCTGTTCAATATGATGTCAATTGTGGGTTAAAAGTCTTCTACAGAGTCAAGGATACAATCAACAGAACAAACAGCCTACAGTATAGGAGAAAATATTTGCATGTAATGCATCTGATAAAGGGCTGATTACTAGAATATACAAAAACACAAGCAAGTCAGCAAGAAAAAAATCAAAGAACCCCATTAAAAACTGAGCAAAAAACATGAATAGGAACTTTTCAAGAAAAAATAAGACTAATGACCAACAAACATAAAAATGCTCAACATCTCTACTCATCAGGGAAATGAAAATCAAAACCACAGTGAGATATCACCTAGCTCCAGTGAGAATTTTTTTTTTTTTTTATCAAAAAGTCCCCAAACAACAAATTCTGGTGTGGATGTAGAGAGATAGGAACCCTCATACACTGCTGGTGGGACTGCAAACTAGTACAACCTCTATGGAAAGTAGTATGGAGATATCTCAAAGAACTAAAAGAACTATCATTTGATCCAGCAATGCCACTACTGGTATTTATCCAAAGAAAGAGACATTCTGCAAAAAAGACAACTGCACTCAAATGTTTATAGCAGCACAATTCATAATTGCAAGATGTGTACATCCAATTTTTAATTTTGCAAAACAGGGATTATAAAAACAATAGCTATGTTGCAAGACCCTGTTTTAATGTATAAATTATATATGATGCACTTAGAAAAATTAGCTGAGATGTAGTAAATGCTCAGTAAATTCTTCTTCTCATTATTATGTACAAGGTACTAGCACACATATCTCATTTAATCTCCATGATTCTTAATAATTCTCTTATAGAGGTATTCATATGCTTATCTGACAAATGAGTTGACAGACATTCAAGGCAGTAAAGTGAAATATCTAAAGTCATACAGCTCACACCTGGCAAAGCAGCCATTTTAAAACAGATCTGCCTGACTGCAAACCCCTTGCTAATTTCCATGACTTTTACTTGTTTATTGATATTTTATTGCTCAACAGTTTTACATGAAACATAATTTAACTTAATATTGATGATTTCCCCAGCTATCACATAGGCAGTATTATCATGCTGTGCATAATATTCTTTATAGCCAATACTTCTAATCTCCATATTTCCACAGTTGCCACTTACAACCTTTGGTAATAAGTACACAGGGTAGATTTTCTTTTCCTCCAAACCTGGGGAGAGTCTTGACAATGCAGGAATGGGAACTGGAAGCATTTTCCTCCATATCCCTGTAATCAATCACCCAGGGCTCTAAGGGCTTAAAATTCTGTTTATTTTTCTTTCTAAAATGATTCCATAGATCCCAACAATCTTTGTTTTAAAGTCCTCCTTATTGGAGAAGTTAGGTTTTACAGGCATTTATTTCTCTCACCCACATCAACAATATTCTGTATGTTGTACAAAGCCATAAAGTTACCTTATATGTGACATATAACATTTATAATTCAAAATCAACTTTAACTCAGTGTTGTCTTGGCTGTTATTATGTGATAAGGTATTAACCCTCTTTCATTCATTTATTCACTCAACAAATTATAAAGTACCTACTTTGTATTAACAATGTTAAATAAGATATATTCCTTGCCTTCAAAGAGCCTATAGTCTAGAGCAGTCTAGGACTGACAACATCATAGTTATTTGAAATGTTTGTTAAAATGTATGCTTTGGGGCCTCACCCAGACCTAGAGAATCAGATTCTCTAGGCCTCAGCCTCAAGAATATACATGTTAATTAAATCCTTCAAGTGATTTTGATATAGAACAATGTACAAAACAAATGAATTAGTGTCTAATGTATAATATATCAGGGCACTGGATCAAACATTAGCCCTTATAGCTGAAAAATAACTTGGTGGTCTTCTAGTGTATCATAAAATTACATTTTACACATGAGAAAACTAAAATCCATAAATTGGCTTGTCCAAAGTCACTTATCCTATAGGCATATTTGCAACTGGAAACTGGGTCATCTCACCATCATAGGTTGACTATATAATGTATTGTTCAAGTTGGTACAGTTCTGAGAGGTAAAAGGTGAAGTATTATTAATAATTACACTGAGACAACAAGCATCAACTGGAACTTTCCCGGGAAAACCAAGTCCTATAGTCATTACCTAATCCTCAGGTAATGTTTCATAATCACATATTCATCATATATAGCAACCTACCATGAAATGTTTTCCTTCTTTTATAATCAATTTTTTATATTCATGCATAACCACTTATAAGTTCCACCATTGTCACCTTCCATTCACTTGAACTTAGTGGAAACATAATTCTTCTCTTCTAACACAAGAAAGATGTGATCTTTACCTTCTCAGCTATATTAGGGGTCCATAGTACAGTACAAGTGTTAAGAGTTTAGGCTCTGAGGTCCTATAGGCCTAAGTTTGGATCACAGTTATATCATTTACTAGGTAGATGACCTTGACAAACTTATGTAATCTTTCTGTGCCTTAATTTATTCACTTGCAAAATGAATTATTTTGAAGGTTAAATGAGTTAATGTAAGTAAAGTGATCAGAAGACTGTGTGGCACATGGTAAGCACATAGATGTTCTTCATCATTATTATTAAGAAAACTTTGAACACTGATCTTTTAAAAACAGTTTTTGGACAGGAGATATATGTAGGAAGACTAATTAGATCATCAGACAAAGGTATTTATTTGTATTCACTTGGTGGTTTGGAATCAGGCCAACCCAAGTTTGAATTCTGACTTAGCTACCAATTACCTTTATGTCTTTAGGAAAATTACATTGAAATCATAATAACCTCAGTTTTCTGAACTATAAAACGTGTATAATGTTAGTAAGTGCATTACAACCATGTTGTGATGTTTAAAGGTCATCAGCACAAGTAATCTCCACAGAACCTTGATTAGTCGGCACCAAATAAATATCAGATCTCATTATTACTGCTATTGTTTTTATTATAGATCATCAATGCTTGTTATTTAGCTGGTTTTGAATGATAAATGATATAAAGTTTAGAATTTTCAATAAATATCCTTACTTAAAACCAACTCTTACTCTGCCACTTTTATATCCATCTTTTTGTGTACTGTTGAATTTCCATAATTACAACTTCTGGCTCACCCATTCCAAATTTCTCTTTTTTAAATAAGTGAAATTGGACAAATGCAAAAAATTAATTTTCAGAATTAGTTATTCAAAATAAGATAAATAACCAAATGTTCACCCTCATATTTGCAATAATTCTTTTCTTTCTTTTTATTTTTTGGTTAAAGTTGAACCATTATGTAAAATTATTTTTAGAAGTACAAACCAAAAATGCATCCCTATGAATGCTACCAATTATTTTATAACACTGAATGTCAGAATAATCCATGTGCAATCAACTTTTTATCCTCCGAATATTTTAGCAACAATAGTGAGATAATGAGAACTTAATTAATATTGATAAATTTTTGAAAAGTACATTTAAAAAAATTGACTACAACTCAAGGTCAATGAATGAAATCATTTACAAACCCTCATTACTTGACAGTGACCTCTAATAGTATTTATTTTAAATTTGCCTTTTGAGGTTTTAATTGTTGTTATGTGGCTATGATTTCTCATTACTCTAATATCATAAATTTCATTGTAAACATTAAAACTCTCATTCAAAGAAAGATTTCAAGACCGACATTATAATGAGAACATCAAACGTTATATCATACATTTCAGGGCCTTAGAATGATGCTCTGTTCCCAATAAAGGATGTGGCTATATGTGGGTATGTATGAATACCTGTATTTGTCTAATGCCATACTGTATGTAAATAGATTTTTCCTTGGACATTGAGAAAGTAAAATTTTATTTTTATAACTATATTAATAATTATCAACTCTGTATATGAAAATCCCACTTCTTATCTATACTCAGTAATATATGAACTGAGAGTTGTTTTTGCAAGGATGGGGATGAGCATGCACAAATAAATCCAGTGATTTTGGCAGGGACCCTTTTATGGAAAATATCTTCACAAGATACTGGCTCAGAATGGAAGTTCTCCCTTGCTCTAGACTGAAATTTTGTCCAGTGCAAGGTTAAAAGCTTCATATAGAAATTTAATTAAACATTATTTTTAAACTCAAGGTTTGGTCTTCATTAGCCCTAATTCTTAAATACATTCGCATTCAGAAATGTCATGATATGTTTTGGAATTCATGTATGAGTATGCTTTCCCATACTTTGATTCTCAGGTTTAGATATTGTTAAATTATAGTCATTAAATAATAGCTCTCAAATATTTATATTACCTCAATAATTACTTGTGTATTTTAAGCAAGCTTTCATAACAATACTAAGTTTAGATATTAGATAAAAACACTTATCTTATTTAAACAGTTTCAATGTTTTGTGTCATTTTAACCAACCAAATATATTCTCTAGCTAGTGATAGAAGAGTTACAAGTCCTTGTCATGACTGTTCTGCTTAAGAAGATGCTCGTAAATTCATGAGTGGATAACTAAAATGTGGTATATGCTCACAATGGAATATT
>VBSM01003018.1:7907432-7931227 GCA_008086735.1 Cheirogaleus medius
TGGGGATTGGACTCGCTTGAAGCTCTGACAAGTGGGGGGGGAGGGGTGGTAGGGGCAATGTATGTAACCCTAACAGTATCTGTACTCCCATTATATGATGAAATAAAAGCAAAAAAAAATAAAAATAAAAAGCTTCTGACCAGCCAAAGAAATAGTCATGAACGTAAACAGACAACCTAAAGAATAGGAGAAAATCTTCGCATTCTACACATCTGATAAGGGACTGATAACTAGAATCTACTTAGATCTCATGAAAATTAGCAAGAAAAAATAAAACAACTCTATCAACAAGTGGGCAAAGGACATGAACAGAAACTTTTCTAAAGTAGACAGAATAATGGCTAACAAACATATGAAAAAATGCTCAACATCTCTAATCATCAGGGAAATGCAAATCAAAACTACATGAGATATCACTTATTTCCAGTAAGAATGGCCTTCATGAAAACGTCTCAAAACAGTAGATATTGGCATGGATGCGGAGAGATAGGAACACTCCTACACTGCTGGTGGGACTGCCAACTTGTTCAACCTCTATAGAAAGCAATAGGGAGATACCTTAAAGCAATACAAGTAAATCTACCATTAGATCCAGCAATCCCGTTACTGGGCATCTACCCAAAAGATCCAATGACACTCTACAAAAAAGACACCTGCACTCCAATGTTTATAGCAGCACAATTCATAATTGCAAAGCTGTGGAAACAACCCAAGTGCCCATCAATTCATGAGTGGATTAATAAAATGTGGTCTGTGTGTACCATGGAGTACTATTCAGCTCTAAGAAATAATGGTGATATGGCACCTCTTGTATTTTCCTGGATAGAGCTGGAACCCCTACTACTACGTGAAGTATCCAAAGAATGGAAAAACAAGTACCACATATACTCACCAGCAAACTGGTATTAACTGAGCAGCACCTAAGTGGACACATAGGGACTACATTAATGGGGTATTTTGCAGGTGGGATGGGGGAGGGGGCGGGTATATACATTCATAATGAGTGAGACATGAACCCTCTGAGGGATGGTCACGCTTGAATCTCAGACTTGGGGTGGTTGGGGTGCATATGAAAGCCCAAAATTTGTACCCCCATAATTTGCTGAAATAAAAATAAATAAATGTTCATTTATAAACTTTTTAAAAATTTTTATTTCAGTATATTATGAGGGTACAAACATCCAATTGGCACTAACTGATCAACACTATAATGCTCACACTGTAGTAATATTCTTCAGGGATTATGGGCGTTGGGAAGGTAAACTCGCAACTAATGGATGCAGTGAGCATTGTTGAGGGGAAAGGTATACATACCTCTAATCCTCGCTTGGGTGAGGCAAAGACACAAAATGTAACCAAAATGTTTGTACCCTTGTAATATCCTGATTTGTATGTAGCAGATATGTCAGTTATGTCATCTGGGTGCATTATATATTCCATTTATATGAGCTTCCTTTTCATCTTTCATAAATTAACAATTGATATCTGAAAGCAAAGTCTTTAATAGATAGAAAATAGGGTTTATCTTTGTTATAGAATGGATGTTTTCAACTTTTGTTCTAAAAGGCAATGTGAAGTCTTTCATTGTCTGGGTATTATGAAGGTATCATATTTTTTATTTCAGAATATTACAGGGGTAGAATCGTTTTGTTCACATAAATTGCTTTTGTACAGTTTTAGACAAAGTTATAAGTGTGTACATCACCAAGATACTGTGCATTGTACCCATTAGGTGTGAATTTACCCATCCACTCCTCCCTCCTCCCACCAGCTTGATTTTTGATGAGTGTTATTTCCATGTGTGCACATAACTGTTGATTGATTAGTTTCAGTTTAATGGTGAGTACATGTGGTGTTTGTTTTTCAATTCTTGTGGTACTTTACTTAGAAGAATGGTCTCCAGTTCTATCCACGTTAATACAGAAGGCATTAATTCACCACTTTTTATGGTAGTACTCCATGCTATATTCATACCCCATTTTATTAATCCTCTCATGTATTCATGGGCACTGGGGTTGTTTTCGCATCTTTGTAATTGTGAAATGTGCTGCTATAAACATTAAAATACAGCTGCCCTTTTATAAAATGTCTATTTTTCCTTTGGATAAATACCGAATAGTGGGATTGCTGGATCAAATGGTAGCTCTGCTATTACTTCTTTGAGGTATCTCCATATTGCTATCCATAGAGTTTGTACTAATTTGCATTCCTATCAACAGCATATGAGTGTTCCTATCTTTCCACATCCATACCAGCATTTGTTGTTTGGGGACATTTTGATAAAGGCCATTCTCACTAGAATTAGGTTCATGTCATTTTTGTTTTGATTTGAATTTCCCTGATAATTGGAGACATTGAACATTGTTTCATATATTTATTTAACATTAGTCTATCTTCTTTGAAAATTTTCTGTTCCTGTCTTTTCCCTATTTTTAATGGAGTTGTTTGATGATTTCTTGCTGATTATTTGAATTCTT
Source organism: Cheirogaleus medius (assembly GCA_008086735.1). Classification (NCBI taxonomy): domain Eukaryota; kingdom Metazoa; phylum Chordata; class Mammalia; order Primates; family Cheirogaleidae; genus Cheirogaleus; species Cheirogaleus medius. The sequence goes on from VBSM01003018.1 coordinate 7,909,910, forward strand.
TGTAGATTCTAGTTATCAGCCCTTTATTGAATGTATAGTATGCAAATATTTTCTCCAATTTTGTAGGTTGTCTATTTGTTCTATTGATTGTTTCCTTGCCTGTGCAGAAGCTTTCTAATCTGATCAAGGCCCATTTAGTTATGTATGTTGTTGGTGTGATAGCTTTTGGGTTATTCTTTGCCTAGGATAATATCTAGAACAGATTTTCCCAAAATTTTCTTCAAGGATTCTAATAGTTTCATGCCTTAGGTTTAAGGTTGTTACCTATTGTGAATTAATTTTTGTGAGTGGTAAGAGGTGTGGATCCTGTTTCAGCCATCTAGATGTGTCTATCCAATTTTCCCAGTACCATTTAAGGAATAGTGTTTCTTTTCCCCAGTATATATTTTTGTCTCCTCTGTCTAAGATCAGATGACAATATGAGGGTAGTTTTAAATCTGACTTCTCTGTTATGGTCCAGTGATCTATGTTCCTGGTCTTCTGCAATACCATGCTGTTCTATAGGCTTGTAGTATAGCTGGACATCTCATAAATTGATGAATCCTCATTTGCTCTTTTGGCTATATGAGTTTTTCTCTGGTTCAACACAAAACGTAAATGATTTTTTCTAGATCTGTGAATAATGATGTAGGTATTTTAATAGGGACTCCATTGAATCTATAGGTTACTTTAGGAAGTATAGATATTTTAACAATGTTGAATCTGACAATTTATGAGGATGGTATGTTTTTCCATATGATTATGTCCTCTGCTATTTCCTCCCTCAGTGTTTTATACTTCTCCCTGTAGAGGTCTTTCACATACTTAATTAGATATTTTCCTAGGTATTTTCTTTCCTTTGTTGCTATTGTGAAAGTTATTGAGTCTTTGATTTGGTTCTCACTTTGCTGTTGTTGGGATATATCAATACTACTTATTTGTGTACAGTGATTTTGTAACCTGAGACTTTGCTGAATTAGTTATCAGTTCCAGTAGTCTCTTAGCAGATTCTCAGGTGTTTTCGATGTGAGACTATATTGTCAGCAAAGAGGGATAGTTTTACCTCTTCTACCCTTATTTGGATACAATTTGTTTCTTTCTCTTGTCTGGTTGCTCTGGCTAGGACTTCTAGCACTATGTTGAATAGAAGTGGTAATAATGGGCAACCTTGTCTAGTACCAGTTCTAAACATGAATGCTTTCAATTTTTCCCCATTTAGTATGATATTGGCTGTGGGCATATTGTATATGGCTTTTATAATTTTTAGGTACATTTATAACTATTTTGTTAAGCGTTCTTTTAATAAAAGAGTACTGAATTTTTTTCAAATGCTTTGTCTCCATCTATTGAGAGGAACATATGGTCTTTGTTTTTATATCTATTTATGTGGTGTTTTATATTTATAGATTTTCATATGTTGAACCATCCTTGCATCTCTGGATGAAGCCCACTTGGTCATGATGGATTACTTTTTGATAAGCAGCTGAAATCTGTTTGCGGGAATTTATTGACAATTTTTTTCATTTATATTCATGAGGGACATTGGTACGGTCTGTAGTTTTATTTTTTTGTAGAGTCTTTCCCTGGCTTTAGTATGAAGGTGATGTTGGCTTTGTAAAATGTATGAGGAGGATTCCATCCTTCTCAATGTCATGGGATTATTTCTGTAGGATAGGTATTATTTCTTCTTTTTAGGTCTGATAAAATTGAGGTGTCAAACATTCTGGCCTGGGATAATTTTTGCCTGGAAGATTTTTCATTGTTGCTTCAATTTTGGTACTTGATATTGTTCTGTTCAGGAATTCTAAATATTCCTGATTGAGCTTAGGGGAGCTGTGTGTTTCTACAAATTTGTCCATTTTTTCCATGTTTTCAAGTTTATCTGATAGAGATTTTATAATATTTAGAGATGATATTTTGTATTTCCATGGTATCAGTTTTAATTTCCACTTTTTCATTCTAATTGTGCTTATTAGAGTCCTTTCCTGCTTTTGGTTAATGAAGTGAGCGGCTTGTCAATATTTTTATCTTTTTCAAAGAGCCAACTTTTTGTTTCATTAATCCTCTGTATAGTTATTTTGTTATCAATTTCATTTAGTTCTGCTCTGATCATGGTTAATTCATTTCTTCTGCTGGGTTTGGGTTTCGTTTGCTCATCATTTTCCAGTTACTTGAGAAAATTTGTTAGATTGTTGGTTTGTAATCTTTCTCTCTTTCGGTTGTACCATTTATGTCTGTGAATTTGCCTCTGAGGACTGCTTTAGCTGTATCCCACAGATTTTGATAACTTGTATCCCTTTTACCATTTAGTTCAAATAGTCTTTTGATTTCCATCTTAATTTCCTCCTAGACCCAACTAGCCTTCAGCAGTAGGTTGCTTAGTTTCCATGACTTTGTGTAGAGATGAAGATTTATGTTGGACTTGATTTCTAATTATATTCCACTATGATCTGAGAAAACAGATGGCATAATTTCTATTATTTTAAATTTGTTGAGACATATTTTGTGCTGTAGGATGTGACCGATGTTAGAGAATGTTCACTGAGCTGATGAGAAGAATGTATCTTCAGTAGTTTTGGGGTAGAATGTTCTGTGAATGTCTATTAGGCCCACTTGTTCTAGAGTTCTGTTTGAATTCATTGCTTCTTGTTCATTTTCTGTTTGGAGGGTATGTTCTCTTCTGTCAGAGGGGTATTGAAGTTCCTAGCTATCACAGTGCTGTTATGTATCATTTTATTTAGACCAAATATCATTTGCTTTATGAATCTGGGCACACCTGTTTAATTGCATAAATAATTAGAATTGCTATGTCTTCTTGTTGAATCGTTCCCTTTACCATTATATAATGATTATAAGTACCTTTCTTTATTTTTGTTGATTTGAAGGCAATATTATCTGATATGAGAGTTGCTACACTAACTTTCTTTTGGTTTCCATTTGCATGGAATATTATTTTCCATATCTTCACTTTTAGTGAATGAGTCCTTGTGAGTTAGATGTGTTTCCTGGGGACAGCAGATACTTAGCTTATTTTTTTTCCATTCAGCTGGCCTATGTCCCTTGAGTGGGTTTTCAAGGCACTCACATTTATTGAAAGAATTGATAGGTGAGGCAGATTTCTGTTCTTCCTGTTGAGTGGAACTTTCTTGCTTTTTTTACCCTGTGAGCCATTGTGGTGACTGTGCCCTGGCTTTTACCTTTCAGGGGATTTTACACAGGTGGGTATCTATTGTGCTGATCCATGTATAGTGTAGGTCTCAGTACTTCCTGCAGGGCAGGCCTCCAATTGCTTAATTCCCTCAGTGTTTTATTCTCTAGAAAAGATTTGATTTTTCCCTTAAATGTGAAACTTAGTTTTGAAAGATACAAATTTCTAGGCTGGCTGTTGTTTAGTTTAAGAAGATTGAAGAAGGGGACGAATTCCCTTCTGGCCTGTAAGTTTCCACTCAGAGGTCTGCTGTTATCTTGATGGGTTTTCCTGTGTAGGTCAGTTGTTGCTTACATCTAGCTGCTTGTAGAATTTTCTCTTTCACTTTGACTTTGGCCCAGTTGAATACTATGTGTCTTAAAGATGTTCTATTTTCTATGAATCTTCTAGAGTTCAATGACCACCTCGTATCTGGATCTCTGGATCTCTGGCAATACTGGGGAGGTTTTCCATTATAATTTGTTCAAATAGATTTTCCATGATTTTTAGCACCTTCTTCTTCTCCCCCAGGGATTCTTATAATTCTTGTATTTGCTTTGCCTTGTCCCATATCTCTCTAAGTGCTTGATCTGCCCTTAGTGTTTTCTTTTCTGCCTCCTTAAATGACTGGATCATCTCAAGAGCCTTGTCTTCAAGCTCTGAGATTATTCCTTCTCTTTCATTTAATCTGTTGCTGAAACTTTCTGCTGCATTTTGAAAACACCTAAAAGGCTCCTTCATTTCTTTAGGCACTATTATGTCCCTCCTCATTTTGTGAAGCTCTTTAGTGACTTTTTCATTAATTTTCTGAAATATTTTGTGGGCTTCTTTTTGTTGGTTTTCAACTTTCTCTTTAATTTCATTCATCTTATTTGTCATCCATATTCTGAATTCCATTTCTGTCATTTCAACAATTTCCTTGCAGTTGGACCTCACTGCTGTAGCTCCATTGTGGTTGCTTGTGGGTATTGACCTGTTTTGATTTTTCATGTTGCCAGAGTTCTTTTGCAGGTTTCTTCTTGTCTGAACCCTCTTTTATGAGTTCTGGGTTAATAGGTTTCCAGGACTCCTGTTCCTTTTTGGGAAATCTCCAGATATTTGTAGGATGTTCAAGTTGGAAGCTGGAGGAGACGCTCTTCACTGAAGCTAGTGTTGTGGGGCTTGCACTATCCAGGATCTTACCACAGAAATAACCATAGATGCTGGAAAAGGTTGTTGTGGTTTCCCAGATTGTGGGCCTTTGTTCGAAGCAGGTTGCAGTATGCTTGTGTCTTGAGGCTGGGGGTTCTCTGGTGGAGTGTTGGACTTTGAAGCAGCTCTTCCAGCCCTGGTTTGGTGGTGGAGGCTCTAGGGTGGGGTTTTAGGGTCCAGGTGCAGCACCGGAGAGTTGGAGATGGTGTCTTGGGCTTGGTGGGATTTCCGGAAGCACAGGGTAGAGCCTCAGGCTCTGGCATAAGAGCCTCATAGGTGGGACTAGGAAGGAACCATAAGCAGAACTTTCAAGCAAGTCCTCTGAGCCAAAAGCATCCTGTATAGATGGCAGGTGGTTCTGACCTGGAGGGTGGGGTCAGGGCCAAGTAGGCAGGTGGCAATTGGCCTGAAGGGTGGAGACAGGGTGAGCAAGCAGCTGGCTGCTCTGCAGGTGGTTTTGTCCCACTAATTCCAAGTCAGGCAAGCTGTTGTTGACTCCAGCAGCCCAGGGACCACAGGGCTCTCCATATTCCACTCAGAGCTTGCCAATGCAGCCACCCAGAGCGTCTCAGGTTGAAGCTGGCCACACCTTGGCATAAGAGTCTCTGAGTCAGGATTGGGGTGGAGCCAGAAGCAAAGCCTCTGTGCAGGGACTCTAGGCCAGAAGCAGGAGCCTTGTTGACAGAAGGCCAACCAGACTTGGGGGGGCAGGGTCAGGGCCAGGCAGGCAGGAGTTGGCTGGGGCCTGCGGGGACAGATTCAGGGTGAAGCAGGCTGCAGGCTTCTTCTTAGGTACAAGGGTTCCTCGAATGCTAGGTCAGATGTTTTGAGGTCAACAGCTTTCCACGTCCCACCCAGGACCTGCCAAAGCAGTCACCAGAGGTATCTCAGGGCAGAGACTGTTGTGCCATCACGTGAGAGTCTCCCTAGAAAATTCTTAATTCAAATGTAAGCAAATTTACCAAAATTTTGAGTTTCTTATATCTTGTTTAAGAAAATTTTCCACTAGCCTAGAGCAAATGCCAACAAACTACAGCCCTGTTAAAATCTGGAATTTTGTAAGTTTATGGCCTACTAAAATTTTTTTTGGTATATTTTATAAAGATTTTAAAATAAACAAAAATAAATATACAACATAGACATTGTGTGATGTGTAAACCCTGAAATATTTACTCTCTGGTCCTTTACAGAAAATGTTCAGTGACCCCTGCCCTAGTGCCATAACAACAATTTTCTTTCTTTCTTTTTTTTTTTTTTGGCTCTTTTATTTTTATTACTTTTAAATTTAATGTAATTTAATTTTTTCCAGCATATTGTGGGGGTACAAATGTTAAGGTTATATATACTGTCCTTGCCCCCCCTTCCCCATCGAGTAAGAGCTTCAAGCATGTCCATCCCCCAGTTGGTGTGCATCGCATTCATTATGTATGTATATACCCATCCCCTCCCCCCTCCACCGGCCCGATGCCCGATAAATGTTATTCCTATATGTCCACTTAGGTGTTGATCACCAATACCAATTTGCTGGTGAGTACATGTGGTGCCAATCAGTACATGAGTGCATTAATAAAATGCCGTATATGTATACCAACAACAATTTTCTATATCAGTAATATCCTAAAGCTTTCTGTGATAATGAATTATTCTATGTCTGTGCTATCCATTATATTAGCCACTAGCCACACATAGCTATTGAATACTTGAATTGTACTCAATGGATTGAGGAACTAATTTTTTTAGTTTTGTTTAATTTAAATTGATACATGTAGCTAGTGGCTATTGTATCAAAAAATTAGTGTTGTATTTTTTCCTAAAGGTTTTAACCTTTCTCCTTTCAAAATTAAGTGTTAATTACAACTAGAATAGATTTTTGCACATGATGTTAGAGATCAAGTTTTATTTTTTCATAGGGATAAAAAATAATGCTTCCCAACCATTTTTCTATTGTACTATTGTATTATTCTACAAATACAATAATACATATGCAATGCACTAGAGTAGATGCGTTTGACAGCTTGAGGCCAAAGGCTAGTGGCAGCTTCAGAATGTCATATCACGTGTAATTTTTTAGAAAATGTATCACTTTCATAGCACTTATTATGCACTTGGCTTATTTATAAGCACTTTACATATATTTACCATGGATGCTCTTTGACTTATGATGATACTGCACTCTGATAAACCCATCATAAACAAAAATATAATAAATTGAAAATGTATTTAATGTTTTTAATGCTAGCAGCACAGCAGGTGGTCCTCAATTTATAATGGTTCAAATTATGACTTTTTGACTTTACCATGGTGTACAAGCAATAGACACTTAGTATAAAGCATAACCCTATTGCAAGTAAGTTGTAAGGAGCTACTCTACTTATGATGGGATTGTGTACAGATTAACCCATCATAAATGGAAAAATCGTAAGTAGAACCATCCTACATCAGAGACTGGCTGTAACATAATTATCACACTAGTGCCATTATTAGCCATATTTTCCTCATGGGGAAACTGAGACACAACGAATATATCCAAGGACATAATATAAAATGAGTGTCAGAACTAGGATTTTGACGCAGGCAGTTTGGCACCAAAGCTTACTCTCTTAAACTATTGCCCTATGATGGCTCAGCAAATAATGGCTTTGCTTCTTCCCTTTCAAACTATATACATTTAATTTTTTTGAATGTTTTTATTTTTTTATTTTTATTGTCTTATTGCACTGGTTTAGGCCTCCAATATCTGCACTGTTAAACTGGTAGTGGTAAGATTCTTTCCTGTCTTATTTTGGGTATTTTTTTATTTAAAAAAAAAATTAGGGGGTACAAGTGTTTTTTATTATATGGATAAATTGCATCATGCTGAAGTCAGGGCTTTCAGCTTACCCATCACCAGAATAGTGTACACTGTACTCGATAGATGGATTTTTATCCCTCACCCCCTTCCCGTTCTCCCCACTTCTTAGTTTCCAATGCCTATTATTGCTTTTTATGACCATACATACTTTACATTTAGCTCCCACTTATAAATCAGAATATGTGCTATCTGTTTTTCTATTCCTGAGATACGTCACTTAGGTTAATGGTCTCCAGTTCCATCCAAGTTGCTGCAAAATATAACATTTCATTCCTTTATTATGGCTGAGTATTACTCCAGGGTATGTGTGTATGTGTGTGTATATATATATATAAAATTTTATTTATCCACTTATCAGTTGACAGGCCCTTAAGTTGATTCCATACCCTTGTTAGGATGAATTGTGCTGTGATAAACATTTGGGTGCATGTTTCTTTTATATAAAATGGCTTATTTTCCTTTGGATATATATCCAGTAGTGGGATTGCTGAATTGAAGGGTAGGTCTACTTTTAGTTCTTTGAGGAATCTCCATACTGCCTTCCACAGTGGTTGTACAAGTTTACATTCCCACCAACAGTGTATAGCATTCCCTTTTAATACAACCACACCAACATATATTTTTCTTTGACTATTTAATAATGGTGAGTATGACAGGGATAAGGTGGTATCTCATTGTGCTTTTAACTTTTATTCCCCTGACAATTAGTGAAATTGAGCATTTTTCATATGTATGTTGGCCATTTGTCTATCTTCTTTTGAGAAGGGTCTGTTCTTGTCTTTTGTCCACTTTTTGATAATTTGGTTTTTTTCTTGCTGATTTGTTTGAGTTCTTTGTAGATTCTGGATAGTAGCCCTTTGCCAGATGTATAGTTTTTGAATATATTCTCCCATTCCATAGGCTATTTACTTCATTAAGTATTTCCTTTGCTGTCTAGACACATTTTAGTTTAATTAGGTCTCATTTATTTATTTTTGTTGTTGCTGTATTTGCTTTTGGGGTTTTACTAATAAATTCTTTGCATAAGCCAATGTTTATAAGATTTTCTCTTACATTTTATTCCAGAATTTTTCTAATTTCAGGTCATACATGTAAGTGTTTTACACATCTTGAGGTTATTTTTGTATATTGTGAGAGAGACGTATCCACTTTAAGTTTTCTGCATGCAGTTATCTAGTTTTCCTAGTAGCATATTGAACAGGACATCCTTTCCTCAATGTATATTTTCGTTTGCTTTGTCCAAAATAAGTTGGTCATAGCTATATGGCTTTATTTCCATATTTTATTCTTGTCTTTTCTATTGGTCTGCGTGTCTACATGTATACCAATATCATATTGTTTTGGTGACTATAGCTTTGTGGTATAATTTGAAGTCAGGTAGTGTGATACCTCCAGATTTATTGTTTTTGCTTAAGATTGCTTTGGCTATTCTGGCTCTTTTTTGGTTCCACATGAAGTTTAGGACTGTTTTCTAGATCCTAGAAAAAGGACATTGGTATTTTGATGGAAATTGTGTTGAATAATTAAATCACTTTGGGAGGTGTGGATATTTTAACGATTTGTATTCTTACAATCCATGAGCATAGGCTATTTTTCCATTTTATTGTGTCATCTGTGATTCCTGTTGTCATTATTTTGTAGTTCTCTTTGTAGAAATCTTTCACCTCCTCAGTTAAGTATATGCCTATGTTTTGTTTTCTTTGCAGCTTTGGTAAATGGTATTGAGTTCTTGATTTGACTCTCGGCTTGACTACTATTGGTATATAGAAATGCTATTGATTTGAGTACATTAATTTGTTTCGAACTCCTGACCTTGAGCGATCCGCCCGCCTCGGCCTCCCAGAGTGCTAGGATTACAGGCGTGAGCCACCACGCCCGGCCCCATGTGTACATTAATTTGTAACCTGAAACTTTACTGTATTTATTTATCATTTCTAGGAGTCTTTTGGTAGAATTTTTAGGATTTTATATATATAAGAACATATCATGGGCAAACAGGGATAATTTGACCTCCTGTTTCCTTATTGGGTGTCTTTTATTTATCTATTTTTTTCTATTGCCTGATCACCCTGGCTAGGACTTACAGATGTGGTGAGAGTGGGTGTCTTTGTCTTGTTCCAGTTCTTAAGGGGAATGCTTTCAGCTTTTCCCCATTCAGTATGATTTTGGTGATGTGTTCATCTTATATGGCTTTTATTAGTTTGAGTTACATTTCTTCTATGTCTAATTGTTTGAGAGTTTTTATCATGAAACAGTGCTGGATTTTATTGAATACTTTTTCTGCACCTACCAATGTGATCATAGGATCTTTGTTTTTAATTCTATTTATATAGTGAATCACATTTATTGATTTGCATATATTAAACCGTCCTTGCATCCCTGGGATGAATCCTACTTGATCACGGTAGATTTTTTTATGTGCTGTTGAATTTGGTTTGATCATATTTTTTGAGGATTTCTGCATCTATATTCTTAAGGAATACTGGTCTGTAGCCATCCAAGAACCCATACTTCTCTCCACTGAGCAACAGAGGTCCCAGCAGAGAACAGGTGTACAAGATATACTATCTGTTTAGAGCTTAGATAAGTGGCCCCATATGAGAAGGAAACATTATAAAAACTCTGGCAACATGAAAAATAGGCTGTCTTGACATGCCCAAAAGGTCACAATAGTTCTCAAGTAGGAAACTCCAACCAAAGTAAATTGTTGTAATAAGAGATATGGAATTCAGATTATGCATGGCAAGTAAGATTAAAAGAATTGAGGAGATGGTAGAATATCATCTCAAAGATATAAACAAAATAATTCAGGACATGAACAAAAATTTCATTATTTTAATGGAACTAATATTATCGTATAATATTTGCTTCATTTCTGTCAATATATTTTATCAAATAAAGGAGTCCCCTTCTATTTCCTGTTTCATAATATTTTTCATCATGAATTGTGACATTTATAAAATTAAAATTGAAATTTTTATCAAAAGTTTTTTCTGCGTCTGTTGAAATTATCATATGGTTTTTCAACCACAATTTATTTTTATCAATATTATAATCAATATTTTATTGACCAAATGAGCTATAATAGTGAATAATGAATCAAGAAGTCTAGATAAGTTTTATTAAAATTATTTACTTAGAATTCAATTCAAACTTTGATGCAAAATCTTCAGCCATTGAACAAATCATACACCTAGTTTTGTAATGATACTGGTTGTTACCAAACATTTTAAATTTCATTTGGTGAAATTTTCCTCTTATCTGATAATGAATCTCTATGACACTGGGTACAATACACACTATCTGGGTGATGGACACACTCATAACTTCGACTCAACTGTACAAATGAAAATTATGTAACCAAAACATTTATATCCCCATAATATTCTGAAATTAATAAAAAAGAACTGATGCACATTGAGAAAATAAAGTCAACCATAATTACTTTTTTTCTTTTTGTTATTTCAGCATATTATTGGGGTACAAATGTTACGGTTATGTATATTTCCCATGCCCCCCTCCCCCATCGAGGCAGAGCCTCAAGCATGACCATCCCCCATACGTTCCACATCTCACTCATTATGTTTGTATATACCCATCCCCTCCTCCCTCCCACCCGCCCAACACCCGACAAATGTTATTCCTATATGTCCACTTAGGTGTTGATCAGTTAATAGCAATGTGCTGGTGAGTACATGTGGTGCTTGTTTTTCCATTGTTGAGATACTTCACTTAGTAGAATGGGTTCCAGCTGTATCCAGGAGTATACAAGAGGTGCTATATCATCATTGTTTCTTAAAGCCAAATAGTACTCCATGGTATACATATACCACATTTTGTTGATCCACTCATGCATTGATGGGCACCTGATCAACCATAATTTCTTAATTGCAAATTGCATTAATAATTTTTTTAATTTATTTATTTTTTTATTTCAGCATATTATGGGGGTACAAATATTATGGTTATGTATATTGCCCACGCCCCCCTCCCCCCTCGAGGCAGAGCCTCAAGCATGACCATACCCCATACATTGCACATCTTACTCATTATGTTTGTATATACCCATCCCCTCCTCCACCCTCCCACCCGCCCAACACCCGACAAATGTTATTCCTACATGTCCACTTAGGTGTTGATCCGTTAATACCAATTTGCTGGTGAGTACATGTGGTGCTTGTTTTTCCATTCTTGCAAAGTTGTGGAAACAACCCAGGTGCCCAACAATACATGAGTGGATCAACAAAATGTGGTATATGTATACCATGGAGTACTATTCGGCTTTAAGAAACAATGGTGATATAGCACCTCTTGTATACTCCTGGATACAGCATTAATAATTTTTCTAATGTGGAAGTGACTTTACATTCTTGGAGTAAACACAATCTTGCCATGATGCTACATACACATATATACATTACATGTAAATATATATGATATTTATACAGATAGAGTGGATAGAGGAGAGGGAAACAGGAAGAGATTGAGGGAGAGAGATAGAGAAGCAGTAAAAGAGAGAGGGGGATGGATAGATAAAGACAGAGAAAGAGATTTAATATGAATTGGGCCTGGTTTCCTATTATTTTAGGATTTTAGCATTTATGTTCATAACCAAGACAAGAATATAATTCTCTGTTCTTCTATTTCCCTTGTCTGGTTTTGCTATCAAGGGCATAAGAGCCTAAACAAATCAGTTTGGAAGTGTTCCTTTTTATTTTCAAAAAATGTGTATGATTTAATGTATCTGTTAATTGATTAATAGGATTTAAAAAATAAATACTCCAAAGGTTTTGTTTGCATGAAAACAATAAACACTTTACCCTTATTTTTAAGAGATACTGAGTGTATGATTCTTGGCTATTTCCTGGCTTCCATCTTTGCAGTTGCTATTTTAGCTGTAACTGTCAGTCTTTCGTAGGTGACCTATATAATATCTCTGGTTGCTTTTAATTTCTTTGTTTTCGTTTCCCTAAAGTTTGTTTATAATGTGCTTAGATATAGACTTCATTTTATTTATTCTGTTTTGGTTTTGTTGGTGATTCTCAGTCTGAAGATTAGTATCTTTTGTCAACTGTATAAAATACTTAGCTATTAGCTCATTGAAAATTTCCTCTCTCACATTCTTTCTATTTTATTTCTCTAGTGTTTTGACTAGATGCATGTTAGTCTTTCTTAGTCTGCCATCCATTATCCTTGACATGTATTTTATATTTTATATTTATTAGTTTCTCTGTGCTAAATTCTGGGTAACTTTGGATATACTGTCAGGTTTATCAATTATTTTCAACTTTGTTGAACATGGCATTTAACAAATAGCAAGGTTTAATTTAAACTGGGCACCAAGTTTTAAACTTTGTGTTATATTTTTTGAAAGATCTATTTTACTGCTTGTTAAATATCCCTAGTAAAATGTGTTAATTTCTTATTTATTACTCATATTTCAATACCCTCTCATTTCTTTAAATATGTTAAATATACTCATTCATTTTATACTCTTTTTCTGATATTTCCAGTGTTCATTGTCTTTGAAGGTTGTTTTAATTTGACAACATTTGCAGGTTGGTTTAATTTGTGATGTTTCAGTTGATATTCTCTCAAGGATATTTGATTGTTTGTTTTTCTATAGTTTTTATAAATTTTGATTATAAACTCAACATTGAGCACATAAGTATACAGATAAAATAATGATGCAATATTAAGAATCCAATTAAAGGAATTTATTTGATAGGTCAGGTGAGATAAAATACATCATTTGCTATATATATACAGAAGTATTTTATAATACTTATCACCCATTCTAGATTTTTTACTTTTAAGTAAATAGTAAAATAAAAATAAAAAATATCCCAAGTACAATAAAAATAATGTGTGTCAAACAAAATATCAGACACAATGATATAGTGGTGATGTATGCCTTAAAACCTAAAAGTGTTGTTACAAAAAATGTATGTTTTACCACTGTAGGGAAATGGGCTTTACAGGAGGCTGAGAAGCTAGGAAGATAGACTTCTCAAGGACTTTCGGACACAAACTCTACTTTTCTCCCTAGGGGAGGTTGTGACCTTACTGATACCGAGGTTGGGCCAAGATCTAGGAAAGCCTAATGTTAGCAAACAATCCCTTAAAATGAAAACACTAAGCAAAGAGATTGTACACATTTTCTTGAATAGTGATGTAAGCCCTAAGTATAAAAGAGCTATGAAATAACACAAAACTAATCTTTATTTATCTAGTAAGGCTTTACATTTTTTTTTTCAAGAAACAAGGGTCTCCCTATGTTTCCCAGGCTGACCTTGAACTCTTGGACTCAAGTGATCCTCCCGTCTCAGTCTTCTGAGTAGCTGGGACTAAAGCCATGCCACTGCACCTGACTTAGACTCTACCTGTTTCAGACAGTGTCATTATCAGTGATTCACAATGTAAGACTGACAGCTGAGGGATACCACACTGTGATATGTTATGTCTGTTAGGTTTCTGTGTCTTTGGCTAAATTATTCTGGAAGTTACAGTTAAGTGTGAATGTATGTGTTCAACTTTTCCAATCAATCAATAATACATCTGAAATCATACAACAGGACACTCATACCTGAGTCATTAAAAGTAATATGATCAAAAAGTTTGGAAAATAATATATATTAAACACATCTTCTTGGAAATTTACAAGCACATTGGATAAGTAGAGGCTTTGTCAATTCTAACAATAAAAATAATTGCTTGAGTTAGAGAAGAGGTTGGCAAACTTTTTTTTTCTATAAGAACCAGATAGCAAATATTATTGACTTTGCAAGCCATAGGTAAGGTTTTTGTTGCATCGAGAAAATTTTTAATTTATTACAGGAAGCAATCATAGAATATAACTCAACAAATAGTCATGGTTGTATTTCAATAAAACTTTATTTACAAATACAAGCAGGTATATGATACATGTGCCACAGGTTAGAGAATTGATCATTTCTTACACTTAGTTGATTGCAAAAATTTTTTATCACCTAAATCCCAATTAGTAATTTGTATGTTTTAAATAATAAACAAATTAAAATGATAGGTCAATCTTACTGGTTAAGCAAAGATAATTCTTTTAAGATGTAATTTTCTGTTTTTTGGCTTTATATAAGAATTATGGAAGATTTATTCCATAATATCAAGGTAGTAGAAAAGCAACATGATTGTTTTAATCTTTTATATTCAATATTATTATACATGAAGGTCAATATTCATTCTCAATCAACTTGTCTTTAATGATAACCTGGTTATGATTATCTTAATGTTATGGAAAATCAATTTGAATTTCCAGGACTATCAAAACAGAAAATATTAAACTGAAATTTCAAAATAAACATATATTTTAAATTTTATACATTTTATATTTTTTTCTGTCTTAAACTCTTAGGGACATACTGTGTATCTCAAAATAATGAAAAGCCAGTTCTGTGACAGATATGAGGCATTTAGAAAATATTTGGTAAATGTTAACAATTTGGCCACAAAATCATGTATATGTCATCTTGCAGTCCATACCCCATAATTACCCTAACTTTGATCACTGCATTTGCTTCCTTAGTATTATTAAGCAACTCAATTGATGAAACCTAAAAGAGGTAGTATAATAAATTATATCGATATTCTTTCTACTATCTAAACATAATGAATATTTTTATCCATCTGCTAAATTGATATGTTCTAACTATATAATTTATCCTTTATTCAATAATATTAATAATATCTCAGAGCAAAGCATTCCTGAGGATTTTAAGGAAAGAGATTATTTATATGGAAGAGAACAAGGTTCATCTTTTTGGTTTAACCACTTTTTGGACCCCCCAAAATCACTTTACTTCTTCAACCATTAGTTTCATCATTGGTAAAGTAGTGTAACTAAACATTTTCACAAGGTTATTATGATAATTATATGATGTCATTATGTGGAAATATGAGTAGAGTTCCTGATCCTTAGCAGATACTTGAGAAAGGATAGTTACATCTAAAGGAGAAATGACTCCCCATTTCATTCATTTATTCGCCATGACTAATTTGTAGTCTAAATATGGTTAGAAAGCAGGTATCATTCTTTGAAAGAAGGCTCACTTCAGGGAATCAACAGAAAAATAAAAACATACTTCATTCACCTTTCAAAACAAAATACTGTAAGGATTCTCCACATGGTTTAGAAGTAGTTTTCACCACAGAGTAGTGTGCTAATAGAGTCCTAAATAGTATAGTGATTGCAAAACATCATTATTCATTCTCATGACAATTCCAGAGAAGGGCCTGGCAAAGGCCACACTTGTATTACTAATAGTTGTAAGACTTTGCTCATTTTGAAAGCATTCAATCATCAAAATCCCCTTTCACTAACAATTTCCAATCACAAACTTCTCTCGGTAGACTATAATGCATTTCTCATTATAGTGCTATATCCCAGGTGGCTTGCAGCTCAGCCAACCTCCAATATTTTACTTCACATTAGAAATATACTACTTGTATTTTAGTGACATTCAGAAATCAGAAAACAAACCTAATTCTAGTCTATACACAATGTCAAATCATTACATAATATAATTTGTCAAAAAGCTATGTGCTGTTAAAATGTTAGTTTGGACCAAACTTACTTTAATAAAAGCTATTCTAATGCTTTTAATGCTTGCATGAGTATATTCAAAGTCTAATTTATTTTTTTTAAATAAATGAACTATATCCCCAGATGGTTTGGGGAAATCACTTCCTAGCGTAAGCAAAAGCTGTTGAACGTCTCCATTGTGGAATCTGGTTTGCTGCCTATAGGCCTCAGTACATAGCAATTGAAATTAGGGAATCTGCCCTATTCTTTAAATGTCCCCCACAGGAAATGATCTAATTCTAAACTCCAATCTTCATTAGTGCAACATAGTCTAAATCTTTAACTCCTGCCTAATTTAATTCCATTTATCTACTCTTCTACTCTGACTTCTGCAAAACTAACTTGAAGGTTTTCTTTTTGGTGCTATTGTCAATATTCTGCCCGAGATGTGCTATCTAGGATTTCAGTAAGCAACTTAGTTAAAAAGATGGCTGCACTATTAGCTATTTCCCCACAAATTCACAGACATCCAAACCTTTGGATTTTGGGTCACTGTTTCTCTACTTGAAACTCTTTTTCTTTTCCTTTTCTCCTGGAAAATGGAAAATTTATGTTTATCTTTCCACTTGAAGCCATCTCAGGCTTTCCCACAGCAATTGCCTTTGTAAATTGTTTTCTTTTATTCCCACTAGACCAAAAATCCTTAAAGAGCAGAGATGTATCATTTCTTGTTTTCCTCTAACCTTTGCACATTAGGAATGGAGGAGCTGCTGTGCTACATAAGGATTTGCTTAAATTAAAAGAACACATTGTGAATCATCAAGCATGGCTGGTAAATATCCACACTTTATTTTGATCCCAAGACCTTATGACTTCATTTTCCTCCCAAGATATCTGCGAGTTGCCTTTATCCTACACTCTGGCATGTAGTATTGATACTTTTGTCACTTGTCCTTTAATACTAGGTTCCATGCTTCCCAAGTTATTTTTACTTAAATGTTTCCTCTTCTTTTCCCCTTGGCATTTCGTTGACTCTGATGGTTTTTGAGTTAGATCTGCCTTCAAAGCCCAATTCTAATCCTTAATAGTCATGAGATAACAGATAACTTGCTTGCTGCCTCCTTTTCCTTTCACTGACCATCAAAATATGTTTCTTTGCACATCTACCTAACACCACAGTTGTCACTTCTTCAAAAACATGGATGTATTTGAATATCACATAATTAGCATAATGTTTGATACAGGTGTACTCTGAGGGATGAATTCATTCATTCATTTATTCATTCATCCATATTTTTTTTGTATTTTAGAACAATTTTATTTTACTTCGGTTATAGCATTTTGAAGTGAGGCAGTCCTTGGGTCAAATGCTGGCTTTGTCACTTATTACCTGTGCGATTTCTTATTAAGGCTTTTTTTATGTGACAAACTTTCTTACTTGATTATAGACTTCCTAAGGGTAGAAAGTGTATATTATTCATCTTGAAGTTATTTGCCTTTTAAAGGCATCGTGGTGATTCAAAATCTGAGTTCCATAAAAGAGTGTGTAATGAAAAACTAGTTCAAAAGCAGTGTAACAGGCATAAAGTGCTTTATATAAACAAGGCATTTTCATGACTGCTGTGATGATCCCCCTCATTCTTATCCTTTCTGTGGCAGCACTTCCATGGGCTACAGTGCAACCTTTATTATAAGAAAGAACTGGTTTTCAATTTCTGCTCTGTGGCTTTCTACATGTGTTACCTTTGGCAAATTTTGACCATCATTGGCCTGTGTATTATATTACATAACAATATTAAATCCCTGACACACAGTATACAGTCAATTAATATTTGTTATATTTCTTCTCTCTTCTGTTATGTCAAAAGGTACTAATTGACCTACCTTTACTAAAATTCATTTATTCTACAGCTATGTTACAAAAAATTAAATTCTACGAATGGTCAATAGTTATTCTAGGTTGTAATCCCTCAGAAAAATGTGACGGAAAATAGAGGAGGGGAATTTGAGAAAAAATGACTCAGTATATTGATTAATAAGTATGAAGAAATACACTGTCTAAATCAACATCTACCAGGAAATTGATAACAGTAATCATAGCTAACACTTCTGAATGATTACTATGTTCCAGGTATGGGGCCAGACACCTCACACATGTCATCTCATTTAATTCTCTCAATGGTGGATACTATCTTTATATACCATATCATAGGTTAGAAATACAAGAGAGGTTAAGAAATAGTTTGAAGGTGGTAGAATGGAATTCTAGCCAACATCTGTCAGTTCTATCATCAGGACATTGGAAGCTTGTTTGAAAAAAAAAAACTACCCAGATTTTCTCAGCAAGAAAAAAACAGACAATCCCATTAAAAAGTGGGCAAAAGACATGAACAGAAGCTTTTCAAAAGACTATAGACAAATTGCAAATAAGTATATGATAAAAGTTCAACATCAGTAATCATCAAGGAAAAGCAAATTAAAATCTCAATGAAATATCACTTTAACCCTGTTAGAATGTTTTTTTATTTAAAAGTTGAAAAACAATAGATGCTGGCATACATGCAGAGAGAAAGGAACTCTTATACACTGCTGGTGGGATTGCAAATTAGAAAACCTCCTATGGGAAACAATATGGAGATTCCTCAAAGAACTAAAAATAGACCTATCATTTGATCCAGCAATCCCACTACTGGGTTTTTACCCAAATGACAAGAAGTCATTTTACCAAAAAGACACCTGCATTCAAATGTTTATTGCAGCACAATTCACAATTGCAAAGATATCAATTAACCCAACTGCCTATCAATTCATGAGTCAACGAACAAAATGTGGTGAATATATAACATGGAGTACTACTCAGTCATCAAAAGGATGAATTGATACCTTTGGCAACAAATTGAATGGAACTGGAAACCATTATCCTAAGTGAAGTATCTAAAGAAAGGAAAAACAAACACCACATGTACTCAATATTAAATTGGAACTAACCAATGAGCACACATGTGCACAAAGGGAAGCAAAATGCAGTGAAATCAAGAGGCGGGAAGGTAGAAGAGGAAAGGAGATAAAACCTACCTAATGGGTACAGTGAACACTATTTGGGTGATGGGCACACTTATAGCATTGACTAAAGCATTACAAAAGTGATCCATGTAACCAAAAACATTTGTACTCCCTTAATATTTTGCAATAAAACACCTTAAAGATAAAAATATTTGTCGTATATGGATTTGATAATTTTAAGGTATGAGCCATCTATGCCTATCTTGTTAAGAGTTTTTATCATAAAGGTGTATTGGACTTTATCAAATGCTTTTTCTGCCTCTATTGACAGAATCATATGGTCTTTGTTCTTGATTTTATTAATGAAGTGAATTGCATTTATAGACTTGCGTATGTTGAACCAGCCTTGTATCCCTGGAATAAAGCCCACCTGGTCATGGTGAATTATTTTTTTGATGTGCTGCTGAATTCTATTTGCTAAAATTTTACTTAGGGTTTTTGCATCTATATTCATGAGGGATATCGGTCTGTACTTTTCTTTTTTTTGTTGCGTCCTTTCCTAGCTTTGGCATCAAGGTGATATTGACTTCGTAGAATGAGTTAGGAAGGATACCGTCATTCTCAATGGTGTGGAATAGTTTCTGTAGTATAGGTATGAGTTCATCTTTGTATGTTTGGTAGAACTCTGAAGTGTAGCCATCTGGCCCAGGACTTTTCCGTTTGGGGAGGTTTTTAATTACTGCTTCAATTTCCGAGTTTGAGTTTGGTCTATTCAGGAATTCTGTTAACTCCTGGGTGAACTTAGGGAAGTTGCATGAATCCAGGAATTTGTCCATTTCGTGTTCATTCTGTAGTTTTTGGGCATATAGATTTATATAGTAATCAAAATTATCAAATCCATATATGAAAAATCCACTGCTAATATCATTCTAAATGGGGAAAAATTAAAATCATTCCCTCTTTGGAGTGGAACTAGACAAGATGTCTGCTATCTCCTCTTTTATTCAACATAGTGCTCGACGTCCTAGCTATAGCCATCAGGCTAGAGAGGGGTATTAAAGGTATCCAAATTGGGGCAGATGGGATCAAACTCTCCCTCTTCGCTGATGATATGATATTATGCCTAGAAAACCCCATGGACTCATCCAAGAGACTCCTAGATTTAATAAACGAATTTGGTAAAGTTTCAGGCTATAAAATCAATATGCACAAAATAGAGCATTGAAATATGCCAAGAAACATCAAGCAGAAACTCAAATCAAAAACAAATACCATTTACTAGAGACCCAAAGAAAATTAAATATTTAGGAGTATACTTACCGAAAGATAAGGAAGATTTATACAAGGAGAACCACGAAACACTAAAAAAAGAAATAGCAGATGATTTAAACAGATGGAAAAATCTACCTTGTTCATGGATTGTTAGAATCAATATTGTTAAAATGTCAATATTACCGAAAGTGATCTACAGAATTAATTCAATCCCCATCAAAATACGACCAGCATTCTTTACAGAACTAGAAAAAATAATTCTTCACTTTGTATGGAACCAGAAAAAAACTCGTATAGGCAAAGCAATTTAAAGTAAAAAGAACAAACTTGGAGGGATCAGTCTTCCTGACCTCAAGCTGTACTACAAAGCAATAATAGTTAAATCAGCTTGGCACTGGCACAAGAACAGAAGCATTGATATCTGGAATAGATCTGAGATAAAAGAGATGAAACCCTCAGTGTACGGTAACCTAACCTTTGATAAACCAGGCAAAAATATAAAATGGGGAAGAGAATCTCTTCAATAAATGGTGCTGGGGAAACTGGTTAGCTACATGCAGAAGATTGAACCAGGATCCCTACCTCTCACAAAAATTCACTCAAGATGGCTAACAGATTTAAACCTAAGGCATGAAAACTTAAGAATCCAAGAATAAGATGTTGGGAAAACCTTATCAGATATTGGTGCAAGCAAGGAATTTTTGAGGAAGACCCCCAAGGCAATTGCTGCAGCAGCGAAAATAAACAAATGGGATCTCATCAAATTAAAACGTTTCTGCACAGCCAAGGAAACTATCATCAGAGCAAATAGACAACTCACGGAGTGGGAGAAAATATTTGCTCTCTACACTTCTGATAAATGTCTAATAACAAGAATCTATCTAGACCTTAAAAGGATAAACAAGAAAAAATCTAACAACTCCATTAAGAAATGGGCAATGGAAATGAACAGAAACTTCTACAAAGAAGACAGAATAATGGCCTGCAAACATATAAAAAAATGCTCAACATCTCTCATCATCAGATAAATGCAAATCAAAACCACAATGAGATACTACCTAACCCCAGTGAGAATGGCCTGTATAAAAAAATCCCAAAACAACTAATGCTGGTGAGGATGTGGAGACACAGGGACACTCTTACACTGCTGGTGGGATTGCAAATTAGTGCAACCTTTGTGAAAAGAATTTGGAGATACCTCAAACAGCTAAAAATAGAAATACTATTCGACCTTGCAATAGCATTGTTGGGCATCTACCCAAAAGAGCATAAGTCATT
>VBSM01003018.1:7931327-7978060 GCA_008086735.1 Cheirogaleus medius
TGGATTAAGCTTAAGCCTGTTATCCAAAGTGAGGCAACAGAAGACCAGGAAAATAGGCTCCACGTCTACTCACCATCAAATTGGTACTGAGTGATTAAAATGATGGTGCTCAAATGGTGGTAGTACTCACCAGGGAGTTGGGGGAGGGGCCCACATCCTTGGGATATGGCGAGCATTGTGCGGGTGAAGGGAATACCTCTAACCCTTCTTAGGGAGAGGCAAAGAAATACAATGTAACCAAAACGTAAAAATAAAACAAAAAAAACTTTTATCGAGTGGTCGGCAGGTGGGGGAAGAGGAAGAGTGTATACTTACATAATGGGTTTGACAGGCACCACCAGGAGGTTGACATGCTTGAAGCTCTAACACAGTTGTTGGGGGAGGCTTGGCAGGGGCATT
The DNA here is from genome assembly GCA_008086735.1 of Cheirogaleus medius. NCBI lineage: Eukaryota > Metazoa > Chordata > Mammalia > Primates > Cheirogaleidae > Cheirogaleus > Cheirogaleus medius. The sequence continues at coordinate 7,931,727 of VBSM01003018.1, forward strand.
ATATGCAACCCTAACAATATCTGTACCCCCATAATATAATGAAATAAAAAAAATTAAAAAAAAGATAAAAATGGGAAAAAAACGCAGATTGTTGAGCCTAATGAAATTTTAATTGAACAAGATATTTGCACTTTTGCTATCACAGAAGGTGAATAGTATGAAGTGCAGTAGTTTTTAAATGTCTCTGACTGTCTGCATCATTATTACTTGGGGGCCCTTAACAAAAACACAGATTCTTGGGAACTATCCAAGATCCTCCAAATTGGAATCTATATTGGTAGGGCTCATAAATCAGGGTTTTTTTGGGGGGCATTTTGTTCATATGTTATTTTTGGGTTATTTTATTTGTTTTTCTATGAAGACTTCAGGTTATCAAGTGAAAATTCAGACATGAGAATAAATGACGCATATTGGAAAGATTTCAGTATGTAGAATCAGGGAACAGAAACATCCCAACTCTGCCTCTACCTACCTGGGTGAATTTAAATTAGCTTTTTAAATATTCTGAGCCTCAGATCCAAATAGTTAAACTATAGGGTGACAAATTTATCTTGGTTTAACCCCCAATTTCCTGGTGTAGCACAAAAATATCTCACATCCCAGGAAATCTCTCAGTTCTAGGAAAACTAGAATGGTTGGTCACTCCAGTAGAACAGGAGTACTAGACCATAAGGCTAGTCTGTAATATCAAGAGATAACGTTTTCAAAGTGCTTAGCATACTACATGGTATATCTCTAACATAGACCATGTATTTGAGCTCCAAACACACAAATTAACCTGCACTGTTGACCTTTTTAACTCCTAGATGTATTAAATACTCCTCAAGCTCAACAGTGGACACTAAGCTATAATATTCCCCATTGTATCTACCCAAATTTCAGCCATTATAGAAGATCCCTTAGAAAGCAATAAATTAGGAAAACTAATTACAAATAATGTGGTCAGGGTCATGGAAACCAACAAGGGAATTTGAAGCAGTCAAACAGTGAGTAGACATTGCCTCTTTTAGGCCTGATTGGGACAGGATAAATAGTTATAAATGAAATCTTTAGATAATTATAGCTTAGGAGTGAAATACCTTAGAAGAACAGTGGCGGTAGATCATAGGAATGAAACCACTGACACAATGTGGACAAGCAAGAAGGGCCATGGGAAATAAAGCACTGATTTTTCTCTCTATCTGTCCAATGATCTTCTGCCAGAATTTCTCATTGGCTGAATACAACCAGATGACAGACAGTAAGGAAGCTGAGTCAATATAGTCTATAAAGTTCAACCTACTCAGACAGAGATCAAGGTCAAGAAAAGTAAAGATAAAATTAGGAAGCATAATGGAAGGTATGTATCATATCTATCAAACCCATATCTCTTCCAGTGTACCCTACCTCAGTGATCAACATTACCAGCAATCCAATTTCATAAACCACATTCCTGACACCTATCCTCAACACTTGCTTCTCCATCATTCCCCATGTATAATTCAGGGGAAACTTGTTCATTTTACTTTCAAAATAACTCTTGAATCAGTTCATTTTTCTCTATCTCCACCACTACCTTTGCCAAAGCTACCCTCATATCTTGCTTTGATGACTCTCTAGGCCTCTTAAGTGATTTGCCTGTTCTTGTTCTGATTTCCTTTCAATATGTTCCCCAGGGAATAGGGAGTACTGAGAGATAAGTTCAAAGAGGTATATGTTGAGGTCCACCAAGGAGCTGTTGCAGTAATCCTGGAAGAATGATAAACATCCTATTTAACCTAGTGGCAGTAAAGATATAGGGGTTTGAAAAACTGGAGAGTTATTAAGTCTGCAGAAACCATAGGACTTGGTTACAGATGACTGAGTAGATGTTCAATGTGAGAAAGGAGTGGTCCTGAGTTTCTGACCTGAGCAACTGGATAAATGAAGGATACTTTTGCTGAGCTATAGCAGAGAGAAGTATAGGTTTGGACAAGATACTTGCAAATGACATTGATGACAGAGAGAAAAGTATGGGTTGCTTATTATTCTGATTAGGTACACTTTCCTTGACCTTAGAGTAAATCTTATGAACTAGTCAATGTGGTCCAAAATTAGCCAAATAGACGAATTTTGGGTTATATCCAATGTTTTTCCAATTATTATTAAATTACTGAGAATTTTCATTGTCATAACTGCTGGAAATAAATTGGAGCAAAATAATTGCAGATATCTGTCGCATTATGTAAGAGATTGGCCTCCTCACCATCAGCACTGTAGAAGAAAGCATTTTTACCCATTGCTTTTGAAAACAATACTTGAGAAACAAAACAAAAGTAATGAATTCAAGTGAATCTATTTCATGTTTTCAACAACTTGAAACAAATCTGAATAATACGTGGGAAAGTTGTCCTTGCCTAACTAGTGTCTTTGCCTTCCATCTTTCTACCGCTTATCCATGTTCCTTACACAACCAGTGTGATCTTCCTTAAAACCTCATTCAATGTGACTAACCTATCTGAAATTCTTCAGAGTCCCCATTGCCCTCAAGATAAAACCCAAAGTCCTTAGCATGACTTATAATCCCATATATGATATGACCTCTACTATCTTCAGCATCATCTCTCACCACCAAAACTGCCTCCACCACCCAGAACTCTCTGTCCTGTGCATTCTGAAATTCTTTCAGATCCTAAACCAACATTGTTCTCTCTTATGTCTGGTCCTTTGTTTGCAAATGCTTTTCACTCCTCTCCTTGGAATAGCACTGTCCTTGGCCTTATTCACTCTTCATTCTATAATTCCCAACATAGATATCATTTCCCACAGGACGCCTTGCTAGATCCACCAAAACTTAAGTTAGCTGCCTGTCCTGTGCCCATAGTTCCATATGCTTACCACTGCCTATTTTGGCATGGATCATACTGTTTTGTAATTGACTACCTACTTATTTGTTTGTCCCATTTTGATTTAAGTCTCTTGAAGGCAATGGCCATTTCTTGTTTGTCATGATATTCTCAGTACCTAGCCTAATAATTGATATATGGTCCAATTTCAATAAATATTTATTAAATTAATGTCCACTGTTGGCTCAGCATTTTATTCATTTAAAAACCAGAACAAGGACATATTTAAGACTATAGAAAGGGGATTTTTCACTGTTCTTTGCAGCAACTGTGCTCACCATCTCTGGAGGTCCAACTTGCTAGTGTTTTCAGGTTACATCTAAACCTCTTATAGTGTGCTGTGGGATTCAGGGTATAAGGAAATCTGTCTTTTGGGAACTAGTCTCATTCTCTAGACACTTTATATATGTGTATGTGTGTGAGAGAGAGAGTGTGTGTGTAGGTGTATGTGTTACAGAGAGAGAAAAAGAGAGAGAGAGAGAGAATAGAGAAAAAAAGAAGCAGAGGTAGAAGAGTAGCAGCAAACATTCACTGAGCATGAATTATGTGCCTGGCTAAATCAAAGCACTCTGAGAGCATTATCTCATATAATCCTCACAATCATCCTATAGGAGGCTCAAAGACTTGAAGTGACTTACCCCATATTACACAGAGATTAAAAGGAAGAACCAGATTTTAAATCTAGTTCTATCTATCTGACTTCAGATCCTATATTCTTTCCTCTATGACAGGAGCTATAAAACTCTCTCTGTAAAGGGACAAATAATAAATATTCCTGGCTTTGGAGTTTATATGGTCTCTGTCACAATTATTCAAGTCTGCCATCGTAGCATGAAATCATCATAGACAATATATAAATGAATGAGTATGGTTGTGTTCCAATAAAATATTTACAAAAACAAGTAGTCAGCCAGATTTGACCCATGAATATCAATGTACTGACACCTACTCTATCATAGTGTTTCTCAGCTCTGAGTATTCAAAAACATCACTTGAGGAGCTTTAAAAATGCAGATGTTGATTCTGAAAGGCTTTTGAGACAAACAGATTTGAGTTTGGCTTGAAAGTTGCTTGACTGTTCTAAACCTTCAGACAGGCAAACTGAGTCCAAAGAGGTTAAGTAAACTGTTCAAGCCTATTGCTATTAAGTTAAAGTGATAATGGGCACCTACCTGCCTGCCTTCAAGTTTTGTTTCCATGTTCCATTCTGACAGTACATGGCAATAGGTTAGCTTTTAACGTTTTCTTTTCTTGTGTTGGTTAGACTAATCACTAATATACTAATGTACTTTTAACTAATTAATAGCAACTTGATTCCACAGTCATTTCTCCCCTTGTTTGTGGAGAGGAGAAAATTTTTTTTTAAAAGGTAGTGGGGAAATGACTGTGGAATCAAGTTCCTGATAGAACTGGAACCCATTCTGCTAACTGAAGTATCCCAAGAATGGAAAAATTAGAACCACATGTACTCACCAGCAAATTGGTATTAACTGATTGACACCTAAGTGGACATATAGGAATAACATTTATTTGGCGTCGGGCAGGTGGGGGGGGTAGAAGGGTATGGGTGTATGCAATGCGCACCATCTGGAGGATGGACATGCTTGAAGCTCTGACTCAGGGGGAGGGGTGCAAGGGCAATATATGTAACCTAAATATTTGTACCCCCATAATATGCTGGAATAAAAAAAAGTAGTGGGGAAATACTGCTATTAAGAAAATGATTTCATTTTAATAATTTGTTTTATTTGATGTGAAATATTGCATCATATTATTCTAATGGTCAGATTTATTATTCAAAATTAACATTTTCTTTTAAAATGTTGGAACTGAAGAATTTTAAGCTCCGAATCTCACTCTTAAAACTTGAAGCAAAAATAACAGCTTTTGCTAGAATTAAATATATACCTCTCAAATAGAAAATCATTTCTTTTTCACACAAATCCAGTGGCAGCAGATGATAACGATGATTCTGTTTGACCTGAGATTACATTCAAGACCTCTGGGTCAGTAAATCTGTAAAGAATGCCACAAGTCATGGAATATTAGTATAAATTGCCATGAATGCAAAACTGCCATGTAAATAAAACACTTCAGGGCCCTATTTAAAAGCTGGCATGTGCTCATCAGATTTAAATTCACAATATGGAGAACCTGACAGTTTGAGACATTGTAAAATCTACGATAGTTGCATATATTAATATAATGTATAAGGGGGCAAAATTTACCTTAAACAAACCTTATAAATTCTTACAGGCATTCCCACATACCTCAAATCCTACCAGAAATTAAACATAGAGAAGCTCCAAAGTGTTATTTTATAACCTCAGTTTTTATGTTTAAAAAGATGGGAAAATAAGTCTCATGACTAATACTCTTTTACCAAAATTAGTATCATCTGAAAAGTTAACCAACAAAGTTAATTATGTCAATATACAAGTACATTTGTTGTTTTATATTTCAGTCTTGTTCTTTTTTTCATTTTTTTATTTCAAGATAATATGAAAGTACGAACATTTTGATTGCATTTTCTATCTTTGCCTCTCCCTATGTCCTTCCCCTCCACAATGCTCATCACATCCCTCAGATGTGGGTCTAGTATTTTTAACCATTTCTTATCATTACAAAGCAAAGTTATGTTTATGAAGTGAAGAATGTTTTACAGCATTTTGCAAACAGTAAACATTCAATGCAAATTTTTCTGATGGGTTCTTTTGATGTACTGACTGATGATTACACAAAGGCAAATGTGGTTTATTTTTACAGAGAAAAACAAACTGAAAGTAGGCTTTGCCAATTCAGAAAATAATAGAAAATGACCTTTGCCTATTTCCCAAAGCTGCAAGGAACAGTCGGAGGGCATTGCATACCTTTCCAAGCTTGAAATCCCCCTTCCTGCTGCAGCTTCAGCAAACAAGAGGCTATTTGCTTAGCACTCCTGAGCAACTGAGGCTTTCAATCAGGTAATTAGAGAGAGCAGGGGAATTGGCACATTTGCACAATCAAACAGATCTATATGGGATTCAGAAGCCTTTCAAAACCCTTGCTTCTGTAATTGACCAAATCTTCCTGGATTCAAGGAAAGCAGGTATAAAACTACCAAAAATTCAGACTATTTCAATGTGTCTTTTACTTATTTTCATTTACAATTTTCACCTCCCTCTTTGTAAGCACCACAGGTAAATATCATATTATTCAACCTGTGGGTTAGTGAAAATGTGTGTGAAATGTATAGATGTTTTCTTACTAACTCTTATTTTAAGTATGCAAGGCAAGTTGACTTTTTAAAGCAATTGTAGGGAAACCTTCTCTAAGAGAAAAAATCACTGTCAAGGAAAGAACTATACATTCTCTGACTTGGTCATTCTTAATCTTTCAGGATCATTGGAGCACTTTGAAAACATATGGAAATCATATGGAAAATTATAAACATTCTTTCAAGAACAAAATATAAGGCAGATGAATGAAACTTTGCATACAATTTAAGAAAGTTCAAAGACTCCTCCCCAAAGTCTCAGATTTTAAAAATAATTTCTGCTCTAACTCATCACTTTTAAGAGTGTATTAAAGCTTAAGGCTGTAAATGTGAAGCAAAAGTAACATCCTATTATATATACTATCAGGTTAAAAATATCCTTGTATCCACGGCTTCACTTAATCAGCCTTAAAATATACCCTTGTATCTGTTGCTTTGGCTGTACCAATTTATTGAATGATTATTCATACATTTATTTAACAAATGTTATTTAGCAAACACTATGTATGAGGGCTTGTTTTAGGTGCTAGGGAGCAACAAACAAGACAGAGACTCAGTTTTCATCAAGTTTATATATTGAAATGCTATTCAAACCACCCAGAGTGTATGCAGCAAGGTAACAAAAAGTTCAAAATGTTTCTCACTATTGTCTCTTCTGCATAGAGCCTGTCGTCCCATGCCACAACTTTGCACCGACTTAAGGCTTGTCCCTGTCAGAGTGAGTGTCGAGGTCGGTGAAGGAACCAGCCGTCCTCCTGTGGATCAGATCACACTGCACTGGCTGGCCGGGCAGGCGCAGCTGTCCCAGCCTTCATTCCCTATTGTATATCTTGCATTTTCTATTCTTTGCAATCGTATCTCCCATTCACCTCTTTTTTTTTTTTTTCTTTTCCGTGCGCTGCATGTCCCACGCTGCTTCTCTGCAGATTGACAACACTGTTCTTGGCAGGGAGCTATGCACTTATGTGTAGCTGTTCAAGTTCTTCACCTTCTTCTCTGGGAGCAGAAAGCCAGGAGGTCACCACTAATCCACCATTTTCCCAAGGCTCCATCATCAACTTTCTTGAGAGAAATAATTTAGGACTTATTTCTTTCATTAAATATGCACTTTGGTTGTTTTGAGCTCATAGCTACAGAAAAGATGTATTATATGTTTTAAAAAATAAGAGTAAAATAAATAGTTGTCAATTTATGACATACAAATGAGATACCACAATAGGAAAGATATTTGGATTACTCTCTATACAGACTACAGCATGACTGCTCAGCCAAACTTTCCTACATTTCTTGGACACAGCCTATAATTTGCCATGTTTTCTACTTCTACTAATAAGCAGTGACCTGGTACTTCTTGCATTTTGCAGTTCTTGGCATAGATCATAGCACAATTGGCTCATAGAGAGGCAGCAGAGTCAATTACTTCTTCCATCGCCATCTGAGACTAGAAGAAATAGTTGTCCCAAGAACCTTCTATCAGATACTTCATTTTATCTGCAAATATCTTGCATGCTGTCTTTGAAAATGAAAGTCAGAGAAAGAGAAATGAGTTACCACTGTTCACTGTACAAGCACCTCATATAACACTAGATGCGACCAAGTCAGAAAATGGAACTATAAATTACAGATCTGCCAAAGCAACCCTGACATATTTTAATGCAACTATTAATATTAATGCCGTATTAAAATGAAATATACAGGAAAAATGCAAAATTGGACTGGATACTATAAGTACAGGAATAAACAGTTACTGTCTCAGGCAAACTGGGACTTATAATTACATTTAGGTAACTGTAACTCCCTTTCAGTCTGACATTCCATTCAAAGCTTTTCTCCTCCTAACTTAGGCTCTGGGATCTACCATGAAGAAGAGGGGGTGAAAAGATAGTGCTTTGTCTCTTCTTTTGCTCTTCCTTCAATTACACCTTCTATTACTAGCCTGAAGTAGCCAGACTTTAAAATAACCACAAATGATTCTCACCTCCTGGTGGTCACACTATTGTGTATACCCTCTAATATTGAATAGGGCTGACCTGTGTGACCAATAGGAAATTGCAGAAGTCATGGAGTGTTATTTCTAAGAGTTGTTTTAGTATGTCCTGCATGGATGTATCTAGCACTATTGTTCTCAGATCTCAGATTTTAGCCAAAATTTCTAGGTAACAGAAAAAGTACAATTTATTATCATGTCGCACTCATCCTGGAATGCATTAACCCCCACTGTCTGGGATATGGATGGTAAGTGTACAATATGTATTTTTTTAATAAATAGATGAAATTACTGAGGTTTTACTATCAGGGAGTCAGATGGCTATATATAACTATCTATATTTTTAAATAAATTACTCTTATAAAGCATCCTATAACAAGTATTTCACAACATAATGGCTTTTTTTCAACTTTTTAAACTTCAATAATGACTATATAGATTTTTAAAAACATGCTGTTTCTTGTTTAAAAACCAAGGACACAACAAAGCAATTGTTGCTAAAAATTCCCTAATTCATAAACTTCAGAAAACTCAGGAGGAGAATGCCTCTAGAAAACAAGAGCAAACATTAGGAAAGAGGGAAAATCTTAAAAAAATGAAAAAAATGGCCCTTATTAACAAGTCCCCAAACAATAAATGTTGGCGTGGATGTAGAGAGATAGGAACACTCCTACATTGCTGGTGGGACTGCAAACTAGTTCAGCTTCTGTGTAAAGCAATATGGAGATACCTTAAAGTGATACAAGTAGATCTACCACTTGATCCAGCAATCTCATTACTGGGCATCTACTCAAAAGAACAAAAGTCACTCTATGAAAAAGACACCTGCACTCGAATGTTTATAGCAGCAAATTCACAATTGCAAAGATGTGGAAACAACCAAAGTGCCCATCAATACATGAGTGGATTATTAAAATGTGGTATATGTATACCATGGAGTACTATTCAGCTATAAGAAACAATGGTGATATAGCACCTCTTGTATATTCCTGGATATAGCTGGAACCCATTCTATTGAGTGAAGTATCCCAAGAATGGAAAAATACACATCACATGTACTCACCAGCAAATTGGTATTAACTGACCAACACCTAAGTGGACATATAGGAATAACATTTATCGGGTGTCGGGCAGGTAGGGGGGATGGGTATATACATCATAATGAATGTGATGCGCACCAACTGGGGGATGGACATGCTTGAAGCTATGACTAGGGAGGGGCAAGGGCAATATACGTAACCTTAACATTTGTACCCCCTCAATATGCTGGAAAAAATTTAAAAAAATGAAAATATGGAAATCATAATTGCCAAACAATAGTCCCAATGAAGACAATCGATTCCTGACACACTCCGAAAAAGCCCTCTGATGAAGTGTTTAGGAACATGGACTTTGGGGTTGAAATTCACCATCTGTATAATCTTGTGCAAATTACTTAAATTATCTCATTAGTCAAAATAGATGGCCATTGATCCTCATGCACAAGGTGGTTGGAAGAATTAAATGAGATAATACATACAGAACTTAACACACAGTTAATATGTTATAAATGTTAGATCCTATTACTAAAGATGATTGAGTAACCAAAAGTAAGACAAACTTAACAAGTTCTTCCAGTTCACAAAGGACAGGGATAAAAAAATAAAACATTCTATGATAAATACATGGCCAATATGAAAGACATATTCCAGAAATGCTGCCTACAGATATTTGGTGATCCTAAAACAGAGAATAAAAGAGAGAGAACAAAGTCGATAATCAAAGACAAAATAGAAAACTTTTCTTCTCTGGACAAAGGCCTTTTTCTGAAAATTGAAAGGGCTCTAAATATTTAAAAGAAAATGAATAAAATTAATTCCACACCTACACATATCTTAGTGTATTATTTTTTTCTTGTTGGAATTTCTATATTTCAGTTATAAAAAAAGAACTCTGTGACTTCCATTAAAAACAGGAATAATGAAATAATAAGAAGAAAAAGAAACGCTAGTCCATAAAAAACCGAGACTTATATTGACCCAAGTTTCTTTTGCAACACTAAACCCTGAGGGAGATGGAAGCAAGATCTGTGGCAGTTTTACTTAGAAAAAAAAATGTTCATGGGTGAAGATATTTATACACATGCTACCACTCAGGAATTATGAGAACCTGTTACTCTTTCTGAGTAAAATATTTGAAGGTTTTTCTAAATTAAACTACTTGAAAATGTGCTCTAGAAAAGAGACCGAAAATTTCAGGACATAAGCAATTAAAATCTGTGCACATGGCAAGATCGCCTTCTATTTTAATGCATATATATATATAATATTTTCATTATCCATTCATCCATCTATGGTCACTTAGATTGTTCCCATATCATGGCTATTGTGAATAATGTTGCAATGAACATGGGAGTGCATATATTTTCTTGAGCTATGATTTTATTTCCTTTGGAGACATATGCAGAATAGGTATTTCTGTATCATATGTATGAGCTTGGAGGACATTATGCTAAGTGAAATAAACTAAGCACATAAATATGAATATTGCATGACCTCTTATGTGTGAAATTTGAAAAATTGAAGTCATATTAATAAGGACTAGAAAGGTGGTTACCAGGAGTTTGAGTGGGAGATGAAGATATGGTGGTCAAAGTGTACAAACTTCCAGTTATGCAGGATGAATAAGTTCTGGAGATCTAATGTATAGCATGGCTATTACAGGTGATAATATGGTATTGTATACTTGAAATTTGCTAAGGGAGTAGACCTTAAATGTTCTCATGACACACACACACACACACACACAATGTAAACTATATGAGGAGTTAGGTTAGCTTGATTATGGTAATAATTTCATAATGTATATGCATATCAAAACATCATACTGAACAATTCAAATATGTATAATACTTTTTATTTGTCTATTATCCCTCAATAAAGCTGAAAAAAGATGAGAAGTATAATAAATGTATGAAGAAGGTGCTATAGGAACACAGATAGAGGGTCAATTGATTCTGCTTAGAAAAATCTGAGAAAGAATCGGAGAAGAGAATCTAACTTCCTAGAAGGATAAGTAGAATTTACCAGAAGGAAGGATTTTAAGCAAAGAAGTACATCAGTTGTGAAAGCATGAAGTAAAGGATGTTTTTCAGAGCATAAGTGCAGGGTATTTTCATTGTCATTACCTTTGTGTGTTCAAGAAGTACATTCTCTCAATAAACACAATTTTCAAAACAAAAGAAATCACAACAATTAAAATTCTAGGCAAATTTGGGAACATTGGAAAGAATAAGATGTCATATAAATACATACTCTAAACAATTGGCTTTAGTGTAATTAATAAATAATTTTGTATTTAATTGAAATAAGAAAATGATGTAAAAAATAAACAAAAATAAAAGTAAACTTAAAAAATAGATTTCACAACCTCAGATTGTATTCACAAGGACTTAATGAGAAAAGAAAAACAAATGCAATAAACTTCACATCTCATAAATGGAGTGAGGATTGATGGAGTTATTAAAGAAGAAAAAGTAACACCATTCTTAATAGTGAAAAGGGAGTGTGTACCCATTAAACTCAGGAGGAAGGCAAAGATACTATCACCATTAATATATTCCTTATTTTTTTTAATTTTAGAGGTGAGATTTCAACATGCTGTTCACTCTGGTGTGCAGTGGCTATTCACATGTGTGATCATAGCTCACTACAACGTCCAACTCCTGGAGTGCAGGGATCTTCCTGCCTCAGCCTTCCTAATAGCTGGGACTACAAGTGCATGATGCTACACATGGCTCACTGTACCATTGCTATTTAACATTAATTTTACTTTGAAAATTCTAACCTATGTGTTAAAATAGAAATATAATAAAAAGTACCAGTGGAAAAGAGGAAAGTTATATAATTTTTTGAACAGTATGTGATTATAAAGTGAAAAATCCCAAAAATTTGACTGAAAAGCTACCAGAATAAGAGACATTTTCAATTGGATATTAAATTGAAAACTAAAAAATTAATAATGTTTATGTATATAAATGATAGCCTTACAGGAAATATTCAATTGAAACTATCAATTAAAAAATAAAGCATCTTTCCAATCTCTTGTGACCATCATTCTACTCCCTGTCTCCAGGAGATCAATTATTTTTAACATTTACCTCTCACATGTTAGTGAAAACATGCATGATTTGTTTTTCTGTAGTTGGCTTATTTCACTTAACATAATGTTCTCCAGTTGGTCTGAGTTCAGTGGTGTTTACAACTAATTGATCACAACCAGTTAGAGATTCTTTTGTTCTTTCTCAACTCCCACTGCTTCACTTAACCATAAAAAAATTTTAAAAGTGACTACAATCAATAATAAATTAGGGTGTATTTAAAAATAACTAAAAGAGTGGAATTGGAATATTCCTAACATAAAGAAATGTTAAATACCTGACGTAATGGATACCCCGGTTACCTTGATTTGATTAACTCAGATTATATGTCTGCATCAAAGCATCACACACATCCTATAAAGATATACAGCTATTAGGTACTGATAATTATTAAAAATAAAATAAAAATAAATAAAGCAGCTGAGAGCAATGCTAACAGAAAGTGTGGGATGTACATGAAGACAATGATAAACTTGAATGAGCAAATTCTCAAAATTCGCATGAATGGAATCATACCATTTTTGGTACAAGAATATATGTTATGCATATATATCATAAATCAATTCCTTTTAAATATATTTGTACATTTGGTATAAGCTCAATCAAAATATCTACTTTATTTATTTAGATAAATTTAAAAAATAATACTGAAGATAAGCTGGAAAGGTAAGTTGACAGAGATTACAATTATTTATAATTTTATAAATTTCCAGATACTACTAGGTCATTAAATATGAAATGTCCAATTTTGAATCAAAAGTATATTTTATTATATCTCAAACAAGAAGCAGAACAATTAATCAAAGTATGCGCTGAAACTACCGACACAGCTTTGCCATCTTAACAGTAGCTTGTTTATACCAGCAACGAAGAAACCTAGAGAATGAGTTGGGATGGAATTGTAAAAGGCGTATTCTACAGCTTGTTGAGAATTGAATATATTTTTTTTGTTTTTTGGGTTTTTTTGTTTTTTTGCAAGAAATGATCCAAAGCCTGGAAAAAGTGGTACTCAGTTGATGCAAGTCAGTGTGCTGAATATGGTGGATGACAGAAAGTTTCCAAGCCCAGCTGCTATACTTTGAGCAGTATTGACATGTAGTTGAATGTTGTCTGGCAAGAGAATTGGCCTGTCTCTTTTGACCAATCTTGGCTGCTTAATTGCAAGCGTCCTGATAGAAAATCATCCTCATATAGCCAACTAATCTTCGACAAAGCAGACAAAAACGTACACTGGGGAAAAGAATCCTTATTCAATAAATGGTACTGGGAAAAATGGACAGCCACATGTAGAAGACTGAAACAGTACCCACACCTTTCACCTCTCACAAAAATCAACTCACGCTGGGTAACAGACTTGAACCTTATGTGTGAAGCTATTAAAATTCTAGAGGAAAACATTTGAAATACACTTCTATACATTGGCCTAGGCAAAGAATTTATGAAGAAGACCTCAAAGGCAATCACAGCAGCAACAAAAATAAATAAATGGGACCTGATCAAATTAAAAACCTTCTGCACAGCTAAAGAAACTGTCAAGAGAGCAATCAGACAATCCACAGAACGCGAGAAAACTTTCACAAGCTACACATCTGACAAAGGGCTGATAACTGGAATCTATTTAGAACTCAGGAAAATCAGCAAGGAAAAATCAAACAACCCTATCAAAAAGTGGGCAAAGGACATGAACAGAAATTTTTCAGAAGAAGACAGAATAATGGTCAAAAAACATATGAAAAAATGGTCAACATCTCTAATCATCAGGGAAATGCAGATCAAAATTGCAATGAGATATCACTTATCTCCAGTAAGAATGGTCTTTATCAAAAAGTCCCCAAACAATAAATGTTGGCATGGATGCGGAGACAAAGGAACACTCCTACACTGCTGGTGGGACTACAAAGTAGTTCAAGCTCTGGGAAAAGCGATATGGAGATACTTTAAAGCGATATAAGTAGATCTACCATTTGATCCAGCAATCACACTACTTGGCATCTACCCAAAAGATCAAATGACACTCTACAAAAATGACACCTGCAGTCGAATGTTTATAGCAGCACAATTCACAATTGCACAGATGTGGAAACAACCCAAGTGCCCATCAATACATAAGTGTATTAATAAGATGTGGTATATGGAATACTAATGGTGCTGGGAAAACTGGCTTGCTACATGCAGAAGAATGAAGCAAGATCCCTACCTCTCACCTCTCACAAAAATTCACTCAAGATGGATAACAGACTTAAACCTAAGGCATGATACCTTAAGAATGCTAGAAGAAGAAGTTGGGAAAACCCAATCAGACATCGGTCTAGGCAAAGAATTTTGAGGAAGACCCCCAAGGCAATCACTGCTGCATCAAAAATAACCAAATGGGATCTGATCAAATTAAAAAGCTTCTGCACAGCCAAGGAAACTATCAGTAGAGCAAATAGACATCCCATAGAGTGGGAGAAAATATTTCCTCTCTTCACCACTGATAAAGGCCTAATAACAAGAATCTATCTAGAACTTAAAAGAATTAACAAGAAAAAAATCAAACAATCGCATCAAGAAATGGGCAACGGAAATGAACAGAAACTTCTCCAAAGAAGACAGAATAACAGCAAGCAAACATATAAAAAAATGCTCATCATCTCTATTCATCAGAGAAATGCAAATCAAAACCACAATGAGATACCACCTAATCCCAGTGAGAATGGCCTTTATCAAGAAATCCCAAAACAACAAATGCTGGCAAGGATGTAGAGAGACAGGAACTCTCATACACTGCTGGTGGGACTGCAAATTAGTGTAACCTTTGTGGAAAATAATTTGGAGATTCCTCAAGCAGCTAGCAATAGAAAGATCATTCGACCCAGCAATAGCACTGTTGGGCATCTACCCTAAAGAGCATAATTCATTCTATTATAAAGACATATGCACCCGTATGTTTATGGCAGCACAATTCACTATTGCACGGTCATGGAAACAACCCAAGTGCCCGTCAATTCATGAGTGGATAACTAAAATGTGGTATATGCTCACAATGGAATATTATTCAATTCTAAGAAACGATAGTGAGCTAACACCGTTTATGCTATCTTGGATTAAGCTTAAGCCCGTTATCCAAAGTGAAGCAACACAAGATATGGAAAAAGGGCTCCACATCTACTCGCCATCAAATTGGTACTGACTGTTTAAAACTGTGGTGCTCAAAGGGTGGTAGTGTACACCAGGGTTTCGGTAGGGGGGGCAAGACCCACATCATAGGGATTGGAGAGCATTGTGGGGGGGGGAAGGGTATACCTCTAACCCTTCTTAGGGAGAGGCAAACTTATACAATGTATCCAAAGTATAAAAAATAAATCTTTTGTTGGATGGAGGGCAGGTGGGAGGAGGGAGGAAGTGTAGAGTTAATGTGAGCTGTGCGTGCCACCTGGGGATTGGACTTGCTTGGAGCTCTGGCATGTGGCGGGGGAGGAGTTGTAGGGGCAATGTATGTAACCCTAACTATATTTGTACCCCAATTATATGATGAAATAAAATAAATATATATATGTATATATAAAAGAAATAATGGTTTTATATCACCTCTTGTATTTTCCTGGATAGAGCTGAAACCCATTCTACTAAGTGAAGTATCTCAAGAATCGAAAACGAAGCACCATATATACTCACCAGCAAATTGGTTTAACGGATCAACACCTAAGTGGACATATAGGAATAACATTTATTGGGTGTCTGGCAGGTGGGATGGTGGAGGAGGGGATGGATATATACAAACATAATGAATGAGATATGCAACGTTTGAGGGATGGTCACGCTTGAAGCTCTGCCTTGAGGGGGGAGGGGGCATTGGCAATATATTTAATGTTAGCGTTGGCACCCCCATTACATGCTGAAATTAAAAAAAAAGAATACTTAACAATATAGGTATAGACAGGACTTACCTAAAAATGATACAAGCCATATATGGCAGACCCACAGCCAACACCATACTGAATGGGGAAAAATTGAAAGCATTCCCATGTAGAACTAGAACCAAACAACGTTGCCCTCTATCACCACTTCTATTCAACATAGTGATGGAACTGTTAGCCAGGACGATCATACAAGAGAAGGAAGACAAGGACAGCGAAACGGGGGCAGAAGATCTGAAACTATCCCTTTTGCTGACGATATGATCTTACATCCCAAAAATTCTGCCTAGAGACTACTGGAATTAATAAATAAATTCAGCAAAGTCTCAGGTTACAATATCAATGTACAGAAATCAGTAGCATTCTTATACACCGACATCAGTCAAACTGAGAACCAAATCAAAGACTCAGTACCCTTCACAATAGCAAAAAAGAAAATAATATACCTAGGAATATATTTAACTAAGGAGGTAAAAGGCCTCTACAGGGAGAACTATGAAGCACTGAGGAAGGAAATAGCAGAGGATATAAACAGGTGGAAGACCATAGCATGTTTGTGGGTAGGCTAAATCAACATTGTTAACATGTCTATACTACCCAAAGTGACCTACATATTCAATGGAATCCATATTAAAATACCAACTTCATTTTCCACAGATCTGGAAAAAATAATTCTATGCTTTGTATGTGACCAAAGAAGACCACGTATAACAATAGCAATCTTAAGCAAAAATAAAAATTGGGAGGCATCAAATTACCAGACTTCAAGCTATACTACAAGCTATAGTAATTAAAACAGCGTTCGACTGGTACAAGAACAAAGATATAGACCAATGGAACAGAAATGAGAACCGAGATATAAAACCATCCTCATATAGCTATCTGACCTTGGACAAAGTACACAAAAACATACACTGGGGAAAAGAACCTTTATTCAACAAATGGTGCTGGGAAAATTGGATAGCCACATGTAGAAGACTGAAACAGGATCAGTACCTGTCACCTCTTACAAAAATCAACTCACGGTGGATAACAGTCTTAAACCTAAGGCATGAAACTGTAAGAATTCCAGAAGAAAATATTGGATAAACTGTTCTAGACATTGGCCTAGGCATAGAATTTATGAAAAAGATACCAAAGGCAATCACAGCAACAACAAAAATAAATAAATGGGACCTGATCAAATTAAAAGGCTTCTGCACAATGAAGGAAACTATCACAAGAGGAAACAGACAACCTACAAAATTGGAAAAGATATTTGCGTGTTAAACATCTGATAAAGGGATGATAACTAGACTCTATTTATAACACAGGAAAATCCTCAAGAAAAATCAAACAACCCTATCAAAAAGTGGGCAAAGGACATGAACAGAGACTTTCCAAAAGAAGACAGAATAATGGCCAACAAACATATGAAAAAATGTTTAACATTTCTAATCATCAGAGGAATGCAAATCAAAACCACATGAGATATCACTTATCTCCAGTGAGAATGGCCTTCATCAAAAAGTCCCCAATCAATAAATGTTGGTGGGATGTGGAGAGATAAGAACACTCGTTCACTGCTTGTGGGTCTGCAAACAAGCACAACCTCTGTGGAAATAATATGGAGAGACCTCAAAGAGCTACAGGTAGAACTACCTTTTATTTTTTTGTGGTCAGATATCCAATATTTATTTTATATGAAAAAGCTATCTATAAAGCTACTCCATCTTATGTAAAAAAGAGGGTTAAATGCGAATACATATATATGCATACATAGTATGTACATATATATTCACATACGCATATGTATATAAGGAAATGTTGGAAGGATCTATAGGAAACTAATAACAGGGATTACCAATGCATAATCATGAGAAAGAACTAGACAAATGTGTAACAGTGGAAATCAGAGAAATTTAAAAACATGCATATAGTTTTATTGAACATATGATTACATTGTTTATTAAGTATTAAAAAAAGCAATATGCATCAAAACCTATTTTTGAATGATTATTTTATATATTATCTTGCTGAGAATTCTAATAATAAACATGAGACTAATATTAGACTTTTCAGTAATATGATTCACATAATGGAAAATTCTGTACCATTTTGATTAAAAATCATTGATTCAAAAATATTTGCTGATTCAAGTGTTTTCTTACATGTGAAGGCAACAAAAATTAAGTATTCATAGGTATTCAAAGACTTAAAAATATGATTTCTGAAAAAACAAAAAAAATTGTTAACAATGTCCAAGAGATAGAGCAAAATAGGAATTCAACAACTGAGAAGATATTATTTAGGTGTAATTATTTTATTCTTTTTTATTTCACCCTATTATTGGGGTACAAAAGCTTAGGTTTTGTCTGTTGCCTTACCTCTCTTGCCCCCTGAAGTCAGAGCTTCAAGCATGTCCATCCCCCAGATGGTGCACATGGCATGCATTATGTATGTATATACACATCCCCGCCTCCCCCATCCTACATGCCTGAAGCCAAATAAATGTTATTCCTATATGTCCACTTAGATGTTGATCAGTTAATACCAATTTTCTGGCGAGTACATGTGGTGCTTATTTTTCCATTCTTGGGATACTTCACTTAGTATAATGGGTTCCAGCTCTATCCAGGAAAATACAAGAGGTGCTATATAACCAATATTTCTTATAGCTGAATAGTACTCCATGGTATACATATGCCACATTTTATTAATCCACTTATGATTTGATGGGCACTTGGGTACCTTCCGAAACTTTCCAGCTGTGAATTGTGCTGCTATAAACATTCGAGTGCTGATGGGTTTTTTTAATAGAGTGTCTTTTGTTCTATTGGATAGATGCCCAGTAATAGGATTGCTGCATCAAATGGTAGATCTACTTGTATTCTTTATCTCCATATTGCTTTCCATAGAGGTTTAACTAGTGTACAGTCCCAAGTGAGGTGTAGGAGTGTTCCTATGTCTCTGCATCCATGCCAAAATTTATTGTTTTGGGACTTGTTAATAAAGACCATTCTCACTGGAGATAAGTGATATCTCATTGTGGTTTTGATTTGCATTTCTCTGATGATTAGAGATGTTGAGCCTTTTTTTCATATCTTTGTTGGTCATTATTCTGTCTTCTTTTGGAAATTTTCTGTGCATGTCCTTTGCCCACCTTTTGATAGGGTTGTTTGTTTTTTCCTTGCTGAATGTCCTGAGTTCTAAATAGATTCTAGTTATCAGCCCTTTATTGGAAGTGTAGCTTGCAAAAATTTTCTCCCTTTCTGTGGGTTGTCTGTCTGCTCTCTTGACAGTTTCTTTGCCTGTGCAGAAGCACTTTAATTTGATCAGGTCCCATGTATTAATTTTTGTTGATGTTGTGATTGCCTTTGAGGTCTTCTTCATAAATTCTTTGCCTAGGCCAATGTCTAGAAGAGAATTTCCAATGATTTTCTCTAGAATTCTAATAGTCTCACATCTTAGGTTTAAGTCTGTTACCTAGCGTGAGTTGATTTTTGTGACAGGTGAAAGGTGTGGATCATGTTTCAGTCTTTTACATGCGGCTACCCAATTTTCCCAGAACTACTTATTGAATAAAGATTATTTTCTCCCGTGTATGTTTTTGTCACCTTTGTAAAAGATTAGATGGCTATATGTGGATGGTTTTGTACCTGGGTTCTCTGTTCTGTTCCACTGGTCAATGTCCCTTTTCTTGTGCCAGTGTAAATATGTTTTAATTAATGTAGCCTTGTGGTATAGCTTGAAGTCTGATAAATTGATGCCTCCTATTTTGTTTTTATTGCCTAGGATTACTTTTGCTATACAGGGTCCTCTCTGGTTCCATACAAAGCGTATAATTATTTTTTCTATATCTGTGAAAAATGATGATGGTATTTTAATAAGGATTGCATTGACTCTGTAGATCACTTTGGGTAGTATAGTCATTTTAACAATGTTGATTCTGCGGACCCATGAGCATGGTATGGTCTTCCACCTGTTTATGTCCTCTGCTATTTCTTTCCTGATTGTTTCATAGTTATCCCTGTAGAGGTTTTTTATCTCCTTAGTTAAGTATATTCTTAGGCACATTGTGTTTTTTTGTTGCTATTTTGAAGGGAATTGAGTCTTTAATTTGGTTCTCACTTTGACTGTTATTGGCGTATATGAATGCCTCTTATTTGTGTGCACTGATTTTGTATCCTGAGAGTTTACTGAATTCATTTATCAATACAAGGATTCTCTTGGTTGAATCCTTGGGATTTTATAGATATAATATCATGTCAGCAAAGAGTGAGATTTTGATTACTTCTGCATCCATTTGGATGCCCTTAATTTCACTTTCTTGTTTGATTGCAATAGCAAGGTCTCCCAGCACTATGTTTACTAGAAGTGGAGATAGTTGGCATCATTGCCTTGTTCCAGTTCTAACTGAGAATGCTTTCAATTTTTCGCTATTTAGTATGACGTTGGCTATGGGTTTGTCATATATGGCTTATATCACGTTTCGGTAAGTCCCGTCTATGCCTATTTTGTGAAGCATTCTTATCATGAAGAGTGTTTAATTTTGTCAAATACTTTTTCTGCATCTATTGAGAGGATCATACGGTCTTTGTTTTTGCTTCTATTTATATGGTTAATTACATTTATAGATTTGCGTATGTTGCACCACCCCTGCATTTCTGGGATGAAGCCCAATTAGTCATGATCGATTATTTTCTTGATAAGCACCTGGATTCAGTTAGCTCACATTTTGTTGAGAATTTTTGCATGTATATTCATAAGGGATATTGGTCTGCAGTTTTCTTTTTTTGTTGCATCATTTCCTGATTTTGGTTTCAGGGTTATGTTGACTTCATAAAATGTTTTCAGGAATATCCCATTCTTCTCAATATGTGGAATATTTTTTGCAGGATAGGCACCATATCTTCTTTGAATGTGTCGTAAACGTCGGGTGTGAAACTGTCTGGTCCTGGGCTTTTCGTTTTAGGAAGGATTTTTATTGCTCTGTCAATTTCAGTACTTGATATTGGTCTGTTCACGAATTCTATTTTGTCCTGGTTGAGCCTAGAGAGTCTGTGTGTTTTTAAGAATTTGTCCACTTCCTCCACATTTTTCAGTTTGTGTGCATAAATGTTTTTGTAGTATTCATAAATTATATTTTGTATCTCCATGGCATCAATTGTAGTTTCTCTTTTATTGTTCCTGATGGAGCTTATTAGAGATTTCTCTTTTCTGTTTTTAATTAGTCTAGCCAAAGGCATGTCAATTTTGTTTATTCTTTCACAGAGCCAACTTTTTGTTTTATTAATCTTCCATATAGCCTTCCTGTTGTCAATTTCATTTAGTTCTGATTCAATTTTATTAATTTCATTTCTTCTGCTGAGTTTGGGTCAGTCTGTTCTTCTTTTCCCAGCTCTTTGACTCAATTCATTAGATTGTCTATTTGTCATCGTTTTGACTTTTGGATATACACATTTATGGAAATAAACTTACCTCTCAGGACTGCTTTAACTCTGTCCCAAAGATTTTGATAATGTGTGTCACCTTTGCCATTTAGTTCAAAGAATCTTTTGATTTCATCTTGATTTCCTCATTTATGAAGTAATCACTTAGACGAAGTTTGTTTAGTTTCTATGACTTTGGGTAAAAATGTGAGTTCCTGTTAGTGTTGATTTATACTTTTATTCCACTGTGGTCTGGAAATATACATGGTATAATTTATATTTTTTAAAAATTTTTGAGACATGCTTTGTGTCCTAGGATATGGTCAATCTTATAGAATGTCCCATGAGCTGATGAGAATAATGTATATTCAGTGGGTTTTAGGTAGAAGTCCTGTGAATGTTCGTCAGGCCCATATGTTCTACCATTTTGTTTAAGTCCATTCTTTTTTAATTTTCTGTTTGGAGGACATGTCCTGTGATGTCCGTGGGGTGTTGAAGTCTCTGGCTATTATGATGTTGTTGTTTATCCATTTGTTTAGATCAAGTAGAGTTTGCTTTATGAATATGGGTGCATCTAAGTTGGGTGCATACATATTTAGAATTTTTATGTCTTCATGTTGAACTGTACTCTTCACCATTATATAGTGATCTTTTTTGTCTTTCATTACTTTTGTAGATTTAAAAACTAAGTTATCTGAAATCAAAACTGCCACACCTGCCTTCTTTTGGCTTCCATTTGCTTAGAATATGGGTCTCCACCCCTTCACCTTTAGTCTAAATGCATCCTTCCAGTTTAGATGTGTTTCCTAAAGACAGCAGATACTTGGATTATATTTTTTTATCCATTTGGCCAGCCTATGTCTCTTCAGTGGGGAGATTAAGCCATTCACATTTCTTGAGAGAACTGATAGGTGGGGCAGATTCCTGTTCATTCTGTTGGGTTGAACTCTTTTGTTTTGTTTTCTCTCTTGAGACATTGTGGTATCTTTCCTCTGATCTTTTGCTTTGAGTAGTTTTACATTTGTGAGTGTTTATTGTGCTGATCTTTGTGTAACACTGTTTTGAGTACTTCTTGGATGGCTAGTCTTGTCTTGGTGAATGCCCTCAGTCTTTACTTATCTGAGAATGTCTTTATTTCTCGTTCATATAAAAAGCTTAGTTTTGTTAGGTACAAGGTTCTTGGCTGGGCATTATTCTGTTTCTGAAGAGTGAGAATGGGTCCCCAGTCTCTCCTTGCTTGTAAGGTTTCAGTCGAGTAGTCTGGCATTATTCAGATTGGCTTTCTATTTTATGTTACTTGTTTCTTTCACCTTACATCTTGTAGATGGGCATCATTATTTGATATTTTGGTCACTCTGATGACTGCATGTTGTGGTGTCTTCCTGTTTGCATTGAATCTCCCAGGGGTCCTTTGAGCTTCTTGTACTTGGATATCTAGATTTTTAGTAATGCCTGGGAAATTTTCTTCAGTTATATTTTCAGATAACTTTTCCAACCCTTGCATGTTTTCTTCTTCCACTTACAGAATCCTCATAACTTTCACGTTAGGTTTCTTCACATAATCCACATTTCTTGTAGGTTTTGCTCTGTTCTGTTATTTATTTTGCCTATCTCTGTGACTTACTTATTTAATTGGAATGTATTACCTTCAATCTCTGAGATTCTTCTGTTTGATCTACCCTGTTCTTGGGGTTTACCACTGTGTTTTGTATTTCCCTGAATTGAATTTTCATTTCCAGGAGTTCAGTTTGATTTTTCATTAATGTTTCAATTTACTTAGTGAATTTTTCTTCCAGGTCCTGGTTTTTTTTTTTGTTTTTTTTTTTCTTTGTGGTTTCTTTGTGTTCGTTATCTATTTTTTCTTGCATGTCATTGAGTTTTCTTAGAATCCATGCTAAAAATTCTTCTTCTGTCATTTTAGTGTTCTGACTTTGATTTCTGTCCATTTCTACAGAGCTGATGTTCCTCCTTGCGGGTGTGTTTTCTGTTTGATTCTTCATACTTTCAGAGTTCTTTTGCTGATTCCTTCCCTTCTGGATTAGTTGTTGTTTCTTGCCTTTAGATTTTTGTTTGGATAATGTCACGCCATGTTTAGTCTCTGAGCAAGTAGGTGGTGTTTGTGGGTGAGATTTGATCTCACCCTTTATGATGAATCCGTAGATGCCGTAAAAGGATGTGCAGAGTGACCTCCCTGTTAGTAGGTGGCACTTGCTGGAAGGAGCAGGCTACAGTGTTTTTTTGGGTCTTGTAACCAGCTCTTGTTCCTCTGGAGAGGCACTCCTATGCCTCACATGGTGAGTCGTACCATGGGACTTCCTGTTGTGTCCTTATACTCCACCTCAGTGAGGGCAGATCTGGGAGTGAGTCTGGCTTGAGCTGTGTTGGGTTAGCCTGCCCCCCAGCACCACAAATGCTGCTAGCAGTGTTCAAAGGTCTGTTTTGTGCTTCTAGGCAAAGCTGTCAGGGAGGGATTGGAATGGCCTCACTCAGCCCAAAATTCTGCATGTAGGGATGGGGCTGTCTGAGACCTGCAGTCTGGAGCAAGCCTCACTACTTTCCACCCTCCCCCCACTCCACAGCTTCTCCTGGGCCTCTGCCAGCAGGCAGGACCTCACACCAGTTGGTTTTCCCTGGCTGTGATGCGGGCCGGGATGTTCCCTGCCTAGGATAGCAGCCTGGCCCACCCATGGGAGGAGGGTTGCCCTTCAAGCATGTTGATCCACCCCTGAAGACACAAACTCCTTAGTAAGCTCATTCACAAATATCCCTTCTGTGCCCTGGAGCAATGCGTGACCTGGGTGCACAGTATCTGGTCTGCAGGTCTGATCCCTTGACCCTGGAATTCAATCCCTGACCACACCAGGGAAAGGAGTACTAGTCCTAAGTCACCCACAGGGTGCCCCAGCTGGGTTGATGTCTCTCAGCCTTAGGATCTGCCCCATTTTCCTGGAGTCACTAGGCCAGCAGCACCTGTGAGGACTGGCGGGTAGGGAGCCCACAGTCTGAGTACTCCTCATTCGGCTATGGGGCCCCAAAGGAAAGGTCCCATTTCCTGGAGATGCCTCTTGGTGGTGGCTAAATTGTCTCTCTTGGCAGCCGTGGATAGGGAAGGGGGAGGGGAGAATGAAGCAATATGGTGCCTGCCGATAGGCTCAGGTCTGTGCTGGGGAGGTGCCCCAAGGGAGTTGTGAGCCTGGTGCTACATTGACAAGAGGCTTACCACTCATTGGTGGCAGCCATCTATGGGCTGGTGTCTGCAGGTCTTTCCAACTTCTGGGGAGCCTACCAGCAGTCAGAGATGCAAGAGAGGGGAAAGTTAACCGCTCCACCTACCCTTGTCACTAGTCTCCATGCTTCTCAGGGGCTCTCTTCTTCCATTTCTCCTCCACAACCTCCTCCCATGGAGTCTTTGGTAGCCTCAGGTTCCCTCCCTTCCGACTGTCATCCAATGTATGCCTGTCTGCTTGCTTATTTCTTCCACTTTCTTCTAAAATCTGTCTTTTTTTCCAGAGACACTCTGGCTGGAGGTTTTGCTCATCCTCCATCTTGCTTTGCCCTCTTAATCTCCATAATTCTTTTTATACACCATAAATTTATGCCAAGTTAATGCTTCAAAAGAAAGAAGCTCCCAGGTTTCAGCACCAAATATCAGGCCTGGACTCTTTTTAGGCTGTTGTTCTTGTTCTTTGGCTCCTTGCTTGTAAAATTTACAAGCAGGTCCAAGACAATGGAGTGACAACAGACAGGAAGCAATTCCACACAAACAGCTTTTATCACAGAAAAGAGAAGAACTAGTCAGTATCCAGAAGAGAAGAAAGGCCAGAACTACCATTTAATCCAGCAATCCCATTATTGGGCATCTACCCAAAAGAACAAAATATATTCTATAAAAAAGACACATGTACTTGAATGTTTATAGCAGCACAATTCACAATTGCAAAGATGTGGAAACAACTCAAATGCCCATTCATACATGAGTAGATTAATAAATTGTGGTATATGTATACCATGAAGTTCTACTCAGCCACAGAAAACAATGGTGATATAATACCTCTTGTATTATGGTGTTTTTTTTTTTTATGGTGCAATCATTGTAGTTACAAAATACTGCATTTTTAATGAACCTTAATATATGTTAATTTTGAAAAAAAAACAATTTAAGAGTTTAGAGGATCCCTGGGAGGAATGTAGACTGTGACAAGAAGAACCTAACTATATTATCAATGTGTGAAACCACCTCAAATAATGTGGTAAGAAGGAAGTGCTCATATAAGCAACTTTGGAAATAAATATAGTTGGTAAGAAAAAGGAAGTGTACAGAAACTACAGATACACTATACTCTAGTCACAAAGTTGTTTCCCAATAGAGAATGAATTAAACAATTAAGTAACTGCATGGTGAATGGTGGAATCCAGGTTTCTCATCATTGGCATTAGAAGTTACAAATTAACAAGTGCAAATGGCTATAATGATTCATGTGGTAATGAACTGGAGTTAAAGACATCACTATGAAATCACATTTAACAGATTATAGATGCACATGGCTACATATAGAAATATTTATAGATATGCGTGTATACATAAGGAGGTACTAAACACATTTTATCTCCTTGCATTGTCAGCTGAGAGTGTCTAGAAGCAACAGCTCAACAACAATATGCTTACCTAATGCCCCAATCTTGGTTTCTCATGTCGTTTTCCAATGAAAGATACCTGCATTCCTGGTAGAGATAGTTAATTCTAAGACTGGACCATGAAATGTATAAGATGAACCTTGAGTATCTTGTCCGGCCAAAAAATAAGAAGTTGCTTAAAAAAGAAAGCCCATAATGGTGGAAGTATTTCAATGGAAAAAGAAAGGAGCTAATTGAAAGAATCCCCAATTCCCAATTTCAAACAATTTATGCAGATACTTAGCTCTCAAGGAGAGGGGGCATAACTTCCCACTTCTTAAGTATGGGCTATGCATAGTGACTTCCTTCCCTAATGTAGATAATGGAAAGTAGTAATAAAAGAGTAACTTTATAGTGGAGAAATCTATCACTACCTCAGGTCAATTACCAATCTCAACACCAACAGTGATAAATCATGTGGATAGCCTAGGCCCTTGATATGATGAGAATTGCACTCTATAGTCTTCATCCCTAAAACCCATGGCCTCAATTTAATCATTAGAAAAATATCATACAAATTCCAATAGAGGGAGCATCTTACAAAATACCTGACCAGTACTCCCCAATAACTATTAAGGTCATCAAAAATAAGGAAAGTCTGAGAAACTGTTACAGCCAAGGGGAGCCTAAGGAGACATGACAACTAAATTTAATGCGGTATCTATCCTGGTTGGGGTCCTGGAACAGAAGGACATTAGTGAAACACTGAGGAAATTTGACTAAGTGATGGACATTAATTAATAATAATATATTAATATTGATTCATGAGTTGTAACCATTGTATCATACTAATATAAGAGGTTAGTAATAGGGGAACTGTGTGTGTTGAGGGGAGGTAATATGGGAACACTGTACTACCTTTGAAACTTTTCTGTAAATCTCAAACTATTATAAAATAATAAGTTTACTTGGGGAAAAAATATATTTTTAAAGTATGCATCAAGCTTCATTTTCTGACAAGGCTTCTAATTTCCTGTCAAAAACTCAACCCTCAGATGGTCTCAGAGGCAAAAATGGGTTAGAAGGACTGAAAAACTAACTAAAAATAGTGAAAAAAATCCTGAAGAGCCAGAAGGTCATTGGATTCCACAATAGGAGGAAATGGCAACATAGTACAAGTGAGGTCCAAGTGCTGCAGACTGGTAATATCATTGGAGGGCTTTTAAATTGTGTCATTCCTACTCCTGCCATAGGTGAATTGTTGCCTGCCCCATTGCATGTGGGGAAGCAGAGAAACAGTAA
The DNA here is from genome assembly GCA_008086735.1 of Cheirogaleus medius. Classification (NCBI taxonomy): domain Eukaryota; kingdom Metazoa; phylum Chordata; class Mammalia; order Primates; family Cheirogaleidae; genus Cheirogaleus; species Cheirogaleus medius. The sequence goes on from VBSM01003018.1 coordinate 7,959,198, forward strand.
ACCAGCAGTGTTTAGCAGGTTATGGTCAGGGCAGCCTTTTAAGCTGGCTTCAATTGGAAGAAATTAATCACTCATTCTACAAATATTTATTAAGTGTCTACTATGTGCCAGATACTATGCTAGACATTGGGGGGAGGCAATTTGAATGTGACTGAAGCAGAGTGAGTGAAAATAGTAGAAGATAAAGTCACAATGAAAACAGGGGAGGGAGCAGAAAAAAATTGCTTTCACAGAAATAATATTAAAGAGCACAAAGCCAGGTAATATCCAGTACAAGTAGTAAAATCTATAGCATGTCATGTGATGGATAGTGGTAATGAGAAAAATGATAAAGGACAGGGAAGTGGGAATTTTGATTTTAGACAAAATATTATTAGCTAAGTGATATCACACAGAGGTGATAGGTGAGTAAGGGTCTGAAAGAAGTGGAGTACTGAGCCTTTCAGACATCTCACAAAAAATTCCATTCCAGACAGAGGGAAGAGGAAGTGCAAAGGCATACATGACATATTTGAAAATAACAAGAAGTTAATCTTTTAAGTTCCTATTTTATTGTTGAGGAAGTAAATGCTCAGGGTTGGAGGAATGAGGCAGAGTCTTAATCCAGGACCCTTCATTAAAGAAAGCCAATGAAATATATTTGCTGAGTCTAACAGTTGATGCACATATGGTACATAAGTTGTTCAAGTTAATTCATTTGCTCTGTACAGTTTTCAAATTTGGTAAATATAGTGCTCCTTATCCTGAGGGAATTTTGTTACCAGAGAGTGCCAAACAATGAGCATTTGATCAGTATTGTTAAATCCCCTACTATAATCTGCCTGCTCTTCAGATCAGTGGCTTGCAATCAAGTTTAATTATCAAATACAATTCATGTGATACTTTCAGGTTTGTTTCACTAAAAATAAATTTCAATAAGTGTTTTCTGGTGAAACTAATTGTCCGTTGCAGAATCACCCTCTTGACAGACACCATTATACATGCAATTTCATCAGTAACTACTAACATTTGGGCAGTTAACATTTTCTTTGCTTAAATTTGTACATTTTTCAATATTTTATTACCTACAGTCCACCAAAAGAAAGAAAAATGAACACGTTTGGTTATTTACACTTCTTGAGGACATTCTCAATTGCATGTCATTTATTCTCATAAAGTGTAGTAGAACAATATAGTAATATCACTTGACCTGCTGGAAAACTTGAAGAATATAAAGAAAATAAGGGAAAATGGAAACAATACTGAAAATAGTCCCATAAAAGTTCTACTAAATAAATACTGTGTATTATGAAGAATATCATATTACTAATTAGATCCTTATTTCCACACATCATTCCTTCTGATGAAATCTGCAATTACCATTACAAAGATTGCCATTCATTTATTTTATTTTTTTGAGTTTTGAATATTTATTATCTTTGCTCTAATATGATTTATTTTTGTGAGAGGTGAAAGGTGTGGATCTTGCTTCAGCCTTCTACAAGTAGCTAACCAGTTTTCCCAGTACCATTTATTGAAAAGGGATTCTTTTCCCCATTGTATGTTTTTATCTGCTTTGTCAAAGATTAGATGGCTATATGAGGATGATTTTATATCAGGGTTCTCAGATCTGTTCCACTGGTAAATATTCCTATTTTTGTGCCAATACCAAATTGATTTAATTACTACAGCTTTGTAGTATAGTTTGATACCCGAAATATTTATACCTCACATTTTGTTTTTATTGCCTAGAACTGCTTTTGAAATGTGGGGTCTTCTCTGGTTCCAAACGAAGTGTAAAATTACTTTTTCTATATCTGTGAAGAATGATATTGGGATTTTAATAGGTATTGCATTCAATCTGTAGATCAGTTTGGGTAGTATAGACATTTTAACAATGTTGAGTCTGCCAACCCATAAGCATGGTATGGATTTCCATCTGTTTACATCCTCTGCTATTTCCTTCCTCAGTGTTTCATAGTTCTCCCTGTAGAGATCTTTTACCTCCTTGGTTAAGTATATTCCTAGGTACTTTATTTTCTTTTTTGCTATTGTGAAGGGTATTGAGTCTTTGATTTGGTTCTCAATTTGATTGTTGCTGGCGTATATGAATGCCTCTGATTTCTGTGTGTTGATTTTGTATCCTGAGACTTTACTAAATTCATTTATCAATTCCAGGAGTCTCTTTGTTGAATCCTTGGGATTTTCTAAATATAAAAACATATCATCAGCAAACAATGAAAGTTTGATCTTATTGTAAGTTTATTTAAGTTAATTTTTATTTATTATAATTTTTTATTTTTTTATTTCAGCATATTTTGGGGATACAAATGTTTAGCTTACATATATTGCCCTTTCCCCACCCAAGTCAGAGCTTCAAGTGTGTCCATCCCCCTTACAGTGCACACTGCATCCATTAGGTGTGTATATACCCATCCCCGCTCACCTGCCTGACACCTGATAAATGTTATTACTATATGTGCACTTAAGTGTTGATCAGTTAATACCAATTTGCTGGTGAGTACATGTAGTGCTTGTTTTTCCATCCTATTTACCCCACTATGTTCCTAAGGAAATTACAGAGATGTAAAAATATGCACATAGTGTCAAAATATTAAATATACATAAAAACGAGTTGAGACACAATTAACTGTGTAGGAAAATAAATTGAAGCCTAGAGTGAGGTAATGCCAAAATTTTATGAAATCCATAAACTGGGTATGTCTAAGATATACAGCAGGCAATGTGAAAAGTGTCTGTTATTATGTATAATATTCCCAGTGTCCACAAAATACAAACTAATTCCTCAGGAGTAAATGCAAACCATGGGTCCTCAAAGAAAAGGTACTGCATTGCTTATGTTTGTCCATATAAAAATATTATGAGTTAACTTTGCCTCTGTTTAACTAAACTTTGCCAATTTATCCATATTCCTAGTTCTAAGAATTAATTTAAAAACATAATTCTAAATTCCAAACAAAATTTATGCACAACTATATTTATCATAGCATTATTTACAATAGCTAAAATATTGGAATCCTGCTGAATATATAACAATAAGAAGGTAATCAACTATATACATGTACTAGAATACTTTCAACCAATTAAAAATGTCACTATAAAACTATTTATGATATGTGAATATATTCCTAAATGTTCCCAAAGTAAGTGAAAAGGTATAATATAAAAGAGTACACACGTTATGACCTCAATTTGTTTTTAAATTATATATATGCAGATTTAAGGATAAACAAAATATGAAAGGCTATACCCAAAAACTGTATAGTTTTGCAAATGATATTTTCTGTGATATTTTTTACCATTTTCTTAACAATGTTACACACAAAGGAAGTTTTTTGTTTTAATAAAGTCCAACTTGTCTAATTTTTCTTTCATTAATCAAGTTTTAGTGTTCTGTCTAAAAATGCATCATACATTCCAAAGTTGTTTAGATTTCCTCCTACTTTTTTTCTAGAATTTTATAGTTTTGCATTTTGCATTTAAGTCTATGATCCATTTTGTGTTAATTTCTGTGTAAGATATTACATTTTTTCATGGAATTTGTTTTTCTTTCCCATTTAACTCAATTAGCATCTAACTAAAACTAAAGAATCACAGCTTTCAGCAGGCCCAATGATTTTCTTTTATCAATTTTATTAAATCATGTTATCTAGGCTTCTTATCATTTATCAATACTTCCATTTTTATTTATATTTTTAATAAAATAAGAAAACACAATATTTTGTTAAATAATTGTAAAAATACTGCATAACAGACAAGGATTATGACACTAAGCTGAATTTTTGTCTCGGTGGTGACTCAACATGTCATGGATTAAAATGTTAATATATTAGCTAAGGTATAACAGTCTGAGTTAAGAGTGGAGAAGTTTTTGGCTTTTAATTTTAATGAAGTCCAACTTACCAATTTTTCTTGCTTGTGTGCTACTTTTGGTGTTGTATCTAATAAGTAATCACTAAACCCAAAGTCACCTAGATTTTCTCTTATATTATGGTCTAGAAGTTTTATAGTATTGCATTTTACATTTAGATTTGTTATCCATTTTGAGTTAATTTTTTAGAAATGACTAATGTCAGTTGATGTTTAGAATCATATTTTTTGGTGCAGATATCCAATTGTTATGGCACCATTTGTTGAACAAACTGTCATTTCTATAGATAGTAATTATACATGTATACACACATACCTGCATGTATTTGATATTTCAATATAAAATGCAATTAATATTTTAAGGTCTGGGTTCAATAAGTGAATACCACAACCATATTCTTATTCCTGAACTCATACTGTTAAAATTGACAATTTCATTTCTCTCTTACACATTAAACTGAAATTCTCAAAGTATGGATCCAGTTTTATTCCCAGTGATAACTCCAGAAACTTGCACAGTACCTGAGACATAGCAGGAGTTCAATACATATTCAAAGAATGTGTGAATGCCACATTCAGCACTATTCAAATGTAATAGCAGCTTAAAAGTTAAGTAATTTAATCAAATTATCCAATATTTAGGTATCTCTAAAAATTAATATGGGATTGTGAGTTGTGATATAGCAAACTAGTTGCACCTAATTTACCTTCTTCACCCACCCCATCACTGAAAATATCAAATTCAAGATAACACATGAAAAGCTGCAAAGTTAAAACAGCTCTGGAAACTAATGATATAAGTACATAATATGTTGATCCCCAGAAAGAATTACTCTTAAAATAGATTGCCCCAATTGAAATAATATATTTGGAAGTCAACTTATGCCTAAACTTCTGAAACATGACCACATACAGAAGAGGAAATAAGCTTCTATCCACTCACACCTCCTGTTTCATGATCAAGGAGTTGGAGGCCTGAACTAAAGACCATGAGCTTGGAATCTCATGTTCCTTGTGCCTGGGAACAACTTTCTGAGCCATTCAGAATGTTTCCTATTCACCCAGCCTGGCTCCAAATGAGATGGAGAGAGATTAAAAATAAAATAACAGGCAAAGAGTTACTAAGCAAATGTACAACAAATGCAGGACTAACAAGATTGTTTGCAAGTTTAGCCTAAGGCAAAATGTACTAAATGTGGCAAAGGACATTATTTTATAGGATAGCCATACTTTTATGTGGAAAATATGTAAAATCAAAATCTATTTAAAAATGATAAAAAATTGACAATAAATATAATTACTAGAGCTTTTAAAAAAATACACATCTAGTTTTACAAATAAACAAACAAAAATAGAACTGAAGTATATTTTTCTATAAAGGGGCAAAGTAAATATTTTAAGATTTTCAGACTACCATACACCTCTGTTGTTGCAGCGTGAAAGCAGCCATAAGACAATGTGTAAATGATAGGCATGGCTGAGTTCCCATAAAACTATTTACAACACAGGTGGTTACCCATATTTGTCTTCTGGGCCATAATTTGCTAACAAAAGACCTGAAAATATAATCAACATGGATGAATGGAGTACAAACATTTTCTACCTATTTTGTTGAATACAAAAATGTCATAAATATTTCATTTATGTGAATATATTATAAATATGCATTTTATAAAAGCAAATATGATGCAATAAGTTGGGAGATCACTTACTAACCTCTCCCCCAAAATAACTTAGTAAATTTGAAATGTGGAAAAATAGGTAGGGCAAATTCTATGATCATGATGCAGTAAAAATTAATGCAGCACTTTTAAAACAGAACCTACCTACATGTTCGGGGTAAAAGAAAGCTCCCTAAATCAATATACACTGAGCTAATGAGAAAACCAAAATTATATTTTCAGAATATTTAAAATATATCGGAATATAAATATTTGTTCTCTCATAACTATGTCAACAATAGAGTATATCAATTTTTTTCATTGCCAGGATAGGTAACAAACTGTGCTTTGTTACTGTTTTAATTTGCATTACTTTATTTATTCATGAGGTTGAAGATCTTTTATTTGTTCATTGAGCCTGGTTATTAGAGAAGAATATATAGCAGAATATTTTCTTATTGGATTTTGCCATTATACTTAATTGTGAAAAATTAAACCAGAAATAAGAAAACCATTGTTTTGAAAATATATGTAGTCAAGGCATTAATATATGAAATGGTTAAAATAAATGTAACTATTGTAAAAGAGAATAATTATTTTATTTAGAGAATCTTTGACCATAATTATAAAATAAATTGGAAAGCTACTATAACAAATATTAGTTCCTACAGGTTCACATATGTCTTACTCCTGTAGTTGTAAAACAACTAGGAATTTATCCAAAGAAGTATTAAAACAATATTGCTTTGATCAAAAGTTGAAAGAGAGTTTAAAGAGAACAGAACAGATGACCCTGAAATTGATCAACCTACTCGTTTATTCTGTCATTCATTCATGTGCTATGCTACAGTCACACTGGATTTCTTTCCTTCCTTCTGTTCCTCAAAGAACACACAAGCCCATTCCAATCTTCACAACTTTTTGCTTTTCCGTTTTCTACCAAAAACTTCTTCTTCTTAGTTATTGTAGAGCTTCTTTCTCATCTTGTCATGTCTCATCTCATCTCCTCAGAATACTTCCTTGACAATTTTGTTTAAAATAGTCACCCCAATACCACCACTCTTCTCTTTCCCAGTGATTCTCAAAATCGTTCATGGACCCACAGCATGAGCATTATCTGGCAACTTGTTAGAAGTGCAATTTCTCAGGCATCACCCCAAACCTACTGAATTAGAAACTCAGAGGGTGGTTCCCAACAAACTGTTTTAACAAGCCATCCAAGTGAGGAAACTATATATTTTTTTCCAGAATGGCTGTACTACTTTACATTCCCACAAACAGTGTATAAGTGTTCCCTTTCCTACACATTCTTACCAGAAATTGTTACTTTTGTATTTTTGATAATAGTTATTCTAACATGGATGAGATGATATATTATTGTAGTTTTCATTTGTGTTTCCCTGAAGAATAGTGATGTTGAGCATTTTTACATATGTTTTGTGGCCATTTGTATGTCTTCTTTTGAGAAATGTCTATTCAGATAATTTGCCTATTTTTAATCAGGTTATTGGGTTTTTGTTTGTCTCTTATATATTCTGGGCATTAATCTTCTGTCAAATGAATAACCATACTACTCAAAGCAATATACCAACTCAAGGCAATCCTTATAAAAATGTCATGACATTCTTCACAGAAATTGACAAAACAATCCTAAAATTTGTATGGAACCACAAAAGACTCCAAATAGCCAATACAATCTTGAGCCAAAAGAACAAAGCTGCAGGCATCACACTACCAAATTTCAAAATACAGTACAAAACTATAGCAACCAAAATAGCATGGGACTGTCATAAAAACAGGCATATAGACCAATGGAACAGAATAGAGAAACCAGAAATAAATTCACATATTTGTAACCAACTGATTTTTGACAAAGATGTCAAGAACATTCTTTGGGGAAAGGATAGTCTTTTCAATAAGTGGTTGTCAAAAAACTGGATATCCCCCTGTAGAAGAATAGAACTAGACAACTGTCTCTCACCATATACAAAAATCAAGTAAAAAATGGATTAAAGACCTAAATGTAAGACCTGAAACTATAAAACTACTGAAAGAAAACATCGGGGAAATGTTTCAGAACATTGATCTGGGGAAAGATTTTATGAATAAGATCACAAAGCCCAGTCAACAAAAGCAAAAGGAGATAAATGTGATTATATAAAACTAAAAAGCTTCTACACAACAAAGAAAATAATCAACCGAGTAAAAACACAACCCACTGAATGGTACAAAATATTTGCATTTTCTAAACTTTAAACACTAAACCTACATAATTTTATACTTTATAAATTGCAAAGTTTATAATTACCAAAAATGCATCATAAAATGACATGTATATAAGTGTGCATTTCCAATATTGGTAGCACAAGAGCAGTCTACTTTAGCCTCTGTTGGAGTCCCATTATCTCCATAGCAACAAAAGCTGCAATACTGTCTTAATATTGAATTTAGTATTATCATGATAAGCTTCTAAATAGTCTCTTGAGGGGTGAATAATTTAAAATGGAAGCCCTTACTTTTAGTAGTACTGGAATGTTTTACAAGCAATTGACCTGTCAAGTGGCTTGGGTGTGTTCTTACTCTTCCATCTGGCATTTTTCAAAATGTCTCTTTTCTAGGTTACTCTATTTAAGTATATCACCAATCCCAATTTAGTTTGCCAACATAATCCTGAGACCCTATGAAGCAACAAAAATAACAAAACCATCATATTTAAAACAAACTACAAAAATAATTACATTGGTTAATACAGATTTTTCCCCTATTAAGGCACAGTGTTTCAATCTTAAGTTATCACCCAAGAAAATTGCTTACTTGAAGTGAAATTTGAACACTTCTCCTAAGTAAGGATGTTTCTGGAATAATAGTACATCCTGTTTCATTATTGTGACCATGTATTTCAGCTCTTATTATGCTAATTAGTCTAAACAGGTTATCTTTGAAAGAATGATAGACTATATATAGTGGTAATGCCACCATTAAACTTTTCTATGACCTTGGGCAAGCCACTCTACTTCTCTGAACCTTGTTTTCTCAATTTGTAAAGAAAGGGAATTTTATTAAACAATGTCTTAAACGCTTTCTGTCTCTAGCTGTAAAGTTTTTTGACATTCATTTCAATTATTCACGTGGGGTTTTTACTTTGTTGGGTATCATTTCCTCATATTTTAGTTGGCCAATACCAATTTGAGGGAAACTAAGATTTGAAAATAATAAAACAGTATGACTTTCCCTTGGGAAACCTGACTTCATCATATACCTTTAATATACACAATTCATGAAAGTAGAGGTAGAAGGAAAAAATCAAGATCGGTGATAAAAGCAAGCACACACTGAGCAATAACCCTGCTACAGGCATTGTTTCATATGTTTTACATATATTAACCTTCTCAACAATCTGTGACATAGATTGCAGAATTACCCCCATTTTACAGGTAAGGAAACTGAGGGACAAAGTGAAAAATTGCAAGGTCAAACAACTAGTAAGGATCAGAGCTAGGGCTCAAATCAAGGCAGGGAGACTCCTGCATACATGCTTGTATTTACCACACTCTGATACTTGTGACCAGGCCTGCTTGTATAGGTTTCTTTGAAGTACCAGTTGATGTCTTGGCAGAAGCTCAGTAGTGATGTTCTTCTTCCTCAGGACAGAGACCCAAGCAGTCACATTAGCTGTAGCCTTGCCTGCTGTCTTATTCCATTTTCTGTTGCTATAATGGAATACCACAGGCTGTGTATTTATAATGAACAGAAACTTAGGGGCCTTATGAGTCTGGAGGTTGAGAAGTCAAAAAGCATGGTGCTGGCATCTGGAAAATCTTCATGCTGCATCATACCATGAGGGAAGGCAGGATGGCAAGAAAGGACAAGAGTGGGTGGGCAAGTGAAGACCAAACTTACTTTTATAATAACCCACTCCCAAGACAATGACATTAATCTATTCATGATGACAGAGCTCTAATAGCCTAATCTTCTCTTAATGGTTACAGATCTTAGTACTATCACAATGGCAATTAAATTTCAACATGAGTCTTCAATGGGACATTCAAACCATAGTGCCTGTGCTTAGGAGTAGCAACACATATAGCTTTCAGAACTACCTCCCCTTACACACCCTCCCCTGGACTCCAGGCCACTTCAGTGAACCTTTTGTCCATCTTATCCCAAGACAGGTTAATGAGCACAAATAAGTGCAGTTATGGCAAAAACAGAAACACAGACATACTCTCTAGGGCTCTGCATGCATTTAGTGACAGGGCCAGGATTTATCTATTTTTATTTTTTTCCACATGAGTGTATTTAGTCTTGCTGAATGAATAATAAGTTATTTTGGGCAGAGATATTAATATATTGCATCATTTGTAACCCTCAGAGTATCAAATGTTTACTGAGCATCTAATCAGTGCCAGGCAGTTTTAGATTCTGGGGCTGAAGAAATGAATAAGATGCATTCATTGCTTTTGAGGAGCTCACATATGAGCAGGGGAGACAGACACACAGCACGAACAGATAAGTGGCAAAAAATGGAATGACTAAAGAGCATGGAGGAGGCAATCATTCATTTCACTGAAAGAAGACAAAGCAGTATTTATTTATATATAGTATCCATAGTAACCAAGACCATGAGTTTTGAAGTCATATAAAACTTGGTTTGAATTCTGACTCCTTCATTTACAAGCTATGTGATCTTGAACAAGATATTTAAATTCTCTGACATAGAGTAGATACTAAATAAGTAGTATTGACTATTAATATCAGGGGAATTTCATGAAAAAGAAAACAGTTGACATAGTACTCAAAGAAGACATATGAAGGGATACGGGGATGATATTTTAATTACAGAAAATAGCATTTTCTGTTGCATGGAGGAAGGATTGTCATGTTTTCTGAAGGAAAGTAAAATATTTTTACATGACTGTTGAGTATTTTAGAGGTTTGGGGTCAGAATGAAGAGAGGTCTTGAAAGACAGGCTGCAGTCAAATCGATAAGGGCCTACAAAATCGTGATCAAAGGATTTTGAATTTCAGCCTGTACGAAAAGCAGAATAATAGGAGGTTAAATATGGAGTGGGATGGAAAAATGACATATAATTGCATCTATATTTTTAGTGCCTCATGTAGTGAGTGTGATCATCTTTCATATTATGTGGTTATCCTTGAGTAAATCTCTTTCAGAAAAACTTTAATTCCAAGCTGATCAGACAGCTGCCTACCAGTAGCCATTAATTCAGCCTACATTCTCTAATCATCTAATTCTCAAAATTGTCCATTAATACATATTCTAAAGCAATTATAGTCCAACATGATAAACAGTTTGTTGGTTCAGCATTTTTTGTTCAGCAATAAGGGAAAACACATTTGACTAGTTAGCCCATCTTAAGGTTGGGGACTTATTTAGCTTTATCACCTTAAATAGCCTATATTTTTCATTAATGTAACCAGCCAAAATTTTTCTGAAAGACTCCCAAAGGCAATCAAGCCATGGACCATGGAGAAAATTCAATTTAGAAGCAGCTTATCTCATTTTTGCATTTGCCATCTCCAATCCCAGAAATCCCAACAACTAGCATTCAATTCTTGGAGCTCATCTCAAGGCCTGTTTACATAGCTTCTGCTTCCAGAATCCATGAGCTATAGTTCAAGTAAATCCATTACCCTTTCCTAAAATGTGTTTTTTCTTTTTCATGATGAAGTTTGAATTTTAACTCTGGATATTCTTTGGTGGTGTTGAGAAATTTATGAACAAAATTAAGATGACTTAGGGCACACCACAACTAACTCTCGCAGTGACCAGGAATCTAGTCTTTCTCTATTCTCAAGTCTCATTTTCATTTTTATAAAGGAGGGTGTTGAGCTGCAGAATCTGAACAAGGCTATTTGGTGCTAACATTCTCGACTTTAGTTAAACACTTAGGCCCCCCTATTAGTTGGGAAACAAGGTGTATAACCCTGGGAAGAAATTATAGCAAAGATGTATTATATACCCTGATATCAAAATCATGGACAACTAATAGACAATATTTACTGTGTATTCACTGTGTGTCAAACTCTTTTAGATGTGATTTTAATAATTTCAGATTATTCATGGGGCATCGTACCCATAAGGTGGAATGTGGTACAGAGTGTAATTCCTCTGGGACCAAAGAAATCCCTAAAGAAAATCCTGGTTGAGGAAAATCTTAAGGTTTCTCCAGTGACTAAAGCCCTAAACTCAGTTTTAGAGCAGCAGTTTCTGTTTCCACAGTTGCCCAACTTTGCCATCTCCCCCAAAACTCATTTGATTATTACCAGAAACTGAGTCACCATTAACTCGCAGCATAAGTATCATGATGGCTGGCAGATTAAAAATGTTCCAAGCAGAGCAAAGGTCCTTATGTGAAGATCTAACATAAAGGCACTTGCAGATAACCATCAGATTCAAACTTGATCCCCATAACAATGATATTTCTTGAGGCAATTTTAACTGAGGTTGACAGTATGAGGGAAGGTCAGCTTCTCACTGCTTTTCACAGACATATACTTAACTAATGGTATTATTGCCTGATGAATTGGAAAGAATATTTCAGCTAATAAATTTAAAGACATGGCTTCTAGCTTTGACCAGTGAGAGTAATTAGCTGTGGTAAATGTGAACAAGACATTAAGTATCTGGGCCAGAGTTTCTTTGTCTATAAAATGAGAAGGCTAGACTTGATGGCCATTGATATTACTTCTGGCTCTAACATTCTATGATTATCAAGCAATTTGTTTCTTATTCTTCTCCATGTGTCACACATACTTCAATGGCTTTCAGGTACTAGCTCTTTTTATTTATAAATAGCCTTTAATATTCATTGAGAATATATAGACTTTTAATTAATCAAAATGTTCAATGTACTATTTTACATTTACAAAGATGGACATAATTTTAAACTCATTTATTTTGTGTTTGGCTATTATATAAAGCATTCCAAAGCACATGGTCATATGGGAAATGAAAAGTACAACCATGCATGAGTAATCAAGATATCGAGGAGTCTGGAGACTCTTCAATTAATCTGTTTTCCAGACTGTTCTCTCAGGTTTCATCCTATTTAAAAACCTGCCATCTTTTCGCTGACAAGGTAACTTTCTCATACTTCTCTAATAAATCAGCAAAGTATTCCAGCGTGGCTAAAAGAAAATAATTCACACAATTTAAATAAATCTAACACTTAGGTGTACACAGAGATATAAAGATTTAATCTTATGATGGAGCTAGGTGAGTAAAAAGTGATTTTTCTTTATTTCAGGATATTACGAGGGTGACAATATTTTGGCTATATTTTATGTCTTTGTCTCACCCAGGCAAGGATTAGAGGCATGCCCTTCCCCTCTGCAATGCTCACCGTGTCCATTATTGTGAGCGTACCCACCCAACCCCCTAATCCCTGGAGAACATTACTACCATGTGAGCACCATAGTGTTGATCAGTTAGTGCCAATTTGATGGCGAGTACATGTGGAGCCTATTCTTCTGATATTGTGATACCTCACTTCGGATAATGGGCTCAAGCTCAATCCAGGAAAATGTAAGAGGTGCTAGATCACTATCGTTTCTCACAATTGAGTAATACTCCATTGTATGCATATACAAAATTTTGATAATCCACTCATGAATTGACGGGCACTTGTGTAGTTTTCACACCCTTGCAATAGTGAATTGTGCTGACATAAACTTTCGGGTGCAGATGTCTTTATTATAGAATATCCTTTGCTCTTTTCAGTAGATGCCTAATACTGCTATTGCTGGATCGAATGGTACTTCTATTTTTAGGTCTTTGAAGTATCTCCAAATTCTTTTCCACAGAGGTTGCACTAATTTATAGTCCCACCAGCAGTGTAAGAGTGTTGCTGTCTCTCCACATCCTCGCCAGCATTTGTTGTTTTGAAATTTTTTGATAGAGGTCAATCTCAGTGGGGTTAGGTGATATGTCATTGTGGTTTTTATTTTCAATATTTTTAATGATTAGAGAAGTTGAGCATTTTTTATATGTTTACTGGCCATTATTCTGTCTTCTTTTGAAAATTTTCTGTTCATTTCCTTTGCCAATTTACTGATGGGGATGTTTGATTTTTTATTGCTGATTTTTTTAAGTTCTAGGTAGATTCCTGTTATCAGCCCTTTTTCAGATGTGTAGAGAGCAAATATTTTCTCACATTCTGTAGACTGTTTATTTGCTCTAATGATAATTTCCTTGGCCTTGAAAGAGCTTTTTAATTTGATCAGATCTCATTTATGTATTTTTCTTGCTGTGGTGATTGCTTTGGGGGTCCTCTTCAAAAATTCTTTGGCTAGGCCGATGTCTGAAAGGGTATTCCCAACATCTTCTTCTAGGATTCTTAAGGTTTCATGCCTTAGGTTTAAGTTTGTTATCCATCTTTAATTGATTTTGTGGGAATCCAGTTTCAATCTTCTGCATGTAGCTATCCAGGTTTCCCAGCACCATTTATTGAAAAGAGATGCTTTTCCCCAGTGTATATTTTTGTCTGCTTTGTCAAAGATTTGATTACCATACGCAGATGGTTTCATCTCTGGATTCTGAGTTCTGTTCCAAAGGTCTATATCTCTATTCCTGTGCTATTGACATGCTGTTTTAGTTATGATAACCTTGTAGTACAGCTTGATGTCTGGTAGACTGATACCTCCCAATTTATTCTTTTTACTTAAGATTGCTTTGGCTATACGAGGTCTTCTCTGGTTCCATAAAGCATAGAATTATTTTTTCTAGATCTGTAAAAAATGATGATGGTACTTTGTTAGGGATTGCATTAATTCTGTAGATCACATTAGGTAGTATAGACATTTTAACGATATTGATTGTACCAATTTACGAGCAAGGTAGATACTTCTATCTGTTTACATCATCTACAATTTCTTTCCTTAGTGTTTTATAGTTCTTCCTGTATTAGTCTCTCACATCTTTCATTAAATATATTCCTAGATATTTAATTTTTTTGAGGCTATTGTAAAAGGCATTGCATTTTTATTTGAATTTCAGCTTGTTATTGGTGTATATGAATGCCTCTGATTTGTGTGTATTGATTTTGTATCCTGAGACTTTACTGAATTCATTTATCAAATGTAGGAGTCTCTTGAATGAACCATTGGGGTTTTCTAGATATAATATCATATCATTGGCAAAGAGCGAGAGTTTGATCTCATCTTCCCCCATTCAGACACCCTTATTACCCCTCTCTTGTCTTATTGCTCTAACAAGGACTTCCAGCACTATGTTGAATAGAAGTGGAGATAGTGGGCAACTTTGTCTTGTTCCGGTTCTAAGTGCAAAAAGTTTGGATTTTTCCCCATTCAGTGATATTGGCCATGGGTTTGTCATAAATGACCTTGACAATTTTAAGATATGAGCTGTCTATGCCTATTTTGTTAAGAGTTTTTATCATAAATGTGTGCTGGACTTTGTCAAATGCTTTTTCTGCATCTATTGACAAAATCATATGATCTTTGTTCTTGCTTTTATTTATGAGGCAAATTGCATTTATAAATTTGCATATGTTGAACCAGACTTGCATCCCTGGAATAAAGCCCACCTGGCACCATCAATTATTTTTTGATTTGCTGTTGAGTTTGATTTGCTAAAATTTTGTTAAAGATTTTTGTATCTACATTCAAGAGGGATATTGGTCTGTAGTTTTGTTGTTGTTGTTGTTGTTGTTGTTGTATACTTTCTTGGCTTTGGTATCAAGGTGATATTGGCTTCATAGAGTGAGTTAGGAAGGATATCATCTTTCTCAATGTTATGGAATAATTTCTGTACTATAGGTATGAGTTCTTTATATGTTTGATAAAACTCTGAGGTGTAGCCATCTGGTTCAGGGCTTTTCCGTTTGGGGAGGTTTTTAATTGCTGCTCCAATTTCTGAGCTTGAGATTGGTCTATTCAGAAATTGTTACCTCCTGGGTGAACTTATGGATGTTGTATGTTTCCAGGAATGTGTCCATTTCCTCCTCCTTATCTAGTTTTTGGGCATTATAGGCTTTTATAATAATCAAATATAGTGTTTTGTATTTCCATGGTGTCTGTTGTGACCTCTCCTTTTTCATTTCTAATTCAGTTTATTAGAGTCCCTTTCCTTTGAATTCTTGTCAATCTAGGAAGAGAGCTGTCGATTTTGTTTATCTTTCCAAAAATCCAGCTTTTGATTTTGTTGTTCTTTCATATAATTCTCTTGTTCTCAATTTCATTTAGTTCTGCTTTGATCTTAGTTATTTCTTTTCAGCTACTAGGATTAGAATTGGTTTTCCCTTCCTTTACCAATTTCTTGAGACTGTTTATTAGATTGTCAATTTCTGAGCTTTCTGTTTTTTTGGATGTGAGCATTTACTATTATTAGTTTTCCTTTCGGGTATGCTTTTTCTGTATCCCACAGGTTTTGATAACTTGATTCTCTGTTATCATTTAGTTCAAAGAAACTCTTGATTTCCCTCTGTATTTCCTCTTTGACCCAATAGTTATTCAACAACAGATTGTTTAATTTCCATGACTTTGTGTGGTGGTATTTCCTTGGTATTGTACTGTAATTTTATACCACTGTGGTCAGAGAAGATACACGGTATAATTTCTATTTTTTTGAATGTGTGGAGGTCTGAATTGTGGCCTACTATGTGATCAATTTTGGAGAAAGTTCCATGTGCTGAGAAGAATGTATATTCGTCTTTATTTGGGTGGAATGTTCTGTAGAGATTGTCAGACCCTTTTGTTCTAGAGTTCTGTTCAAGTCCATTATTTATTTGCTTATTTTCTGTTTTGAAGATCTGTCCAGTTCATTCAGGGGGATGTTGAACTCCCCTGCTACTATGGCGCTATTGTTTATCATGCTATTTAGATCAGACAAGTTTTGCTTTATGTAACTGGGTGCTCCTGAGTTAGGTTCATAAATATTAAAAATTGTTAATTATTCTTGTTGGATCTTCCCTTTCACCATTATATAGTGGACATCTTTGTCCTTTTTTACTTTTGTTATTTTAAAGCTTATAGTATCTGAAAATAGCATAGCTACCCCTGCTTTCTTTTGACTTCCATTTGCCTGGATGATTGTTTTCCATCCCTTGACCTTGAGCCTGAAGGCATCTTTGTGGGTTAGATGCATTTCCTGTAGACAGCAGATACTAGGCTTGTGGATTTTTATCGACTCTGCCACTCTATATCTCTTCAGAGGACAGTTTAAGTCATTCACATTTATTGAGAGGATTGAAATTTGAGCTAGATTTCAATTCATATTGTTGGGTGAAATCCTATTGTTTTGTTTTACTCCTAGAGCCATCATGAAGTCCAAGTTCTAGCCTTTAATAGAGAGTGATTTTTAATGCCTAAATTTCAGGTAGTTTAGTAAAAAATTGAGGCAATTTTAAATATCCCCTTGGGGAGCTTCCTACACAGTGGGACAAAATATTTTGCCAAGTGTCTGCTTAATTCCCGCTATAGGAATAAGACAAAATCATAGCCCCTATTTTGTGGCACATCTCAATCTCAAGTATCTTTTCCCATTGTTCCCATAAATTATAAGAATATCCATAATATATCAATATTCCAGTATTCAAACTACTTCTAGTAGCATGCATCTTGTTCCCAAAACTGAAACATAGAAATTTTGTGTCACCACTCCATTAGATCCCACCACATCTGAAAGGGTATTCAGATGTCGTCTATTACTAGAAAGAGAATGATCTTACTATTAGAAGTCATAAGCATATTTAGTTTCCAAAGGACGATGCAAACATTTTCTTTACTTTTCCCATCTAGTTATCTTTCACTCAAAATGGAAACAACTTTGGGGAATAGGAAGTCCTCTATCCTCCCTGATTTCACTCTATCTACTATTTTTTACCCAGATCCCTCTTCCCTAGATCTCACCCCAATATGATGAAAGTCAGGGAATCTTCATTCTTGGCTTCCTTATGGGAGATTTAGCTCATACCGTGTAAATGCCTATAACCCATGCATGAGATCAGTTTAGGTCTTTCAGAGCAAAACAATGAATCATAACTAACATTCAGCATATTCTGGGCACTGTCAAAGTACTTTATATAAACATTTTTGTCTCACAGCAGACCTATAAGTTAAGTGCAATTATTATTGCCCTCATTTTGTAGATTAAAAAGCAAGTGATGCATGGAGAGATTAAATGATTGATTAATTAACTGTCAAACCTAGGCAGTCTGCTTCCAGAGTCCATGGTCATTGGCACAGCATTGCCTTTTAAGAGTCAGATTGGAACATTACAAGGTTATTCAAATAGTGACTTCCTCTCATAGTTTAATTTAAGATGTCGTTATACCTATCAGAGTTGGGAAAGGGCAGGAACAAATGGGTCCAAGGGAGCATAAATTTCAAGATCATTGAAATGATCTTGATTTTAGTTTTGCACAATACAGTCAGGTCAGTCCAGAGGAAATATCCACATGCCCTCCATGACTATCGCCTCACAAGTGCAAGTGCTTTAATTGACTGACAGCAAATATCAACTATACCCTAGGGGGAGGGGAAGATGTGGCAAAGTACATGGTGCAATCTGACAGAAACAGAGAAAACAATAGCAAAATTAATCAGGATCTGGAGTGTCCCTGGGAGCCATACTTACATATTTAAGGGGAAAGTTATTTATAATACCATTTTTATATATTAATGATAAGTGTATACCTTCCTTTAGGAAGTAATTTTATATTGAGGAAAGTTGGAACAACAAAATAGCAAGACATTAGTTTTCAAAGACTTACTTTTAATATGTTCCAAATAATCTTAAATATGAGAGAAATTTAATGAAGGAAAAATAATTGTTCTTATATAAAGGTTTCAAATCAGAAATCAGCAATGAACAAAAGATAGATGATAAAATCTGAGTATAGATTGTCTTCTAGTATTGTATCTGCCCTCATTTTTAAGCATATGTACCCTGCGATGGAAACATACAGAAAACTTGAAGCTTCAGAATATATGAAGCTGCAAGTATTTGAATTTCCACCTCTTTCCTCTCTAAATCTGAACAAAAAAAAATATTGTTTCTGTTGGTTCCCAGTATTAGGCAGGAAAAGATTTAATAATGCATTAAGCAGAGATTGACCATCTTTAAACGACATTTTAAATCATGCTTTACTGAGACCTTAATTTTTTCCCCAGAAGCCTTAATATACAAAATAAGAAAAAGAAAGAATTAGTAAAATCTGTATCATATTCTTTATTAAGAAAAAAGAGGCCAGGCGCGGTGGCTAACGCCTGTAATCCTAGCACTCTGGGAGCCTGAGGCAGGAGGATCGTTTGAGCTCAGGGGTTCGAGACCAGCCTGAGCAAGAGTGA
>VBSM01003018.1:7978160-8009795 GCA_008086735.1 Cheirogaleus medius
GGCCTCCCAGAGTGCTAGGATTACAGGCGTGAGCCACCGCGCCCGGCCCTGTGTGTTGATATTTCAATGAGCACTCTGCTGCCCCTCTAAGTGAGAGAAACCTTTAATGGGGCCAGCCACTGAGTGTAAAAGATTACTGAACAGAAAATTATGCAAAGCATGCCAGGGTACTTTACTCTTCAAACCTTCAGAACTAGAACCTGTGTGCAAAATTAGGCTTGGCGTTTTCTCAGAGGATTTCTGAAGTGTGGAGAAGAAATTAGTTTCTATAGAATCTACTGCCATATCCTCCATATGGAAGTTTAGAATCACATTTTGCTGGAGGCCTGAAAAGAGGAGCAGCTACATAGTGGTACCATCTTATGTGGTAGAGTTTGCAAGGGAACTCCCAATGGGCTTTCTGCTCAATGGCCAACTGTGGTCCTCTGCATCTATGCTTCTATCTCACAGGCCCTTCCTGAGCCCACTCACTTCCTCCCCTTCCCTTCTCTTAGTATGAACATGCCTACTCTAGGCAGGGTCACCGGCTCTTTGCTTAGGAAAACCTAAAAATGTAATAAAACACAGCACCTACTCTCCAGGAGTTTACAGCCTAGTTGGGGAGGTGAGACATTTAGATAAATAGCACTAATACAAGATAAAAATGTAAAGGTTCCTTAGTGTACTTAAATTATTTTAGGAGAAGGAAACAATTATCTGGAATAAGAGTTCAGGAAATTTTATGGAGGTGGAAGTACCATAAAATATTTCCCTTTGCATATGCTGTTCTATTATTTCTTCCCAGAGTGCACATTCCTCCCATCCAGGCACTGCCCAAGTATTCCATCACTTTACCTTACACATATGCCTCTCATATTGCAATATATATTCCAATTATTTGTTGACATGTGTTCCTTTTATATATTGTGCACCCCATAAGAGCAGAGGCCACATCTTATTAACCATTGAATCCCCAAACCTCTGCGTATTGTCTGATGCATAATAAATGCTCAGTAAATATTGAATTGAATAATAGAAAATGTCAAGAACTGTTCCAGATACATTACATAAATGCTTTATATTTAACCCTACCAACAACACAATAAGGTCAGTAACCTTCTTACTACTATTTTACAGATGAGGAAACTGAACCACAGAGGGTTTGAATACTATCCCCAAAGCCACACAACACTTAAGTATTATGAGACAGGACTTGAGCCACAGTCTTCCTTCAAAGTCTGAGTTATTAAGAAATAACTCTACCGTTCTGCCTCTGTAAACATAACAAATACACGACTTTGGTCTCAATGGTATGACGTGGGATTTCATATTGTAAGAGGGAGATTCCAAGTGGACGCTTTGATATTATTAATAATGAAGGCAAATGGAAAGTGTGGTGATGCATAAAAGGCAAAAAAAAACAGTTTAATTTTACTGGAATGTGGAATGCATACCTGCAAATGCTGGTACAAAAGGTATAAGGTTAAAAAACCTGTTGCAGATAGAGACTAGATGGCTTTGTGACCATCATCTCCCCATCATTCTTAACTAAAAATTGAGGCCTCCGTGGCTTCCTTCATGCCTTTCTCACCACATTTAATCTAGTTGTAGTCATTTGAGTTCTCTTCTACATGTTTTTCATGAATCCATCCCTTCTCCAGTACCCTTGCCTCCAGAGCATGGCTTAATGAGTGACTGCTCAGATTACTGAATGTCACATAAGTGGGATCTTTGCTGCCCTGCATATCCAGGAGCAGGAATGCTCTTGATGGGCATTGCAATTGCCACACTGTTACTCAAGTAGCCCTAATGACTCCCCTTGCCTGAAGAGCAAAACCATGATAAGTTTTTCTCCAGTTCTATGTCCTTGCTTGTGCTACTGTGGCCGGTTGTGCTAAGGCCAGACTGACAGGATTTTCATGAGCTAACTGGTCAGGTTCTGGGCAAGAGTTGAGATTCTGGGTAGAAGCCAAAGGAACTTTTCAGGGAGATTCAGCAATATAGGGCAGGATTGGACTCAAATCAGCAAGTGTCAACAGGAGGCACACAAGTGGAGTCCTTAGAGGTCTTTCTATTGGCAAATACCTGGCACCCTAAAGACTTGAAGCTTTGGAGCAACAAAAAACAGGGTATTTGATATAGAGACATTCATTCTTATCATAGAAAGTGATGAAGGTGAAGCTTGTCCAAACTGACTTTCACATGGACAAATGGGGAGCAGACTAGGAGCTGAGCAAAAAAGTGAGAGACAATTCATGGTGATTGCAGCTGCAAGACCGTTTGTAGATACAAGTGAAGTAAGTATAACTTTGGGGAATCCTGAAAATAACGGGAGGATTTACTTTATTTTTTAAAAGGTATTTCCATAATGAGTGAGATGTGCAATGTTTGGGGGATGGTCATGCTTGAGGCTCTGCCTCGAGGGAGGGGGCACAGGCAATATACGTAACCATAATATTTATACCCCCATAATATGCTGAAATAAAAAAAAATAGGCAGGGCACATGAAAAAAATAAATAAATAAATAAGGTGTTTCGAACAATCAATCTTGTGGAGATTCATGGTATCCAAATTGGGATTTTAAAAAAATGTGACCCTCGGACACTGTCACCAGAAGTCTTAACCCAGAAAAAGGGAGAGAACTTCTTTCTACTTTCTCCTAGCTTCACACGAAGATGAGTTGCCAGTCAGACTGTGTCAAGGTTTGGGACACTGATGAGGCCATGTTTAATAGTGGCCTGGGTCACTCTATTACAAAGTCATATATATGGATGTGGGTCTCTTTCTTCATACTCCTTCATCCACACTCCCAGACTGGTAAATTAAGCTATACCTGCATCCTAGGGGAACAAATGGCCATCCTACCCTTTTATCCTTCTCTCCATATATCATGCCTTCATAAGGTAAGCTGAGCTAGGAACTGATGTCAGTGGATTAGGCCAGAAGATCTTGGTCTCACTTGTTCACTCTCATGTATAAGCTCCAGGAGTCCATTTTGACGCCATTTGCAGTCCACTGGTGATCATAGCTGGATTTAGAAATAAGAAGACACTATATCAGTCCACAGGTTATTAAAGTAACACAAATATGTGTTAGTCGTTCTTAATTACAAAAATCATAATTTATTCCAAAAATACAAAGCTGGAGTATTGACAACTGGAAAAGTCTTCCGAGTCTAATGACAGTAAAACACTGTCATCCCCAAGCTGTGTCCCTCTTCTCTGAAGTAAGACTTCCTCAAAGATCTGTTTGTTTAAATCTCAAGCTATCCACTTGAGATATGTGAGATCCTTGTCAAAACAAAACTAAACTAAAACAATGTTCTCACTGCAGGGCATGACAGAGAGACTTTCCTACTTGCAAAATTCTGGATTTTCCACAGTTCATTTTCTGATCTTCTCTCAGTTTCTCTCTAGGTGAACTTGGCTTCCTCATTTCAGCATTGCACTTCATTGGCAACGCCAACCAATCTGATCAGTGACCCTGCTTCAGTGGTTTAGACAATCAATATCAGTCCCCTTTAGTATCTCATGTAATCCCAGCCTTGACATGTACAAAAAGAACTTGGGCCTCAGTAGCTTTTATTTAGAGCAATGTTTCAATTAATAGAAATGCTTTCCAAACAGAAATGTCAGTATTTCCGTATATACACCTCTCTTAAATATTTGATGGGATTCGAGCACTATTCCATAGCATCTATTATAGAAGTCCTGCTGCTTTTTCTTTGTCCTTCAGTCACATTTCTCCCCCACTCTTGTACTGTTCTTCACAATTATCTTCTGATATGTTGCATCCCCTAACATCCGCAGCATGCACAGGTGATAGTTGGGTTGGGGGTGTGGAGTGGGGAGCAACTCTTTAGCACTTCATTTACTTTCTCAAGAGAATCCAACTGCTCTCATTTTGGGAGATGGAAAATGCAAATTTGCTCATTCGTTTGGCGTTTACTCATTGAGCAGCTGCTATTTGCTATTCTAGGCACCAACGATGGAACTGTGAACAAAGCAACAAATGGGGATCTCTGTATTCATGTAACTTACATTCTAATTGGTGAGACAACAAATAATATTTAAAAACCAATAATGTTTATCCCTTTACCATTGTAAACATTTCATTTATGCTTCATTAGTCACTCTATAAAGCAACAGGACATGTTTGCTGAGCTGCAGTATATAACCTCTGTGATTTCCTCCCCTGCTGGCCACCTCTGCAGGGCCAGACCCACTATAACTGGTCTCCCACAGAGGATATCTCTTAGATCATTAACTTAAGCCATGTGCTATAGCACAGTTTACCAGAGAGGTCCTGAATTAGATAATTTATTCAGCACTAGTTCATACAATCATGACATAAAACTTTGATTTTTCTATTTGCCATTTTCCCTTGTGTACCTTTCTCTCTCAGCAATCTCACAAGGAGAGGGAATTCTGGGCTAAGCTTGCTGTGGAAACTTACTGGATCCTTGACCTAATTACCATTCAGTCATTCTCAAATTCCATCATTATTTCTAACAGACTTTAGTTTGTAGCCACACTCTGGTAAAGCCTGGGATATTTGGGTTAAACTATTTTTTTCAAAGTTTCCTTTTTCGAATTATTGATCTATCTCAAAATGGCCATTTCTATATGGCCATATTCTTTAAATGTGTTACAGTGATTTTACATTTCTTCTTGAAAAGCTCTCTCCCTTCCCAGCAAACTTTCCTATGGACAACTGAGATTAGAAGCTGCCATATCACAGCCACATCCTACTATTGATTACTGACTTCTGCTATTTTCTATACCAAATAGTATTTATTCATTCATTTATCCAAATAATACTTAGTGAGTGGCTACTGCATGCTAGGTACTGTTGTAGGCACTGGCAATACATCAGGAAACATCCCTGATCTACTGGAGCTTATTCTAGTGAGAGGACACATAAGATAAATAAATAAACATAATACATCAGGTGCTGATCCATGATTTGCAGGAAAAGAAAGCCGAGTGAATTGGGTACAGAGTGAGGGAGGGAATATTTGGGACAAGAGTCACTGTTAACTGACATTGATACTTTTTCCTGTTCCAATCTCCATCCTCAATGGCAAAACTATTTCCAGCCCACAGAGTCCAGGATATGTCTTAAACTGGTTAAAAGTACAGGGACTATGGTACCTGAAACCATTAGGTAAGTCTTAGCCTCTGTCAGATGACATTTGTCTGCTCTGTTTTCTGATACTCATTTTGCTGTTTCCCAGCTCTCTGTCTCCCTTTCCCACAAGGGACATGCCAAGTGTTCCCGCTGGCCTATGCTTCACTTCCACAATGTTCTGCATTGCACTTATTGACCTGACCTTATGACATATAGTTTGTCTTGGTAACTCCTTCTCCAGTTTTTAGCAAAGGTCATTTCCAGCCTTGACCATTGAAAATACAAGAGAAAAAGGTTTATTCAGTTCATGTCTAAAAGTTTGTATCAATCTGTAGTGAAACTTCCAGCCTTTAGAGTCTCCAGCACTTCATGGAAGCATGTTAAAGTCTTACTTCTTGAGCTCAAAACTATATCTTTCAGTGATATTTCTTTACTTTTTGAAATGCAGACTTTAATATATAGCAGTTCCTCTCCTAATTGCTTCTTTTGCTCCTCAAATACATTTATTTAAAGACCCATTCACTACCTGCTGTTGTATGTTTTAAAGCCAAAATATTTTTTTTCTTCGAGCCTAGATCTGGCTCCTTCTCTTACAAATTTCATATAGTCTAGGGTAGTATAGGTTTTGTGGACCAAAATTTTATGCAGAAGAGAGTTTTAAAACTGTAATTACTAAATTGATGGCTGCCTATCAGAAAAAACATATTACATATTAGGAAATGATAGAACATTATTCCCACTTCCTAGACCTCCCTCCACTGTTCTGTGCTGGGGAAGATGGCTTTGTTTCAGGTCCACAATGACTCCTCCAATCATGCTCTAAGAATTCAGGTACAGCATTGTGAAACTATAAAAATTGATATGGCTGGATTTTCAATTTGAAAAATTTCTCACTTTTTAAAATATATTTGTACAAATTTAAAGAGTACAAGTACAACTTTGTTACATGGATATATTGCATATTGGTGAAATCAGTGTATTTAGTGTATTCATCCCCTGAATAATGTACATCACACTCATTACTTAATCTCTCATCACCCACCCCCTCCCAGCATCACCCCTTTTGAGTCTCCAATGTCTATCATTCCACACTCTATGTCCATGTGTACACATTATTTAGCTACCACTTATAAGTGAGAACACATGGTATTTGACTTTATATTTCTGAGTTGTTTCACTTAAACCCCCTCATATTCTAGCTTAGGCAAGTGTTTCTCAAATTGTGACCTGGGGGTCACCTGCAATAGGATTGCCTAGTGTGCTGATCAAATGCATGAAAATTTGGGTCCCAACTAATATCTGCTGATAAAGAAGGCAGATAGCAGGAATCAACATTTTTCAAGCTCCCAAGTTAATTCTAATGTGCAAGAAGTTTTGAGATCCAGTAAGCTATTGCATAGGGTCTAAGTAAGCAAATTTGCTTAGCTTAGCCAATCAAGCCTTTCAGAATAGACATACATCTGTCTCTCTAGCCTTATCTCTTCCATTTTCATATGTGGATACTTCCATTCATTCATTCATTCATTTTTAATCACTAATTGAGTAATCCATTAATTATTGAACAACTATTTATTGTCTATTATTATATGCTTGGCATTGTTCCAGGTTCTAAAGATAGGGTAAGCAAGACAAATTGGCTCCTGCTCATACTTTTCATCTCCTTTGTGCAGCCCCACCCATCCCTTAAACAATGGGACACTATCATATTTCTTCCTGGTCTGTATAATTTCCCTGAGTGATCAACTTTCATGTTCTGTGATCCTCTCTATGCTGATAAATACAAGTTGTGTATCTCCAGTCCACTTCTCTCTCCTGGTCTCCAGAGTTTTTTAGCCATCTTCCTGCTGATATTGCCTCTGGAATTAGCGACATGCACATTCAACTTTTTGTGTCAAAAACTAACTGAAAATCTGCACTCTAACCAACTACTTAATTCCAGTGTGTTCTTATTGTAGTCACAAGCTTGCTCATCATCCTAAACCCTGCCCTGTCCTGTCCACCCAATTTTCAATCATTATATCCTACTGAAACTACTTTTTAAGGAATTTTTAAATCATTGCCTTCCCCACTGTCATTAGCTCAGAATAGGACACCATCACTTCTTGCTTGAATTAAAAAGCAACTTTTCTGCTTAATTTATTGTTTTATTATATTTAATTCCAAAAGAAATACTTTTTTTCTTGTAACAAGTTAAGCAACATATAGGTGCATAAGAAAATTAACAGTCTCCTCTTTTGTCTTTTCTATTTTCATTCTCTTAAGTAACCTGTGTTAATAGGCAACAGTCCCTTAACTAGTCCTACTCCTCCTAATTTCAAAATTGCCCACACCACATCCATTCTTGACCCCAAATCCTCAAAATGATCTTTTTTGTATTACAAATAAATTTCCTGCTCCCCTGCTTATCTACAGGATATATATGAATATACTATAGTAGAGATCATATTTACTTTCCCTGCACTCTAGTATAGATCTCAATGTAATGATTATTGATAATTATTGACATTTATATGGATATTTTAAAAGATTGGCATCTTCTCAATATAAGGCAATTGGTCATATATAAATGCACAATCTCCATTTGTCTTCTTGAAAAGGCAAAAGGAGGGAGAGAGCAATGAACACTTACTATGTCCCTGACTATATACTAAATTCTTTGCATAAAATTCTTCATTTTTTCTTCAGAACAACCCTAGGTGGTAAGGAGTATTGCTGCTGCCATTTTCCAAATGAGAAAGTGAAGGATCACAGAGATACTAATACACTAATTTATTCAAAGTCATCAATTTAACTAGTGGAAACACCATGATTTGAACCCATATCTCCTGTGATGCAGATGCTGTATTTATGACCACACTGTATCCCCACTGAAAACAATTCTGTAATTCTATTAAATTATTTTTTTTACCATAGAGACATAAGGTAGAACATAAGTCTGTCAGAGGCCAAGGGCCATCCGTCATCAACAATTATACCAGCTGAATTGTAGATCTTGAAATGTATCAGGTTATAATGTTTGTCCTGAATCATTCAACCATCTAAAAAAATCTGCTTCTCTTATAGGATCACCTACCCCCTGCTATTGATGGCTTTCATTCCTTTTTGGCATTTGGAATTATAATCATGTCTCAGCTTTATCCTGGCAAATGTGATTGAGCTAGTGCCAATCTCAACATAATTTCCTCCCTTCTCCTGTTCCTTTGTTATAGCTATCATCTTCTTGCTATCCTTTCATACACATTAACTTCTGAAATCATAATATTTAATTAAATATTCTGAAGTAGGGGGAAATTCCAAGCTCTTACTATTTTTTTCTGAAGTAGGGGGATTTCTGGGACAAATATGTGCACATGAGATAGTTACAACTGAGAAGCAGATGTTCAAAGATTCAAATTGAGTATGTATCCAATAATACAAGGCTCTAAAGCAAACATATTTTTAATTACCTTATAATTATGCAATAACTACTAAGCTATGGGGCACCAAATGCACACATGCACTATTTTGTTAGATACTACATACAAGGAAATATATTGATTTCAATAAACACTTAACTGAGCTCATGCTATGTTCAAGTTGCTTTGGCAGATTCAGAAAGGAATAAGACACAGTACAATCTAACATGACACAGAGCAAGACAGGAAAAGGAGAAAAATATGCTGGATGGAAGAGGAGATTAAAATGAGGGAGGCACCACTTCTGCTTATTTTATCAGAAAAAGTTTCATGTAAATGTTACTATCTGAACCTGTATTGAAAGGATATACAAGCACTTAGTAGAAATAAGTGGAGTGAAAGCCAGGCGTGGTGGCTTACACCTGTAATCCTAGCTCTCTGGGCGGCTGAGGTGGGAGGATCACTCTGGAGTTCAAAACCAGCCTAAGCAAAAGCAAGACCCTGTCTCACTAAAAATAGAAAGAAATTAATTGGCCAACTAAAAATAGAAAAAAAATATCCGGGCATGGTGGTGCATACCTGTAGTCCCAGCTACTCGGGAGGCTGAGGCAGAAGGATTGCTTGAGCCCAGGAATCTGAGGTTGTTGTGAGCTAAGCTGATGCCACGGAACTCTAGCCTGGGCAACTGAGTGAGACTCTGTGAAAAAAAGAAAGAAAGAAAGAAAGAAAGAAAGAAAGAAAGAAAGAAAGAAAGAAAGAAAGAAAGAAAGAACTGGAGGGGAGAGATAAGATAGCTAACTAGATATACCAGCTGCTAGAACGTCTCAAAAAGAAGGAAACATTTTAGATGAGAAAGAAAAAACAAACAAACAAACAAACAAACAATCATAGATTGGGTGTAATTCAAAGGGAACAGTGCTAGGACTTATAAGAGATGATATGGGAAGAAATTGTGAAGCAGAACAAGAAGGAGCAAGATATTGGCAGAGGTCAATCCTATGAGGCTTGGAATCCAGCAAGAAGGATAAGTGGAGTGGTTTGTTTCTCCCTCTCTCACATCTCTGCCAGTCATAAATAAGGCTCCTGACCTGCTGGAGAGCCTTTCGGCCCTTATGAGTTCAAAAACTGCTGCTGCCAGTGAACTGGGAGCTTCCTTAGGACAAAGCACCAGGCTTTCATCCCCCTTGGGGTGCTTCCAATCACCACACACTCGAGCCAAGATGTCAGTTGCTATATTGCTTCTCCACTCACCATGTGCCTTTTTTCTCTCCACAGAGACTTAGTCCCTCATTTTTCTTCTCATTCATTCCCACACAAACATTTCTTAACTTCGGCCCAGACTGCAGAAGGCACAGGGGGCCAGTGGGTCCTGGGGGAATCTGTGAGACCCCAGAGCCTGGACATTCCAGGCAGGCTGCCTTCCCGAGAGAGGGAAAAAGATGACCATAGTGCTAGGTTCCCTCCATTCAGACTTTTATCTTCTCCTCTGCCCCTCCCCAACCCACAGTTGCCAAGAGAGATGCTTCAGCTGGGGCTCTCAGGAACAGCTGCTTCCCCTCTGTTGGGGCTTCCACAGAGAGTGGGACTCAAACCTTTCCTCTTAAAGACTTACAGAGGAGTATGGGGTGCTCAGACTGTGAGCATCCTGCTTACTGACCCTCCTTGGTGCCGCTTCCTTGGCTGCTCCATCAGAATAGGACACACCCTGAAGTGGACGGACATCAAACCTGCTTGAGCACCCCATAGGAAACCCAGGACCAGTATGATTCTCTCTGGCAAGGTCAGTGATTAATCTTCAAGGACCTGGGGATAGGCCCAGTGGCAAGATCTCTTACCCCCAGGACTCAATCAAGCTGCTCAGGGACACGGAGAGGAGATTTTTGAAATAATCTCAGGAGGTGAGGAAGTCCACATGGCCAGAACTGAACAGAGAGAACAGGGTGGGTCCATACCACAGTGCACTCATCGAACACCCCTCCACCCAAAGAAAGGCTGCACTCTCAGCCCAGGGCAGGATCCTGAACAGGGAACCTCCAAGCCCACGTTGCCAATGCTGGAGAACTCAGCGAGTTTGAGCTCCTACCTGCTGACAGATGCCTGAGGGCGACTGCAGAGCAAGGGGAGGAGGGAGAAGAGCAAAACTGGATCCTAACAGCCAGATTGTGGATTTCAGACAGCCTCCACCTCCATAAACAGACTGTCTGGATAGACATGGCCACTTCAGCCCCTCCCAGCAGATTTCCCCAGAAGACTGGGAGTGGACTTTAGAGACATGCCTAGACATTGCCTTACCTGCTTTTGTGGAACCTCAGGGCAAGCTTACCACCCCAGCCACACCCATCCTCACTCCCCCACCCACCTCTGCTGTGGTGAGAATAAGGACTCACCTGGAAGTTCCAGGGCCTCACCCACCACCTGGGATATTCCAGTGCTTCTCCTAAGGAGCTAGAGCCAGTCACAGGTCCCAAAACAACACTGCAGCTTGTTTCTTCTGACAAGTGCTACAAGTGACAGGGATGTCAATTTGCTTAGCACTTCACAAAATTTACTGGCTCCAATTATACAGGATTTGGTTGATTCTTACCCACAGGCACAACCTACTGTCTGAGACATTAAACTGGGCATGCCGATACAATTAACACTGTTAAGAAGACCACAGCCTTGGGGAAAGAGAAAGGATCTCAAAGACCTCCATCCTTCATCATCAGTGAGAGACTGGGAATCTGACCACACACATAGCTCACCACTGGTGCAGCCTACAAACAACTAGTAATTGAGAAAACCATTTCACTAAGGACACCTATAATCAAGGCTTCCACCCAGAAACTAGATCACCATCAAACCACCCACAAGGAAAGCAAAGATTCTTACTCAAAAAATGTTACAGATATTCCCTTATGAGTGAAGAGGGAAGAAAAAAAAGCCCCATCTGAACAAAAGGAAATCCAAAAATAAGAAGTGATAGCTGTCTCAGATGAGAAGTAATCAGTGTAAGAACTCTGAAAGTATGAAAAATCGGAGCAAAAGGACACTCCCAAAAGAGACACTAATTCTTTAGCAATGGATACCTACCAAAATGGAAATATTGAAATGACAGATAAAGAGTGCCAAATATAGATTGTAAGGAAACTCAATGAAACCCAAGAAAACATCAAAAACCAACTCAAGGAAACCAAAAAACACAAATCAGGAAAGGAATGAAAAATTTACTAAAGAGATTGATATATCAAAAACAAAAACTAAATGAAACTTCTGGAAATGAAAAATTCATTTAAGAAAATACAAAACACAATGGAAATTTTAAGAATAGACTAGACAAGGCAGAAGAAAGAAATTCAGGCTTGAAGACAACTCTTTTGAATTAACTCAGTCCATCAAAAATGAAGAAGAGAGAATTAAGACGATTAACAAACCCTACAAGAAATGTGGGATTATGTGAAATGGCCAAATATACTAATCATAGGCATCCCTAAGAGTGAAGAAGAAAACATGCATGGGCTAGAAATTCTATTTGAAGGAATAATTGAGGAAAACTTCCCATGTCTTGCTAGAGATTTGGACATCCAAGTACAAGAATCTCGACGAATACCTGGGAGATTGATTGCAAACAGGCAATCACCATGACACATAGTCAACAGACCAGCCAAAGTCAACACAAAGAAGGAACTCCTGTGAGTCATGAGGTGAAAACATCAAGTACTTAAAAAGGAAAACCCATGAGGCTAACGGTAGACTTCTCAACTGAAATTTTACAAGCCAGAGGAATTGGGACCCCATCTTCAGTCTTCTTTAACAGAACAACATCCAGCCTATAATTTGGCATCCTGCAAAACTAAATTTCATATATGGAAGAGAAATAAAGACTTTTCCAGAAAAGCAAAAACCAAGGGAATTTGTTAAGACCAGACCTGCCCTGAAGGAAATACTCCTAATCGCATTATACATGGATCAGCACAATAGACACCCACCAGTGTAATAACACCCCACCCAGAAGCTAAATGTCAGAGCTAATATGCAGCAATAGCACACGAGGTAAAACAAAGCAATAAGGTATACCAAAGAGGATGAACAGAACAGCATCACATATATCAATTCTATCAGTCAACGTGAATGGTCTGAATGTGCTACTCAAGATACGTGAGTAAGCTGAATGGATGAGAAAATACCAACAAATTATCTTCTGTCTCCAGGAAACATGTCTAACCCACAAGGATTCATATAGACTCAAAGAGAAGGGATCGAAAAAATATTGTATGCAAATGGACACCAAAAGAAAGAAGATTTGTCCTTTATCATTTCAGATAAATTGACTTTAAATCAGCAATAATAAAGAAATACAAAGATGGTAATTATATAATCATAAAGGGAATAATTCAACAATAAGCTATACTAATCCCAAATATTTATGCACCTAACACAAAAGCATCCAGTTTCATAAAGAAAACCCTACTAGATCTAAGCAAAGACATAAATGACAACATCATATTGCCAGGGACTTCAATACATCACTAACAGAACTGAACAGATCATCCAAGGAGAAAATAAAAAAACCCAGAAATACTGGATTTAACCAGGACTGTAGAACAAAGGGGCCTAACAGACATTTACAGAACATTTTACCCCAAAGCAACCAATTATGCATTCTTCTCATAAGCACATGGAACATTCTCCAAGATATATCATATCCTAGGCCAAAAAAAAAGTCAGAAAAAATTCAAAATAATAGAAATCATACCATGTATCTTCTCACACTACAGTGGAGTAAAATTAGAAATTGACACCAAGAGAAATATTCAATTCTACACAGAGTGATGGAACTTAAACAACCTTTTGCTAAATGATTATTGGATCAATAATGAAATTAAGATGGAAATCGAAAGATTCCATGTACTGAATGACAAACGGGACACAAGGTACCAAAATCTATGGAATTCAGCAAAAGCAGTCTTAAAGGGAAAATTTGTAGCCTTCAATGCCTAATATCAAAAATACAGAAAGATCACAAATTAACAATCTAATGAAAGGGTACAATAAACTATAAAAGGAAGAGGAAACCAAACACAAAGACAGCAGAAGAAAATAAATATCTAAATTCAGACCAGAACTAAATGAAATGAAAATAAAAAACAAAAAAATCAACACAAAGTATCAGTTAAACAAAAAGATGGCTCTTTGGAAAGATAAACAAAATTGATAGAGCTCTTCTAGATTTAGCAGGAATAGAATAGAACGGACCTATATAAGCATAATCAGAAATGAAAAAGTAGATATTACAACTGATAATACAGAAATACAAAATATAATCTGTGAATACTATGAAAATCTCTATTCACATAAACTCAAAAATGTAGAGGAAATATACCAATTCCTAGAAACACATAACCACCCAATACTCAATCAGAAAGAAATAGAACTCTTGAACAGACAAATAACAAGCAATTAAATTGAAGCAGGAATAAAAAAAATCTTCCAACAACAACAAAAAAGCCCTGGACCAGATGTAACCATACCTACAATGAAGAACTGGTACCCATATTGCAGAAATAATTCCATAACATTGAGAAAGAGGAAAACCTCCCCAACTCGTTCTATGAAGCCAGTGTCATCTTAATACAAAAACCAAGAAAGGACACACACAAACACACAAAATAGAAAACTACAGATCAATATCCTTTATGAATATACATGAAAAAACTCTCAATAAAGTACTAGTAAGCTGAATTCAAGAGCACAAGAAAAAAAATAATCTACCATGATCAATTGGGCTTCATCCCAGGGATGCAAGGATGATTCAACATATGTATATCACTAAACATGATTAACTACATTAACAGAAGCAAAAAAAAAAAAAAAAAGACCATGTGATCATCTTAATAGATGCAGAGAAAGCATTCAACGAAATTCAGCACTCTTTCATGCTAAAAACCCTCAACAAACTAGGCATAGAAAGAGTTTATCTAAAGATTGTAAAAGCCATATATGTCAGACCCACAGCCAGTATCATACTGAATGGGGAAAAGTAAAAAGCATTCCCTGTAAGAACTGGAACAAGACAAACTTGCCCACTGTCCCCACTTCTACTCAACATAATGCTGGAAGTCCTAGCCAGAGCCTTCAGGCAACGGAAAGAAATAAAGGATATCCAATTCAGGAAAGAGTGGGTCAAACTTTCACATTTTGCTGATAATATGATCTTGTATCTAGACAAGTCCAAAGATTCTGCCAAGAGCCTACTGGAATTGATAAATAAATTCAGCAAAGTCTCTGGTTACAAAATCAATGCACACAAATCAGTAGCATCTCTATACACCAATATCAGTCAAACTAAGAGTTGAATTGAAGATGCTATACCATTCACAATACCTACAAAGAAAGTGAAATATCTAGGAATGTACTTTAACAAGGAGGTGAAAGATCCTACAAGGAGAACTACAAAACACTGAAACTTTTTCAAAAGAAGATAGACTAATGGCCAAAAACATCTTAAAAAATGTTCAACATCTTTAACCATCAGGGAAACACAAATCAAAACCACAATGAGATATCACCTAACTCCAGTGAGAACAGCTTTTATCCAAAAGTCCCAAAACCACAAATGCTGGCATGGATGTGGAGAGATTGGAACACTTATACACTGCTGATGGGACTCAAACTATCACAACCTCTATGGAAAGTGGTATGGAGATACCTCAAAGAACTAAAAGTAGAACTACCATTTGATCCAGCAATCCCACTACTGGTTATCTACCCAAAGGAAAAAAAAAGGCATTATATAAAAAAAGACACGAGCACTCAAATGTTTATAGCAGCACAATTCATGATTTAAAAGATGTGGAAACAACCTAAGTGCACATTAATACATGAGTGGATTAACAATATGTGGTATATGTATACCATGGCGTACTATTCAGCCGTAAAAAATGATGAACCACCTATTGAATTATCCTGGATTGAGCTGGAGCCCGTTCTTCTAAGTGAAGTACCTTAATGACTCTTCTAGATATCACTAAATTGATACTAATTTATCAACACTAGTGTGCACATATGGGAAGTAATATTCATCAGATGTTGAGCAGGTGGAAGGGGGAAAGAGGAGATGGGTAAAACCACACCCAAACAGATGCAGTGCACACTGCCTGGTGGATGGGCATGCTTGTCAGGTGGCTCAAGGGCAATTTATGTAACCAAAGCTTTTGTACCCCCATAATATTCTGAAATTAAAAAAAGAAACTACAAATCCTAGTATTATTCTACCTAGTAAATAAAAAACTGTAGTGGTTTCTTTGATAATAAATCTGTAAAATAAAAACAAATGAACAAAAATAAAAGAAATCGCAGATGACACTAACACACGAAAAAAATATCATGTTCCTGGATCAGTAGAAGCAACATTATTAAAATGTTCATAGTACCCTAAGTGATTTATAGATTTACTATCTCCATCAAAATATCAATGTTATATTTCACAGAAACAGAAAAAATAATTCTATTCTTCATTTAGAACCATAAAAGTACTTGAATAGGCAAAGCAATCTTAAGCAAAAGGAATAAATCTGGAGGTATCACATTACCAGACTTCAAACTATACTACCAGGCTATGGTAACCAAAACAGCATGGGATTGGCACAAACATAGAGACATAGACTAATGGAACAGAACAGATAATCTGGCCATAAAACCACCCACATGTAGCCAACTGATCTTTCACAAATCAGACAACAATTTATCCCAGTACACAGTGGGGAAAAGAAGCCCTATTCAAAAAACAGTGATGGAAAATTGGATAGCCACATGCAGAAGAATGAAACAGTATCCATATTTCTCACCACTCACAAAAATTAATTCAAGATGGAAAAAATAATTAAGTCTAAGCCATGAAACCATAAGAATTCTGGAAGACAATGTTGGAAAAACTCTCTAGATATCGACCTAGGCAAAGAATTTATGAAGACCCCAATGGCTGTCACAGCAATAACAAAAATTAAAAAATGGGACTTGATTAAATTAAAAAGCTTCTGCATAACCATCAGAGCAAATAGACAACCTAAAGAATGGGAGAAAATATTTGCAAGGTATGCATTCGATAAACGACTAATAACCAGAATCTATAAAGAACTCAAGAAAATCACTAAGAAAAAAAAAAAACATTCAAATGTGGGCAAAAGATATGAACAGAAGTTTTTGAAAAGAAGATAGACAAATGGCAAATAAACATATGAAAATATGCTCAATGTCACTAATCATCAAGGAAGTACAAATTAAAACCAAAATGATATATCACCTTACCCCAGTTTGAATGACTTTTATTAAAAAGTTCAGAAACAATAGATGCTGGCATGGATGCAGAGAGAAAAGAACACTTATACACTGTTGGTGGGACTGAAAATTACTATAACCTCTATGGAATACAGTATGGAGATTCCTCAAAGAATTAAAAGTAGACCTACCATTTGATCCAGCAATCCCACTCCTGGGGAATTACCAAAAGGAAAAGAAGTTATTTTATCAAGAAGACACCTTCACTCGAATGTTTCTTGCAGCACAACTCACAATCGCAAAGATGTGAATCAACCCAAGTGCACATCAATTCATGAGTGGATTAACAAAATGCGGTATATGTATACTGTGGGATAGTACTTGACTATGAAGAAGGATTAATTAATGCCTTTGGCAACAAAGTGGATGGAACTAGAGACAATTATCCTAAGTGAAGTATCTAAAGAATAGAAAAACAAACACCATATGCACTAAATATTAAATTGGAACTAACCAATGACCACATGTGTGCACAGAGGGAAGTAAAACTAAGTGGAAATCAAGCAGGGGGGAGGAGTAAGGCGGGCATGGGCAAAAACCTACCTAATGGGTACAATGAACACTATCTGGGTGATGGGCACACTTATAACCTTGACTCAAGCATAACAAACGTTTCCATGTAACCAAAAAAAATTGTACCCCCTTAATATTTTAATGAAAAAAAAAAACTGGATGAATGATATATAAAGTAGAACTAATAAAAAATGCAATGGAAAATAAAGCATTCCAAACAGAAATGCCTGAATAAATACCTAGAGTTGGAAAAGTGAGGGCTACCTTTGAGGAATGATGAGTAATATAGATCTGACCTGAGCACAAAATTCATGTAAGAAAGAAATGGAAGATAAGCCTGCATGGAGAAATGCCAGAGTAAATCTTAAACTCCATACCTTGGAATTTGTACTGAAAGCCATATTATGTGTTGGAAAATTCAGGATAGATATTATAATTGTCATTAAAGATTCATTAGGGAAATACATCTTGAATGGAAAGTGAATTAGGATGACATACAGATAAAAGGTGATTACAGAAATACAGACAAGATCCAATTTATTCATGCAAGAACAACCTTTTTCAAGTTCCCTACAAGGGCACCTACCACGTCTCCAATGCAGCAGGAAGACAGAGTCTTTTCAAATCCTTATCTGATGCCCTTATTCTCATTTTTAAAGACCTTTAATTATTTCTCATTGTCCTTGTAAGAAAAATAGTGACATGGCCTTTTAGGTTCTGAATTATCTGTCTGGCCCTGAGCTGGCTTTTCCACCACACTTCATGTCACTAGGCTTCAGCTACACTGGTCTTCTTTTGGTTCCTCAGATAGACCAATCACTTCCCACCTCAGGACCTTTGTACATACTGTTCCCTTTGTCTGCCATGCTATTTACACATTTATTACACGGCTTGCTACTTTTTTTTCCCTTCAGGTTTCTGTGATCCCTTCCTAAAGTGGGAACCCCCCTGTTATTCTCTATCTCATCCCCTTGCTAGTTTAAAATCATACTGCTTAATACAACTTAACTTTGATTTGTTTCTTACTTGCTCTCAGTCTATCGCTTCCCCACTAAATCTTAGGAGGAATGAAGACAGAGCAATGTCTATCTTATTCACTTCTTCATTCCCATTGCCTAGTATAGAGTAGGTTTTCAAGAAACATTTATTAAGTAAATATTGAGTGTCTGCAACTGTATGGTAGCTATTGCAATAAATACTGAAGAGATAGTATGGAATAAGGTATTAATAATATTCTTATTGTCTGGAAGCTAATAGTCTAGAAAAGGGAGTCAAACATAGAAATACATTGTTGCAATGAGAACAGGAGTAGTCAAGCAGAACAACTAGGAGACACATCTAACTGTTAGGCAATAAATGATGAGATATTTGTTTGTTTTGTTTTGTTTTGTTTTTTAAGTACTATAAGGCTTGGCAACAGATTGGACATCAGGTTTTGAGGAAGAAACAGAATCAAATGATGACTCTGTTTTAAGTCTGAGTGATTGCAAGAATGGTATTATCATTACCCAAAGTAAAGATTCTAAAGGAAGAAAGGAGGAAAAGGAATTAAAAAGAAATATTCATTCTTAATTTTTATAACCTTCTCATCAAACTTAAAGCCCATTTTTATAAGTACAGTTTTGAGTTTTATTCAAACTATAACAATCTGAATTTTGACTTGAGAACAGCAATTTTTCAAATAAGCAGTTTCACTAACAGTGTTATGATACCATTGGGCAGAACTACAAATGACAAATACTGAGCCAGTGGCTTCACCCTACCAATTCTTTGTATGGTTTCATCACCAATTATATCTTAGTCCACCATACCAAGAGCTTGGTATATAGCTTTAAAGAGGAGAGATTTCATGTATTGAAACACATACTTAAAAATAAAACAAGATTAAAGTACATAATTGAACCCATAAGAGAAAGGCAACTTGGGAAAACTTTGGGCATAGGGAGCATTCACTGATGTTCTGAAAAAATGAATTTACAGGGTAGATGTGGTTATAAGTAATAAGATAGCTTTCCAGACACAAAATAAAAATTTCAAGTATTATTTAAAAAGAAACAGAAACCAATATGATGCTTAAGTTGGCTTGAAGTTGCTACAAACATTGCTCTGAGCCAAATTTCTACCCTCTGAACCTTCCACTGGCCATGATTTATGTCCATGAATGGTGCTTATGTACACATCCCCAATTTTCTGTGGCCACTTGGGAAACATTGGCCTCAGAATGAGGTATACTTAATGGATGCCTAGAACTTAATTAAAATTCCAAACTGACTAATCTGACTTCAAATTGTATTGTAACTAAACTTACTAATGCTCTTCAATTAAGAAATGTGACATTAATCCTGAGTCCAGCCACTATCAGTCTTATTTGAACACTCCAAGCTCCATAATTCATATTGAAGCTGCCTCTGTACTTACAAGTGTTTTCCAAACAAAATTTATGTTTAGGCAAATGAGCAATTCATCGGGAACAATCTTGACAGATCAAATACATTTGTATTGG
Organism: Cheirogaleus medius; assembly: GCA_008086735.1. NCBI lineage: Eukaryota > Metazoa > Chordata > Mammalia > Primates > Cheirogaleidae > Cheirogaleus > Cheirogaleus medius. The sequence goes on from VBSM01003018.1 coordinate 7,997,998, forward strand.
TATAAAATGGTTTGCCAAAAAAAAAAAAAAATCCTTAAGGCAGAACAAAGACCTTCTTTGAGTAAACTTGACATGTTCAAACATATGCAAAGTTTTCAAAAGGTAGTTTCCATTTTACCTAATCACCTGTGAGATTTTACCATGTGACTAGTGATATTGCTGAGTATATTACTTAACAGTTTAACAACTTAATAGGGATACAGTGTGTCTTAGTAGAAAGGAAAGGAATTTTTGAAGCAGATAGACCTAAATTCAAATATTAGTTCTGCTACTTATTTACTTTGGGCAAATAATGTAAGTTCTTTGTGCCTCAGTTTCCTGTGTTTTCAAAAGGGATTATATCACTAATGTTATATCTGTGTTGCAAGAATCATATGAGGTAATAGATAAAAGCAACTAGAACAACTACTATATATCATTTAATTTTTTTTTTTTACTTCCTCTCTCAAGTATTTCACAAGGACTGGGAGCGGTAAAGCTAATTGCTCTTATGCTTGGTGAGGTAATTCAGAATGCAGTATTGCACCTCAAAATTTTAAAAAACAATTAGCATAGTGACTGATAAAAGGTGCACAGTAGATAGATTGTAGGTTTTTATTATTATTTTGCTGGGAAGAAATAGTCATATGGATGTTGAAAAATGCCTATATTTCCTTGCAATTCTTGCATTTACCTGTACAGATGGAATTCTGGGTCAAAGCTCGGGGAAATACCTTGAAGCATTCATTTGTCATCCTTCCTTTTTCTTTTGCTTATATTCAAGTTAATTTATCCTTCTGTCCTTAAATTCTCCTTTGTTGTAGTTTCTTGTATTTTCAAGATAGAATTCAATTTGTTTCCTCCCGAATGTCTTTCCCACATCATGAAAAACCACTTATCAACCCGTATCATTTCACTGCTATATTAATTTGACCTATCTCCCCACGGACGCTCAAGTTTTTGAGGGTGGAGTCAGCATCTAAATTACTTGTTCCCTAAGTGTGCTACGTTAATATCAGTTGATGATGAGATTGGGTACAAAACTAGTGTATTGGAAATGTAGTGGCAGAAACAATAGTGTGTGCTCATGAAGATAGTATTAAGTTTCTAATTGCATGCTGCTTGTTTTGTGGCAATAGAAAAGTCACTTAATATTGAATAATTAATTTTCCTATAACAAGAGGCTAAAATATCCATTTTTTGAGGATCATTTTATAGTTTATGTAAACATACCTTATATTCAATAGCTGAAGAGTCCAACTTTTCAGTGGGAAAATCTACGAGGAGTATATTTTATTTTTAAAATTATTTTTTCAAATTTAGTTTTTAAATTGATGTAAAATCATATGCATCCTTAATGCACAATATAATGTTTTGACATATATAGACACTGTGTAATGGTTAAATTTAGCTAATTAACAAATGCATTATCTTACATAGCTACATAATTTTTGTGGTGAGAGCACTTAATATCCACCTTCTTAGCATTTTTCAAGAATACAAGATATTGTCATTTAGTCACCATACTGTACAATAGAGCTCCTTATTCCTCCCATCTAACTGTGATTATGTATCTCATGAACAGCTCCCTTCAACCCCTCCTTCTCTAATTACCCAAGTCCCTGGCAACCACCATTCTACTCTTTACTTCTATGAGATCACCCTTTTTAGATTCCACATATGAGTCAGATCACATGGTATTTAACCTTCTGTGCTTGGCTTATTTCACTTAATATAATGTCTCCTAGGTTAATCCATGTTATCTCAAATGACAGGATTTCCTTATTTTTTAAGACTAAATAGTATTCTATTGTGTATATATATATATATGCCACATTTTCTTTATCAATTGATCTGTTGATAAACTCTTAGGTTGATACCATATTTTGGCTATTGTGAATAATGGTGCAATAAAACATTGGAGTAAGCAGCATATTTTAAATGATATGTAGAAATATATTAATCACAATCTACAAAACTATGTATATTTAGTTATGAGTAAATATTTAAATGATCAGGTGCTTTTAAATAAACACATTTTTCAGACTTTGAAAATCTCAAATAAGCAAGAACCTTTTCATCTTTAATGAGGCAGTTGTTAAGATGTCTCATTCAGCAGAAAATGAAAAATGTATCATATTGCAATTATACCTGAGCTACTAAGCTTGTTGTAGAACAAATTTTTTCTACTTTATTGTTCCTATAATATCATTCTTAGTTTTTTCAATATAGGCAAACATTTATTGACAAGTTTCATCAAGTGATTAGTCAATTCAACCAATCATTAAAATCCAACAACTTGTTTGATTTTCCCTTCTATCTGAATAAGTTGATGATGTTCCATGTTTGTTTATTAATTCACTCTTTCTTCAATTTGATTCTTTCAATTCACTCTGCCACAAAAGAAGGAAAATAGTTGATTGCAACAAAAAAGAAAACCACTACAAATAATTAATTTTTTACTTTTTTCATCTTCCTAATATTTTCTTTTAATTTCCAAATTGAATTTTAATGATTTGGTATTCTTTTTTTCAGAATATTATGGGGATACAAATGTTTTGGTTACATATATTGCCTTTGCACTCCCGAGTCAGAGCTACAAGCGTGTTCATGCCCCAGACAATACACACCATGCCTATTACGTGATTTAGTACTCATGTTAAATCTTTTGGTGTACTTACTTTTCATTTCTCTTTGTTTTCTTTTTTTTATTTCATCATATTATGAGGGTACAAATATTGTTAAGGTTACATATATTGCCCCCACCACCCGCCCCCACAGAGTCAGAGCTTTTAGCGCATCCATCCTCCAGGTGGTGCGCATCACACTCACGCTGTAAGTACACACTGATCCCCTCCTCCCCCCTCCCACATGCCTGACACCCGATAATTTTTTTTTTATTTTTGATATTTTGGTTACATTTTATATCTTTGCCTCTCCATAGGAAGGGTTGGAGGTATGCCCTTCCCATCCACAATGCTCACCACATCCCTAAGATGTGGGTTTACCCCACTCCCTAATCCCTGGTGAACACTACCACCCTTTGAGCACCATAGTTTTAATCAGTCAGTACCAATTTGATGGCAAGTACATGTGGAGCCCATTTGATTTCTCAGTTTTTTGACCACCTCACTAAATCAATGCTAGAGATTTAAACACACACACACACACACAAAGATCTGCCAAAATACAACCACACTACTGTTTTTGGTTGGCTTTTTGTTTTATGAAAAAGAACCTTCAATTGAATTGAAAGACTGTAATTTTCCAAAATAGGAAAACATATCAAATTTCACATTTAACCATATGAGGCAGTATAGTCTATCACGGTTTTCACAACCATTATCTAACTTCAACATCAAACCTGCATGACATAGGCAAGGCAAGAGTCATTCACTCATTTTCCATATGAGGAAACAAATATTTTAAAAGTTAAATGACTTGCACAAAGTCATACATCTTGCGGAGCTCAGATTAAAAACTCAAATATCATAACTGTCACTTATAATTCACCAAACTTCTTGTTTTAATGATTATGATTAATTAATCCCTTAAGAAACCTACTTTATATATACACCCATTAAATCACCAAATTACCAATGAAATACCCCATTTAAAATTTACTAATTTCCAACATGGAAATGAAACCCTGGAAAATTAATTCCTCTATCATCTATTAAGTACTTGTAATGAGCTAGAAACTAGTTTTGGTAAAAGTATACAATTGTGAAAAAGACAGAGAAGTTCCCTGCCTTCGTGGCTGTTTCAGTATAGGTGTGTGACAGACAATAAACCAATCAGCAAATACATGTATTATTGTCCTCATTTTTCTGAAAAAAATCTGAATATGCTTGAAAAATGATATATCACTCCAAAATGCACTATTCATCTGCAAGCTGTGAAGGATAAAGATAAATTAGTATAAAGAACAGAGAGAGAGACAGGAGCTGCTAAATAAAGAAGGCCTTACTGAGGATTGAAATTTGACCCGGAAGCTGTACAAAATTTGAATAAAAGTGAGGAAGAGCATTCTACACTGATGAAGCTGCAAGTGCAAAGGCCTGAAGATGAGAGTGTACTTTATCTGTTCATGGAACAGCACAGAGGCCAGTGTGAGTGCAGCAGAGCAAACAAGAATGAGAAATATAGAAGAGGGGGTCAGAGAGATTGGCATAAGCTTGAGCATGTAAGTTTAGATTTTATTCTAATTGCAATGGGAAGCCACAAAGGGATAGAAAAATCTGACTTCTAGTTTACAAGATCCATTCAGGTTGTTATGTGGATAAATCAACATTACGGGAGTGAAAGAAAGAAGTCCAATTAGAAGGCTATTGCAACAGTCCAGGAGAGAGATAATGATGGTTTGGACTAGTCTGGTAGGGGTGTCTGTGAGACAAGTGGACATATCTGGGATAGAGTCAACACAGTGCAGGAATTGTGTTTTATTAATCTTATCCTCAATGCTGAGTACAGTGCCTGACACACAAGTTGTGCCTGATAAATGTAAATTGAATAAATGTTCTGCTAGATTTCTTATAACAAAAATCATCCATAACATTTGAAATGTTGTTTTCTATGATTCTTTGTGCTTTAACCAAACTGAAGCATAAATCCATTGTTTGCTACTATATAGAAAAAACATGTGTTTTCTTTCCTATGAGAATAAAAACTCTCGATGTTCAATAAGTCTTGGGAACATTCTAGGAGGCCAAATAGCACTTCCTCTTCACTTATGCATATCAATGCCATGTATCACAGTACTGTAGTGACATACTTACCAAGAACCTTGGAAATCCTAAATAATCATGAATTACTCCAAGTGATGCTCCTAGGCTGCCCCAATAAGATGCTTATCTTATGGGATAAGTGATGGGATATAAGATTATTGAGGACAAAGCCTGTGTCTTACTTATCTCTACATACAGAATACCTTATACATATTAGGCACTGGCTTCATGTCTGTTGAGCCAAATGGCAAAAACACTCTCATACAATTTTCATATACCTAGTTTAGTAGAAAAATAAGTATGTGTAAGAAGGAGGTAAAATTATGATAAATAATAAATAATAAAGAAGACTCATCTACAAATAAATTAATGAGTAAATTATGGTGTCTTCCAGTGCCATCTACTGCTTAATTTTTGAGACACAAGCTGAGCCTAATTGACAACATTTCACCCTTTTAATGGTATGAATATTTAAGATTAAAATGCAAGTACGAAAAAAAAAATGCAAGTACGTTTCTAGTACTGCCATTAATTTGGCCATCATGTGGGGCAATAACATCTCTTGTATCACTAGGTATAGGACAAGATTCATCAACAGCACTATTGGCATTTTGGGTAAGATAATTCATTGTTGTAGGGGGCAGTACTCTTCATTTTAGGATGTTTAGCAGCATCTCTGGCCTCTACCCATAGATGCACACAGCAAGCCCACCCCAGTTGTGACATCTAAAAATGTCTACCGACATTACCAATATCCCCTGGAGGGGGGTTAAATCCTCCCAATTGAGAAACACTAGTATAAGGAAAGAGAATTAATGTTCCTGAATTTATTCATCCATTCTGTAAATTATTTGAATGCCTACTACATAATTAACATTAAGCTAGCCTCTGAAAATACATTGGTGAATAAAAATGATGTGGTCCCTGACCTAATGGAGCTTCCAGTAGGGCAGAGAGGCTACCGCTGAGTACACAAATACATGCATAAGTTCAAATGACAACAAGTTCTACTAAACAAAAGAAAAAGAAAAAGAAAAAGAAAGGAATAACCTTGTAGGATGGTCAGGGAAGGCTGCTCAGAAGAGTTCACATTTAAACTGAGACATGAAGAATGAGAAGGAGCCAATCAGGGAAGGGTGGAGAGAAGAGTGTTTGAGTCAGAGAGAACATCATGGGTGAAGGCCTTGATATTTGAACCAGGTAATGTGCTAGTCCCTTCCCATGCATTGTTTTATTTAGGTAGGATGACCATATATCTTGGCTTCCTGTGACAATCCCATTTATACCTGTAGTCCTGCTGTGATTATTTGGATAATTAATTATACTGCCACACTACATTCAAGTGGGTTTGGTTCCTAGCTCTGTGTTATGTAGAAAACTGAGCCCCAACTAGGTTAAGTAATTTGTACAAGTTGACAAAGCTAGTAAGTGACAAAACCAGATTGTAAAACTTGCATCCTATTTGAATCCAAAGTTAATGCTTTTGATTACTCTGCCTTGATGTCCCATGGGGAGTGTAAGGATGTAATAAGATAGAAGCACTAAATATATGTGGCATAGCAGTTGTAAAAGTGATAATGCAAACACAATAAGTATTTGAAGAAATTATATTCTACTCAAAGAGAATGAAGATGGAGTTGTGACCATTTGAGCTCATGGCATTAGTGCTCTACCAGGAACTGATCAAGTGTTCACAGATCAGAAGCAACTTCCTCACCAGTCATAGTAGCTTCTGGAGGGCTTATTAATTATCCTGGCAACAGTGTACAATGAAAAGGATCCTGAGAAGCAGTCAGAAATGGAAGTTCAATTTCTGGCTATGGCACCTATTAGACATGGGATCTAAGTGAATTCCATCCACTGAGATTATTTCCTTATCTGCACAGCAGAGATAAGGGCACAAATTCTACCTAAATCAAGGTTTGTCAAGAGGCTCAAATAAGATAATGCCTGTGAGTGTGCTGTGTATACTAGAAAGTAAAATTTACCATCCTATTAAAAGCAGGCTTTTAGAGCTGTTATCATTTCTGCTGCCATATTCAGTCAACTTCTTTATCCTTTCTTACCTTGAATTCTTCAAAAGAGCTGAAGAAATGCAAGTTCTCCTGGGGAAAAGGATGGATACCACACCTTTGAATTGTCTGGTCAAAGACACTAGTCTAGGTCTCCAGCAGCTTGATGGAGCTGTATGTCATTACATCAGCATTTCCCATTTCACTCTGGCCCTCACAAGCTTACCCGCAGCCGCAATTACTGTAAGGCTCCCATAGTTGTTTCTAATTGGGGAAAAGACCAAACAAAAGAAAAAGAAAATAAAAGAAATCACTCTATTCTAGAGAGAAATTTCCAGATATGGAGTTGTCATTGCAGTGGCACTGTTCATATCCATCTGTGTCTGCCTGCTTATACAATCAACACTTATTGTCTGAGATTTCAAGTAGTTTAAAAATGTTTCTGAAATTGCAGCATCCCTTTGACCTTTAATAAACGTTTCAATACATTTCAATAGCCGCTTTCTATAACAAAAAAATGATGAAAAATGCCTGCTCTTTACCTCATTTTTATTCACAATGTGTCATAGATCAGCTATATGTTTTTAAAAGTAGAATGTTTACAATGGAATATTACCAGTTCTAAGAAACGACAGCGAGCTAGCACCGCTTATATTATCCTGGATTGAGCTTAAGCCCATTATCCAAAGTGAGGTGACACAAGATCAGAATAATGGGCTCCACATGTACTCTCCATCAAATTGGTACTGACTGATTAACACTATGGTGCTCAAAGGGTAGTGGTGCTCACCAGGGTTTCAGGGGTTGGAGGGGGTAGAATCACATCTGAGGGATGTGGTGAACACTGTGGAGGGGAAGAGCATACCTCTAACCCTTGCTAGGAAGAGGCAAAGATATAAAATGGAACCAAAATGTTAAAAAAAAATTATCAGGTGTTGGACAGGTGGGAGGGGGAGGAGGGAGAAGGGGATGGGTATTTACATACATAGTGAGTGCAATGCACACTGTCTGGGGGATGGACACGCTTGAAGCTCTGATCGAGGGGGGAGTGGAGGCAAGGGTAATGTACATAATCTTAACGTTTGTACCCCCATAATATGGTAATTAAAAAAATTTTAAAAAAGTAGAATGGAAATAAGACTTCAGAACTTATTTCGGAAGTGATTTTAAGAGACTAGCTAATGTAACTTCTGCGCTATCTTTTTTAAGAAGCTAATAGTAGCTTTATTAAAATATAATTCACATACCATAAAATTCACTCTATTAAAGTGTACAATTACATGTTTTTTAATACATACACAGAGTTGTACAATCATCACCAGTATCTAATGTTAGAATATTTATCATCCTAAAAAGAAATCCAATACCCATTAGTAGTCGCTGCCCATTCTCAATCCCCTCTCCTCCCTCTACCACAGGCAATGACTAATCTACTTTTTGTCTCTATAGATTTGCTTTTCCTGGACATTTCATATAAATAGGATCATACAACACATGATCTTTTGTATCTGACTTCTTTCATTTAGCATAATGTTTCCAAAGTTCACCCATATTGTAGCATGTATCAGTACTTCATTTCTTTTTATGGACAAATAATATTCTACTGTGGACGTATGATATTTGCTTATCTATTCTTTACCTGAAGGAAATTTGAGTTCTTTCCACTTTGGGGCTATTATGGTTAATGCTTCTATAAATATTCATGCATAAGTTTCTACATGTACATTTTATCTCCACTTCTCTTAGCTATATGCCTGGGAGTAGAATTCCTGGGTTTCTATGCTGTCTTACCCAAAAGTTTTAACAATGACAATTTGAAGCAATTGTTATGGAGATTGATTATTATAAAATAATTGGAATAATTCTTATAACACTACTGCAGGCAGGAAAGAATTGATATTAGAAATATTTGATTTAAAAGTTAAGAAGGTTGAAAGATAATTTATCAGATTTAATAGCTCTCAATTAAGCTATTATCAACTTTAACAATTCAAAAAGCTATTTTCTTATTGCAACTAGTCATTATAACTTGGATTTTTTAGCACTTCTATTCCTATTTATGAATTTCATTACTGTCAAATTATAAATTATACTATGAAAACTTACTATGTCAGATCATAACTCTTAAGCCATTTATATGTTTAATTTACAAGGTTTAAAATAGCTGCATTGTTATATTTGTCAATAATTAAATGAGCTAATATTGTGACAGAAAATATAAAAGCAGTTGAACATAAAATGTGCCTGCAAATGTGCCATTTATTCACTAGGAATAAGAAATATAGTGTTGATATAAAAGTCACAAAATACTTGCCTGGCTTTAATTTGGAAATGCAAGAACTAGTTTTAAGAGGATCTTCTTAAATCAACTACATCAAATACATTTAATTGAGGTAATTCATGAACTAAAATAACTGCACTGTTGGCTTTGCCTAGGGTAGAAGGAATAATCAGGAGATGTTGAAATTCTAAGACTGGAAGCAGAGTGTTGTGGGGGTCACTCCTCCACTCCAGCCCACTTCAATAAGCAATCTCCTCACAATGTGCCCAGTAAGTTCTTAGGAGCTAATTAAGCCTCCAGCTAAATTCTTTAAAATCTAGACTCTCCCTAGTCAATTGTAGGCATGTGGAATTTCGGAATAGACCAATTGTAGGCATGAGGAATTTCGGAACAGACCACGTGATGAAACATTTGAAAACTTTTTAATGCTATAATTAGCTTATGGATTTAGTCACATCTCCATTAGCATATCTGAGAGATCATGTTGCTAATAGATGAAATATTTTTGATCCTACACAAGGCCAATCGCTTCACTTGTACCCTCAAACCAGCTTCTCTCCCAGGCCCTTATTTCAGTGAATGACACCAATGGAAACACAATTGCACAAACTTAAAGCCTAAGAACCTGCCTTGATTCATCTATTTTTCTCCATCAGCAAATGCATGGGCTTTCTCTTCAAAACACATTCAGACTTGGCTTGCTTCTCACCTCCTCCATCACTATCACCCTAGCCTAAGCTGTCGTCATCTCTTACCTGGATGGCTGGATTTCACTCTAGCCCCACAGTATATTGACAGTTCAGTCAGATTGAGCCTTTTAACATTTCAGCCAGATAATAGCATTTCCATATGCTCAACTCTCTAATTGGATGCCCATTACACTTAAAATACAAATGTGCCATGAAAAATTTGACCCATGAGATCAAAGAATAACACGGACTTAGGATGAAATTTCTAAAGGCCTTTCTTTTATTTTGATGTAAATGATGTCAGCTCTGCAGGAATGCAAATTATAGCCTCTCGTGTGCACAGTACGATATAATTATTACTAAACACTCTTCATACATACACTAAAATGTAAAACAATTGATCACTGCATTTTACCAAGTAAAGTTTGTGACAAGAACAATATCTGAAAATAATAGCAATCAACATAAATGTAATTAGATGAAACTCACCCAATGAAAGACACTTTCACATCAGATTAAAATAATATAGTGTACAGTTATAGGATACTTAAAGAGACATGTTATTGGTGAGAAAACACAAAGTTTGAAGATACAGCAAAAATATGAAAAGGAGTGCGATGCGCACCACCTGGAGGATGGACATGCTAGAAGCTCTGACACGGCGGGGACAGGGAGGGGTGGCAAGGGCAATATATGTAACTTTAACAATATTTGTAGCCCCATAATATGATGAAATTAAAAAAGGGAAAAAAAACCTTTGAAAACAAAACAAAAAATATATGAAAATGAAGTATGAAACAAAATAGCTATGAAAATATAAATACCAAATTAAAATAATTTGCATAAAGAACATTCATAGAAACAAAGACAAAACATGGTGATAAAAGGAGCAATTCACAAAGAAATGTTAAAATCATCAATTTTATGTCCCTAAAATAATAGTTTCAAAACATATAAAGCAAAATATGACAGAATAATAAGGGTCTATCAAAGTCACAATTAATGATTGATTTTAATCCACATCTATTAGAAACTAGAAACTAAATCACAGACAAAATTAATAAGCATATAGAAGATTAAAAGAATGTGATTAACAAGCTTTATCTAATAAACATATGGGATTCTGTATCTATCAAATAGAGAAATGAACAGATGATTGCCTGTTTGTACAGATCCAATTACTGCCCTTCTCAGAAACACACTTCCAAGAGTTTCTTGTCAGTTGATTTAGCCAAGGGGAGCCTTGGAAAGGAAAGAGAAGCCGGAGCATTTCTCCCCTTTATACTCTAACACAGGCAGTGTTTGCTGATAGTAAGTTATACCCACTCTGTAGTTTCAGTTCTCTACTGGAGATCTTCTCAGTCCATGGCCCTATTTCATCTGGTCTGCCAACACATTGGTTTTAGTTTCCTCAAGATAGTCCTGGTTTCTGGTTTCTGACAAACACTACCTACTCTTTGTGTCTCTCCAGACCTAGAGATGGTAGCAGCTTTCTGCTATTGCTAATCTCTAAATCCCATTTGATTGCACTGTATTAATATTGAGGTCTATTACCAATTCTCTGTATTATATTTCTTCTCTGTAAAACATGTCGAGTGATTTCTATTTTCCTAGTTGGATCATAAGTTATACAAGAATATATATATTATTCTGAGCAAAAGTAGAAAAAAAATATATATATATATAAATTATGTCATGCTACATATTACAAAATCTACTGTATTTTTTCCATTTGTTTTCATTCACCATTCATTCTCTGCTCTTCATGCCATTCTTCTATGGCCTAAGTGGCTAACCACTATTAACTGTATTACCTGGACTACTTGCAGTATGGTTTCCAGATAGTTATGGTTAATGGGAGGTACTGGCAGGATATTGGAGAATATGAACAAAAATAAGTGATCAGAGTAAATTTTCCCTATTCCCTCCCTGCCTCAGAGCCATGGTTCTGGCAGTGCTCTTCTATAACTTCAGTTTCATATAGGGGCACCCACACCCTTCCCATGACTCTAAGTCTCAATGGGCTTCCATGACACTATTTCCTTCCTTTTTTTTCTTTAATTTTTTTTTATTCCATCTTGTAATGGGGGTACAAATATTGTTTGGGTTA